>OW026524.1:12704065-13304065 GCA_932274085.1 Protocalliphora azurea | reverse complement strand
AAGCCTAAAAAAGTGCTTATGCCTGTCCTGTCGAGTGCCAGCCATATCGCCCTCGACACCTTACAGTCCACTCTACACTCCCAAGCCGAATTGGTTCTGGCCAAGATCCAATCGATGATCTTCCCAAAGAAGAAACCGGCGAGGGTTTCATGGTGATCTCTCTCCGAGACATCATACGCTGCGCCTTGCCTTCGTTATCAGATATATTGTAATGATCAGGTACACAGCAGAATCTCACCACGTAGTGTTCCAACAGCTCTCTCAGTGACTTCTTACAGTCGGCAACTAGCCTGGATTTCACCAGATGTGCCCATAAGGCCTTCAGAGCCGACTGTCCACATATAGAGTAACCTCAGAACCACTCGCAATTTTCTGTCTGATTAATTTCGCGGCCTTCAAGATGCCGAGAATCTCAGCCTGAAGAACGCTACACTCATCAGGGAGTCTAAATGAAACTTTCAAATCCGTGCCCATTATATAGACTCCCGCACCAGTACCAATTTCCATCTTTGATCCGTCTGTGAAAACTGCACAACCGTCGTAAAGCCTCTCGGTGCTGGACCAAACCTCCCTATCAGGTATCACCACGAAAGGATTTATCCCAAAGTCCGATTCAGCGGCCATGTAATCGCAACTGACCTCGTATACGACCCGGGAGTGACCGGTTCTTGATGAACCTAATAATCCTAATTCCTTAAGTATCAGCAGACTCCTTGCCGCCATACCCCTCACAAACTCCTCAATGGGTAAGAGATGAAGTATGACGTCCAGATTCATCTGTGGTGTACTTCTCATTGCACCTGTAATGCCAATTGAAGCACACCTCTGTGCCTTCGACAAAAGTTTCCTATTACTCTTACGTTCCAGTGCCTGCCACCAAACAGAACAACTATATGTTGTTTTTTGGTCTCATTACCGAGACGTAGATCCAATTCACAACCCTCGGTTTGAGTCCCCAGTTCTTACCTATGGAGTTTCTACAGTTGTAGTAAGCATTATGGCCACGTTTGAGTCTCTCCTGAATATTCCTCTTCCAAGCCAGCTTACTATTGAGGAATACTCCAAGATATTTCGCTGAGTCGGAAAGTCTCAGTTCCGTTGCACACAATACCGATAATCTGAAATTCTCTATCTTGTACTTTCTGGTAAACAGAACCAACTCTGTCTTTTCAGGATTCCCTGTTACCAGTACAACCACATCTTCAGCATATGCCACGATATTTCGTTAATTGCTTTTAAATTGACTCAGAATCACGTCGACAACCAACAGCCACAATAGGGGTGAGAGCACTCTCCCTTGCGGTGTCCCACTAGTCATCAATTTCCTTACACTTACTCCACTCAAGCTCAAGTTGGTGATCCTGCTGTTCAGCATGAGGATTATCCAATCGATCAAGAAGTCATGTACTTTAAGATCCGTCAGCGCCTGCTTAATAGCGTCAATCCTGATAATATTGAACGCTCCCTCAATATCCAAGAACGCGGCCATGGTAAATTCCTTGTACCGAAGTCCTTGTTTTATATAGCTCACCACCTCATGAAGCGCACTCTCAACATATTTACCCTACAGGTAAGCATGTTGAGCACTGCACATGCTGTTGGTGCCAATAGATGATCTCAGATATAGATCTATCAGTCTTTCTAATATCTTCAAAAGAAAAGACGATATGCTGATAGGTCTATAATCCTTGGGTTTCAAGTGACATGTCCTACCAGCCTTAGGTATGAATGTGACCCTAATTTATATTTAATAACATTAGAAATATGTATAAGAACCTAAAGAAAGAGAACCCAGGAAAATTCACCGACAAACTAGAAATATATGGATTTAACCAAGTTTCAGAAATACCAATCAAATCAAAGTTGCCATTAATAATATTTTTAAATTAATCAAATTGAGCAGCATTAGTACTATGCCTAATACTCTAGGAGTTAATATGTCCGATCATTAACTGATCAGATAGCTTAGGTAAAGAAAAACCAAGAGAAACACCACCACTTACACCGGGGCCAATATTATCACTACATAATTTCACGACATAAATTGTTTATGATAATTGCTAGGAACCACAAGAAAATAAAAATATTTACATATATTACAAATAACAATATATTAATCATAACAAAATAATTAAGCTATCAATAGTATATAAAAAATTATATCGAGATCATAAAAGAAATATATATTTTATATGAATATTAAAAATATGTTAACAAAAATCAAAAAAGGCCTTAACAATCCAACAAAAAATACCCTATAGGTAAGACATTCAAACTAGAAATTAATGAGAAGCAGAAAAGCTATGCAGTAATGCAGTAATGAGGCGTTAAAAATAGTCATATTTTTGCTATAGGATTTTAAAACTACATATTAAATTAATATTAAATTTTCCGGTTTCGCGGGAATTCCCAGGAATTCTCGGCAACATTTTGCCGGACCCTAAACCCTAACTTCGATATAACAGCTGATGTAAGGTCATTTAATCAAGATAACATCACCACGATTCAGCCTGCGATGTAGAATGTTATTTTCCGTTTTCTAAGCATTTATTTTTTCAGTTGTTGCTAAATCAATAATATTTATTATCTTACCACAATTAATAATATCTGCTTTTATTTGATTTATACATAAAGCTGTCTCATTCTTAAAATCAGAAAGAATCTCTTTCAAAGAATATCTATATGCATCACGATCCTAGAATACTTTTCAAAGCACGAACTTCGTCATGTAGCGAGGAGTTGAGATAAGTAGCACATATAAAAGAAAAAGAAGACTATTTCTCTTAAAACAGAGATAAGTGTTTATCAGAAACATTCGCGCAAGGAAGATGAAGCCGTAAAACGCATGTACTACATCTAATGTTGCCTTAAGTTTTTCCCATAGGATATTTATTTGTTTACAAAATTGATGCACATGTATCTACAACAGCAGCAGCGACAACACAACAGCAATTTATATCTCATTGAAGTGTCAACGGAATCGAAACAGAATATAGCGTGCTGTGCTATATTGCCGTAAACAAATTGCTGCATACGCTGCACTTTGACGTACACAACTCATGAAATAATTAGTATCTAATCATTCCCATGACAATTGGATCTACGCTCCTGAACGACCCGAGTTCAATTTGCCTAAAGATTGTCAACTCAGCAAAAGTTGTATCAATCGAAAGTTTTTTTTATCAGGTGAGCAACTTATACTTTCAATTTTGCTCAAAAGCCTTTTAATTATAGCCGGCATCAAACAGAATTTAGGTACCTATATTTGGTTCTGTTCTATATACAATCAACGCATTAAACGTAACATCATCTCGGTACCCTTTGAAATAACTGGTGTTACCTGAAAAGATGCTAACTTCGTGGCGGGTTGTTGTAGTCACTCCATCCCCAACAATGCAATTAACACCAGTTCTTGTGCGTACACAACTCATGAAATAATTAGTATCTAATCGTTCCCACGACAATTTACGCTCCGGATCGACCCGAGTTTAATTCGATCAAAGACTGTCAACTCAGCAACAATTGTATCAACCGTAAGCTTTTTTTCCAGGTGAGCAATTTATGCCGGCAATTTTGCTCAAAACCCATTTAATTATAGCCAGAGTCGAACAGCGTCGAACAGAATCCAGGTCCCGATATTTGGTTCTTTTCTATACGCCATTAACGCATTAAACGTAACACCATCTCGGTCAAATGTAATAACTGATATTACCTGAAAAGGTGCTCAGGTCTCACCAGCTACCGCGACTGGTCTCCTAACTTCGTGGCGGGCTGTTGTATCCACTCTATCCCCAACTGCGCAAATAACAAAAGTTCGCAGTATTGTGCTGTCACCCTCGCGTAGGTTTCAACTACAACAACTCGTGTTATCGGCAACACTACCACCCAAATTGCCTAATACATCTCTACCCGTAGTTCCTGTGCACCTCTCTTATCGAGCACAGCGTCTTGAGGATTTGCAACAATCATTTAAGATCATGTAGTTAAATAGCTGCTATTCAGGAAACGAAGCTAACCTTTTGTGAATATAACATCATCCGGAGGGATGGGGATAATAGCGGTGATCTCGCCTTTCTTATACACAGAGACGTCAATAATAAATACTAACTAACCCGCTTGATTAGCGAATTGAAGAACAACTAACAACAGAGATCGATGATCTCGTTAATGAACACCATCGTAGTAAATGGTTAGTCCATTTACTCAATTGACTCTAAAATGCTTTGGTCGACAATAAAAATTCTATCTGCTAATAAACAAAATATAAACCTCGTAGCTATCGTGTTCAATAACTCTGAACATTTATGCCAAGAAATACGCAACTCGATTCTATGATTTATTGAACATCCCGTCTTGCAGAATCGGACCAAAAGAGCCATAATCCAGAGAACGAAGAATCGCACTCGAGACTCTGAGCCCATCTCATTCATGCTCAGTGAAGTTGAGAATATGATATCCAAAGCAAAACCCCCTAAAGCCCTTGGTCCGGCTAACATCTGTATGCTAATGCTCAAGAAACTTGGTTCAGTAGCATATATCTTACGCGGCTTTTGGATCTCTCCATTCAGATATCTGGAAAATCGCTAGGATAATTCCAATTTTAAAACCTGATACTCTTGGGGAATCTTACCGCCCAATTTCCCTCCTGTTACACGTAGCTATCCCTAAATGAGCATTTCTCACTCGCCTCACACCGACATGGCTTTGGGCAAACGCATAGAAAAACAACGGCTTTTAATTTGATAACCACTAAGACCGCTGATGGCCTTAATCAACAAAAACCGTGTCAACGCACAATAGTCGCTGATTTGGACTTATACAATGCCTTCGACACGGTTGATCTCTCAATGCTGATAAATGACATTAAAATCTACACTTTCCAACAACATCAAACGCTGGATCGCCAACTACCTCTGGTTGGCAAGCGTTTGTAGAGTTCAGAAGATAAAAATCGAAATATCGCAAGATAAAATGGGCGTGCCACAAGGAGGAGTACTTTCACCAATGCTCTTAAACATTTATCTTGCTAAGCTTCCTGCCCTACCTCAAGAGATCTCAATAGTATCACATGCTGATGATTGCACTGCAATTTCATCAGATGTAAACATAGACGACATATGTGCCAAAATTTCCCAACACATGGCCACCATTTCTGGTTTTCTGCAGGAAAGCTATCTCAGGTTATCGACTTTCAAATCGACGGAGTCCCTTTTAACCTCTTATACCAAGGAAGTAAGACGGACTCTCGACATCTCATTCAAAGGCAGAATTATCCCTACGGTACAAAATCCAATGATCGTAGGAGTAGTCATCGGCAGCCTCCTTCATTTTTCCTCACACGCCACCTACATCAACCAAAGGGTGAGCGACACCCAATGGCGAGGTTTACCAACGGTCCGGTATAATGTACACCGAACTGTAACCGGATCAGGAGACCAGGATGCTATGCTCGACATATCCGGACGGACATCCGTCGCTATCGCCAGGACATCCACGATGTCATCCCACCCGACCGATTGTCCTTGACGAATGTACGGGAAGAATTGCATCAACAGGCAGTCTCATAAGCCATTAGTGGATATAGATGCAGCAGAGTCCTAGATGAACACCCAACTGCAATTTTCAACTTCCCAGACAAACAAGATCAATACTAACAACAATTAAGAGCAGGTTGGTGCAGTATTCTTAACTACTTCCGCGAACGCATTGTTCCCGACACTATAAACCTTTGTCCAAAAGCCCTCATGACACAATACAACCAACCGATCTGAGCCCCATTAACCTATGGTTAAGATCTATCGAGGTGACACATTTTCTCCAGCTTCCAACTCAAACCATTGACATATCGTGATCAATTAAAATTTAAATATATATTTTCAGGGAGGAAATATAAATTTCCTCCTGTTACAACACAACAGCAATAAGTGAAATAAAATGGCCACACAGACGAAGGAAAAAATAGAAACAAGCCGAACGGCTCAAAGCCAGCGGCGCTACTTCATCCGCCACCGCCGTTTTCGTCGGCTCAAAATCAGCCGCCGAAATTTTTAAAGTTTTACTGAAATTGAACTTTTTTATAAAATCTGAATTTAACATGTATTTGTAGCCCCAAAAGTGTAAAAACAGTACAACTAGGTTTATCATAATCAAAAGTACGAAAAACGCAAAAAGAAGAAAAGGATGAAAATAAGTTTAATAAAGAAATTTGAATTTATTTGACTGCATCTTTAACATATCAAAACACAAATACAACAGATAAACTGGAGTCATTTATACGCGTAATGCAGCGTCCAGAAAGTAATTCCCGGTATTTTTTTATAATAATCTTTTACATTATTTAAGGCTTATAAAAAAAACTTCGGGTTCGATCGACCTATGTAAAGTTTACCGAAGTTCGGGTACGAGTTCGGTCTGAAAAAGTTCGTTCGGTCGGATTCTACTTTTTACCGAACACCACAACCGATCGATCGGACACTATATTTTACCTAAAACCAAGTTAAAACTACTAATGAGTTTAGCTATACATACGTAACTTTCGAAAAATTTTATGTGTGTTCAAAATTATGACATTTTCTTAATTTTTGATATTCACACGAATAGGTAAATTAAAAACCTTAATGATACAATAATTGACATGAACAATACAACGTCATTAAAAACCGAAAAATATTCATTCAAGAGCTAAAAATCCTCGTCCTTCAAATATATATGTTTAAACATTCCATGAATTCGGACGCTATAACACATAGATAGATGATGATGATAGATCATGGATAAGTTTGTTACTCATTTTTACCTGTAAGAATGAAATGGGAAATGTATTTTATTTTTCAGACATATTTCTCCTCTGTTTCTTAGGAATTGGTTTATGAAGACGTACATCTGATACAGTTTTATTTTATTTTATTTTTTTTATTTATTTATTTATTTCAAATAAGTGTTTCCGCAAACTCATAGAGCCAAAATTGGCTAGACTACCATACAAAAATTAATTATTACTACAGTTATGCAATCATCAAATTATTATTATTTCTTTTTTTATTATTTTCCTAAACCTAAATAATTCCTGAATTTTGTGCACACAGAAACTTGACTAAATAAATCCAGTTGAGAAGACGAAAAATAATTAACAGTTTTAACTATTTATATCAAAGTCCTTATATCCTCATAGTATGAAAATGAGAATGATTATTTCGAGGTTAGTTTTTGAACGTTCTTAAAATCCTCCCAAGTCTGTAAAATTAAGTATAATCATGTCCTAAATCAAACAGATTAAGTGTAGATGTTTCATAAAATGAAATCGATGGATCAAAAACATCCATATCGCTCAGGTACATTTCATACATATACAATTTTATTATATATTAATACTTTTTTAGGATACTGAGAAAAAGGATGTGGTAAATTCGTTTTTGAATGACAAAGGGTATACAAACATATTATCGGAAAAAAAGACCGAAACATACCATATATGTACAGATACAAATGCGTATTTTATTAATAAAAATGAAAACAAAACACAAAACTTATTGATTTAGATAATACATTCCAAAAATAAATGTAAAACATGGTAAAAAAAATAATTCATTTACCAAAGATAAAAATGTAAATTTCCTTGGTTGTAAATATTAATTTTTCAAAAATTATAAAAAATTAAGATATTTTTTCTAACATCAAAATTGCCTAGGATTATACCTATATTACCTAAGAAACCTTGCGCGTACTTTATTTTATACAATTTTTTAACGGAATTATAACAAATGGATTTTTTGTGTGTACATATTTTGTGAACACTTTTGAGACCCTCAGCATTTTACGTTATTTTGGATTTTCTGTAAAGTTATTTTAGTATTAATTGTAACAACTTTTAGCTTTAATAACGAGTTGATGTCCTCTGTGCATACTCAAATATAATTCATTTTAGTAAAATGAAGTCATTAATTTTGGTCAATTCCTCACTATTCACAATCTAAAGCTCCTACAGATTTTATGGAACTGCATTTCCCGTTATGATTGTCTTTTTTAATATATTCCAAAAAAATCTGAAAAGTCTAAACATTTGTTTTTGTTGGTTTATTTAACTGTCTGCCCATGTTAAACTTTTAATAAAACTACAGGTCGAAATCTATTAGTCCTCTCACGGAATAGGGTTTAACGCTAATAAGTGCCTTAAATATAAAAAAATTTTATTGAAGTTTGCACAAATGAGTCTTATATAACATCAAAAACTTTTTGGTTTTCAATAATAACAATAGTAGTTTCTTGGCAATCAGGTATAATTATTTTTTACCTACTCTACACTACATAAATACGTACTCACTAGTAAAATGGCATAATTATATTGCATTCAGGTGGGTCCGTTAGCTAGAGTGCCGAATTAAGAACATAATTTGGTGATCTTAATTTTCTTTTCCAAAATGAGTAAAAACATATTTTTATACTAAAACAATTATTTATTGTTGCTTATTAAAGTAAGTGTGAGATAGTGTAAGACGTAGTGTCTAAAAACGGATGGTATATTTGCGCCCATATTCAAATCACATTTGTAAGGGATGACGGCAAAATTTTTTGGTTTTTATTTTTCGTTTATCTACAACAACCCATTTCATGAATAAGTGGTTATTTAGGCAACAAAATTACTAGTTTATATTTTCTCCAATATTACCTACTAACTCACTGAGTAAAACTGGGATGAGCATAAATCTCAGTAGATTTCCACTTCCGAAAATCATATTAATGTACATGAAAACCCTATAAATGTTAATATCAAACTATTATATTTACAAGAAAAAAATAATAAAAAACTTAAAAATAAAAATAAGTAAACATCCTAGTGACAAATTTAATGGAAATCGGTCAGTAATTGATCCACTATCGAAGAAAATCACTTTAAATAAATCCCATATAAATTATAGTATAAGGATGCTATGATGCATACGCAAATTTTATACAAAATATAAATCACACTTCCAAAATTGGCCACAGATAACATGTAAGATCCTCCCGAAAATCCCTTCGACGATCATACATAAGGTGTGGGCTATCACGTGGTCGGACTTGACCGACTTTATCTTTCTTACTTGTTTTTGTTTATTTTATTTAATATCATTTAAAGTGTAAAAGGGTAGATCAATATTAATACGACAGAGTGTATGTACAAAATGTAACATTCGGATTATAAATACTTTTTTGTTGTGATTTTTTTTTTTTTTTCTACGTTTGTATTATTTCTAAAATAAAAAGTGTCTAAGCTATTGTGTTTCGCTCTGATCTTTTTTATATAAATATGAGTATACTTGAAAAAATTAAATAAATAAGTTTGTGCTGCAAATTACTTACTTTTTAGTTCTTTGTTTTTGGGGTTGTGTTGGAAAAATTTCAACAGATGGTGCGTCGGTCATTGCTGATACAACAGGAGTTTGTTGCTGTTGCGGAGTAGTATCTAGAAAAATAAATTTAAGTTATATATATATATATATGTATATATTTGATATGAAGACACACTTTATTTTAATATATATATATATATATATATATATATATATATATATAATAAAGTGTCAAGGAATTGGATTTCAGGGTAATAAAAAGCTTAACAGAGAATTAGCTAATGAGACAAAACTTGTTTAGAAAGTCACAGAAATGAACTCCAAGCCCAAAAAGTGGAGAAGCTCCTAACATCTATGTTAAACATGTTCGTGCGTGAAATTTCTCTTTGTGTAATTTTTCCAAAATCCAATATGGTTTACCTAAAAGATAGACATGGACTTTTATCAAAATAAGCTATAAAAAAGCTTTAAATAATATGAGGTCCAGAATAATTTTTTCAATGTTTTCAATAATCAAACGTATAAATATGTCGAGGACATTCCGCAATATATGATAAAACTCGCTCAATAAGGTTTGCAACGAGGCATACAGGTAAGTTCTCACTGTGTACAGATGAGTAATATGTAATTCATACAATTTTCAGACAGACAGCGAATTTAATTTAAATTTTTTCCCAGAAGGCATAACAAAAGAGTTTAAAAAATATATAGCTACGAATTAATTTATGTATAAAATTATACAGCGGAAAAATCTACAATGCTACAATAAATTAATTTACTTTTAATCCTATCTTATTCGGTTCATCTTTCATTTAAAAATGTCTATGTTACATTTTATTTAAACGCACACTCTACTTCAGTTAAAAATAAATAAATAAATAACAGCAGATTTAATGTTACATATTTATTTACTTATTTATTTCAAATTAATATAAAAAAGCCTTTCAATATCAATAAATATGTATATTACACTTATAACTATGTATTTATTTTTTGTCAATATAAAAATTCTTTGTTTTGAATAGCAAAGTATAATAAAAAGTTTTCAAACACTTACCGACAAAGTTTCTTTCGGCCGAATGAACTGTTGTACCACCACCACCACCAGTTTGAAGTGCCAACGTTTCTATAGGTGGAGTGATTTCCGTATGTGTTTTTGATGTTTCAGGTATTTTTGTGGTCGATACAGAAGATGTTGTTAATAACGAACTACTGCTTTCTATATCTAACGACGAATCTACATTTGCTCCAGATGTTGGCGCAAATGATGACGATGTTGATGGACCTACTGCTACAATGTTGGGCGACTCATTCTTTAAATGTATAATTTACACATATTAAAAATTAAATTATTTAAGCAAAATTTTCGATTTTGTGTGAAAATTACCTTGTCGATATCTAAATCTTCTAAAATATTTCTATTTGTAATAGGATGAATAATTTGCAGTGCACGAGCGCGTACTTTCTTGGTTTGGGGTGGATTTTGTTGTTGCTGTTGAGATGGAGACTGATGCGGCATGCCAACTAATGTAGCCACTCCAACTTGTTGAGCGGCCGTTGTGTTGGCAACACTTAATACCGTACTAGCTCCAACAGGAGCAACACCTAACGGTATCTGAGCCTGGTTGGCAGTCGCTGTGGGACCACTTACAGATCCACCAGGCTGTACGGTCATAGCATTGCTTAATCCAACTCCGACACCAGGATTAACTGTCGTACGTGGTTGCTGTGGCGGCTGTTGTACATAATATGGATAATACATTTGCGGAAAGTATTGAGGCGAATATTGACACTGCTGCAATTGTGGTGTGCGCGTTGCATATGGTGCAGCAAACTGACCCAGTACAACGCTTTGATGCACTGTAGGATACATAGGGGCAGAATGCACATATCTGCTTCTTGGTGCAGGGCTTGATTGATTTTGTCTATAAATATTACCTGCTGTAGGCTGATTCGATCTGCCTGTGGAATTGTTTGCCGCATTTTGCGGAACATACTAAAATAAAAGCAAAAGAAAACAAAAAATGGAAGTTAAATGTGTTTTATTTTATTTTATGTTATAAAAACGAAAATATAGAATACTTTCTTACAATAACGATATAAAAAAAGATAAATTTAAAAAATAATACCAACAAACCAAAAATAAATTATAATTAAACGCCAAAAGACTTTTGGTTAGTTAAATTTTGTGTAAAAAATAGTTTTAAAATATGTGCAAAATGTCCTAGCATTCCAATGTTTTAGAAACATATTAAAGCACACTTAAGTTTAAAGAACTTTATTTGAGAATCTGTAAATTTTAAAAAAGAAACTAAAATTCCATATGTACATTAGGGGTATAACTTTTTGCAATTTTTGCGAATATAAAATTTACATGTAGGCTATGGAAAAATATTAATTCCAAATGAGTTGAAGTTTTTAGACTACAAAATTTTTAAATCTTATAGAATATCATGGTACATATATTAAATTTGTATTGATACATGTAGGCTATGGAAAAATATTAAGAAATGTGATATTATATTTTCACGACCAATAAAAAAGTTTCCGCTCTAAACGCGTTGAAGTTTTTAAACTACAAATATGATGGTAAACATATATTAAATTTGGTTTGATATTTTAATTTTCAGTTAATATTAACCAACTAATTAAAAAAAGTATATACAAACATTTTATTTCAATATTTTTAAAACAATAAATTTTCAAACAACATAATTTCTGAATGGGTTTAGGAATTGGTTTCGGTGCGAAAGGTTTTTGTCTCAAAATAACTTTAAAAAAATCATTTTTGATATCACTACATTACTGTGTATAACGTGGAACACTGTAAATTTTTTGCCGAAAATATGGTTTTTGATCAACAGTGTGCACAATTTTTAACTCTTTGTCAAAAAAATTATAACATATGACAGACAAATGACGTTTAATACATAATGTGTAACAAAATTTTTAAAATCAGTTTTCATTCTCGCGAAATCAAAATTTTAGTAAAATTTTCTATGATTTTATTTTAAATACTATTTTATTAAAGTTGAAATATTTTGGACATTTTCCATCGTAATTTATATTTTAGGGCATCATTGGCAGTCTCATTCAATACTATTGATATATGTACTCATTTAACCCTTTAGTTACACAATTAATATTTTCGGATTACCGGTCCATAATTGATTAAGTTAATTCTTATGCCAAATAAATAGTTATTTACTATAAAAACTATAAATTCGCGTAAAATGGTGACTAAATTTCAAAAATCTCTTTAATTCGGTTATTATCGCGGTTTTAAAGGAACTTAATATATTTTTCATAAATTCACCTACATTTGTATAATAAATACTTCCATGTGACTTAAATTTGTTGATTTAACCTTCTAGGATCTAAATGCATAAAATTGGCCCTCTTGCTTTTAAAGGGTTAATTACATATAATCTTCAATGGTATCAGTATAAACTGTACATGTACACTAAACCCCAATATATGTTGAAAAATACCCGAAATATAAAAAATTAATATTTGAGTAAAGAAAATATGGCAAAAAACGTTACTAAAATCCGCGACTGAAAAGAGACACAACAATTTTTTAAATGAATATTCCAGACCTTAGTAGGCCTCTATTACAATTTGAAGTTAATTTTCTTTAAACGAAAATTTTGATAATGATATTGAAAGAAATATGTATTTTTAGAGGTGTTTTGGAGATGGTCAAGCTCACGTAAATTTAAACATTCAGATGTAATACTTTAGGAATCATATAAGATTGGTCATTAATCATTTTTTCTTTTTCTTTCAACTTTTTTTCGTAGGGCTCTTTAATGTACATATGAATGCATGTCACAATTTCTAGTCCTGAGAAATTAACAAAATATGTAATTTCACAAGTCTTGGCCTGTGCACTTTTTAACAACAATGCAAGAAAACATTTTGATTACTATAAAATTGTATTAAGTTCTATTTCTATTTTAATAATTACTACCAAATTTGGCACGAAAAAATATTTTGGTACAAAGACGAAGACTATTGAATTGGCTATGATCGTCCATTATTTCACATATTCGCCATACAAATATCCTTCCGGAATATTGATTTAACAATCATAAATGCCTTAAATACTTTTTAATATTACTTGAATTACAAATAAATAAATATATAAATAAACAAATATAGCAATATTTTAATGAAATTCGACGACATTGACTTCAATGATTTATGTACGACATGTCCCCTGTTACCTAAGTTTTCTTAAAGGCAATGTGAACGAGGATTTCGTTAACAGTATGACCATTGGCAAAGTCTTGAATACTGTTTTCTTTTAAACGACTTTGGTGGCAATGTGACAATTTCTTAAATATGTCATCTAATAATTTTTATTAATAGATTTCGCCGATTTTATCCTGTATTGGCTACTTTTGATAACAATATAAACGACGATGTCTTGAAAGTGTCATCCATAAACGATTTTAAAAACATCAAATACTTTTGACCACAAAATGAGCGAAAATGTTTTCTCCTATTTATTTTTAAGATGACAAGGAGGGCGACGAAGTCTTAAATATTTTCCTTTGTAAACTTTATTGATGACAATTTAAGCGACAATATGTTTCATGTCGTTTTTTATTAACCTCAATTGACCATGAGAAAAGCGATAATAATTTAAAGGTTGTTTGAAATGAAGGTTTCAGAGTTTAAAAGTTAATATTTTTTTATGTTAGTAAAGTGAAATAATTTTTTATTATTAATGTAATAAAATTTGATGAGTATAAATAGTAAAGATACTAAAATTATAATTATTATTAGATAGATAGATAGATAGATAGATAGAGAAGGTTGACGTGACACATTAGTTGTACCACATCTCCACCCAGAGACCAGATGGACATCGGTCCATTGTGAGTCCCTTAATTAAAACATGATAGAAAAGGGGAAGAAGAAAAGAAAAGAGAAAGGAGTAACAAGATACAGAAGTATAGTAGCAAGAGTAAAAGATTTCTTTAGGTATATACACCTAATTCCACCTTAGCCAGTCTATTCCCATGACGAAGCCTATGATGTTTACAAGATCCAAGTCCCGAACGTCACTTAGGCGGTCGAGAAATTGAGTTCCCAACCATTTCATCCTACGATGCTTCAATCGTGGACAGTAACACATAATGTGCTCAATAGATTCGGTCTCGTCGACGTCCTCACACATTCTGCAAAAGTCAGAATTGCCAGCGTCCCATTTAGACCCTATCTGCCCTATCAAACAGTAACCCGTTATGACTCCTATCATGATCCTCAAACTTTTCCTACTCAAACTTAGAAGAGTACTTGTGCCTATCTTGTCGAGTGCAGGCCATGTCGCCCTCTACACCTTACAGTCCACTTTGCACTCCCTAGCCGAATTGGTTCTGACCAAGATCCAGACGTTGATCTTCCCAAGGAAGAAACCCAGAAGGGTTTCATGGTGGCCTCCCTCTCCGAGAAATCCTTCGCTGTGCCTTGCCTTGCTAATTGATCGGCTAATTCATTACCAGATATATTACAATGACTAGGTACCCAGCAGAGTCTCACCACGTAGTTTTCCATCATGTCTCTCAGTTAATTCTTACAGTCGGCAACTAGCCTGGATTTCACCAGATGTGCCTCCAAGGCCTTCATAGCTGCCTGACTGTCCATATAGAGAGTAACCTCAGAACCCCTCGCAACGTTCTGTCGATTAGTTCCGCGGCCTTCAAGATGCCGAGAATCTCAGCCTGAAAAACGCTACACTCATCAGGGAGTCTAAATGAGCCTTTCAAATCCGTGCCCATAATATATATTTAATAATTTTTTTTACATATACATATTTTTGATCATTAAACATGACGTTGACGGATATAAGTCGTTGTTCTGCATATGTTGTCTGGGAATTAACATTGTCGTGCACCCATCCTCAAGATGTCTTAAAGGCCTTAGCACCCATATAAACCTCTCTTCCAAAAATCCCTTTAATGTGCACAAATACTGTACAAATTTTATGAGGTGCATAATTGAACACACCTCCCCCATATAAGGTACACTTTCAGGGATCACCTTAAATTATATAAATCTCTATATCCACTACAGTGTTTTACTAGAGTTTTTCGTTATTCAATTAATCAAACAACTCGAAAATGATGTTTTTAAATTATTCGAAAAAGATCATTGATATTGCTACATATACGTATATTGGTATATGTAGGCATAATATTCATAATATTCAATTTACCGAAGTCTTGGCCAGGGTTTGAACTCAGGACCTACAGTCCTGAAAGTTGAAAATTGTTTTCTATCAAATTCAATGTTGTTAATAATGAAAATGTTCATCTTTTTACGAAAAACAGATACTCTTAAGGAGTCCTGAGGATACGAACTCAGGCTTAAAAGTTTATAGTCTAAAACACTTCCTCTAGACTATTCAATCTCACAAAATTTGACTCTTCTGGAAAATCGTTAATAACTCCGCCATTCATAACGGATTTCGCTGAATTTCAATACCAATATTCTTGAGACTATATGGCACATGTGTATTGAGAAAGAAATGTTTTCATGGGATTCAAAAAAAATCTATATATCACTCAGACGGACAGACATTCAGACGAACAGACAAATATTTCTCAAAATATATTTTTAATCAAAACAATCACAAATATTTTGAATTTTGAGGTCCTGATGTATATTTTAAGGCTTTCGTATAAAATGACAAACATATACATATATACCCTTTTTATGTGAAGGATATAAAAAGGGTATTTTGAAAAAGTTCAAAAAATCTAAATCAAATTCTTACTACCATGGCCGAAATATAGATGTATAAAACAGACGGACATTGTTATATCGGCTCTCCTACCTTTAAGAATCCAGAATATATACTTTATGGGGTCCCAGATGAATATTGTAGAAATTACAAACGAAATGACAAACTTTTATATACCCTTTACACCCGTGATGAATAATATAAATTAGTCATTCTATTTATTATTGCGGTTTAACAGAAATTACACAAACAAGTCAAATTATGTTACGTTAAAGACGACGAATGTGATTAAAAAAATTGTGGGAAACATAAAATTTTGGTTCTTAAAACAATATTACGTATTTGTAAAATTTTTGAACAATCACCATAATTATATAATTATAAAAGTGCTTGCTTTTTTCATTTATTTATTTTATTTATTAAGTCTATGCACAATATCCTTACAGACAGAAAATACAAAATTATTACATATTAGATAGATAGATAGAGAAGGTAGATGTGATACCAGACAGTACCACATCTCCACCCAGAGACCGATCCCGGTCCATTGTGAGTCCCTTCAACAGAACAGTTGTGAAATAAGGGTATAGAATGTATAGAATTGAAAATATAGAGTACAGAAAAAACTAAAGTGAAAGGTAAAAAGAGAACAGAAACGTAACGAATCACAGAAGGGGACCAGCAATGCCACCAATCCCCCTAGGGTTAAACCCCTGATTCTCCCTCAAGCAGCTAATTCCCATGACGAAGCCTATGACGTCAACAAGATCCACATTCCGAACGTCACCTAGCCCGTCGAGGAACTGTCTACCCAGCCACTTCATCCTACGATGCTGTAATCGCGGACAATGGCACACAATGTGTTCAATAGACTCGGTCTCATCGATGTCCTCACACAGTCTGCAAAAAACAGAACTGTTAGCATCCATTCTAGACCTCATCTTTCCTATCATACAGTGACCCGTTATGGCCCCTATCATGACCCTCAAACTCTTCCTATTCATGCCCAGGAGAGTGGTAGTGCCTGCCTTGTCCAATACCGGCCATATCGCCCTCGACACTTTGCAGTCCTCCCTACTTTCCCAAGCCGAATTGGTTCTGACCAAGATCCAATCATTGATCTTCCCATAGAAGAAACTTAGTGGTGGTCTCACATATGTCTCTCTATCCGAGACGTTCCCTGCCGCACCTTGCCTTGCCAGTTCATCAGCCAATTCATTGCCTGAAATATTGCAATGGCCAGGCACCCAGCAGAGTCTCACCATGTAGTCCTCCATCAACTCTCTCAGTGCCTTTCTACAGGCAGCTACCAGCCTGGATCTCACCAAATGTGTCTCCAAGGCCTTCAGAGCTGCCTGACTATCCACATAGAGAGTGACCTCGGTACCTCTCGCAATGTTTTGCCTGATCATTTCCGCGGCCTTCAGGATGCCGAGAATCTCAGCCTGAAAAACACTGCACTCATCAGGGAGTCTAAAAGAGCCCTTCAAATCCGTGCCCATAATGTAGACCCCCGCCCCGGTACTATCGACCATCTTTGATCCGTCCGTGAACACTGCGCAACCTTCATATAGTCTTTCAGTGCCGGACCAGATCTCCCTATCAGGTATCACCACGACAGGATTTACTCCAAAGTCCGATTCAGCGGCCATGTAATCTGATGCCCCCGTAGAGTTCAGATTAACCTCACCATAACTGATCTCGTAAATGACCTTGGAGTGACCTGCTCTTGATGAGCCTAATAGTCCCAATTCCTTAAGTCTCAGTAGACTCTTTGCCGCCATACCCCTCACAAACTCCTCAATGGGTAGGAGATGAAGTATGACATCCAGAGCCGCTTGTGGTGTGCTTCTCATTGCACCCGTGATGCCAATCGAAGCACACCTCTGCGCCTTCGACAAAAGGCTCCTATTGCTCTTGCGTTCCAGTGCCTGCCACCAGACAGAACAACCATATGAAAGGATTGGTCGGTTTGAGTCCCCAACTCTTACCTATGGAGTTTCTACAGGTGTAGTAGGCATTGAGGCCACGCTTGAGTCTTTCCTGAACATTCCTCTTCCAGGTCAGTTTGCTATCAAGGAACACCCCCAGATATTTCGCTGAGTCTGAAAGCTTCAGTTCAGTCCCACATAGTACCGGTAGTCTGAATTTCTCTACCTTGTACCTCCTAGTAAACAGAACCAACTCTGTCTTCTCCGGGTTCACTCCCAACCCCTTATCAGCAGCCCACGAGGACAGCTCACCCAGCGCTGACTGCATGATCTCACTGATTGTGGGAAGAAATTTTCCCTTTACCAGTATGACCACATCATCCGCATAAGCCACGATCTTCCGCCCTCTACTGTCGAATTGACGCAAAATCACATCGACAGCCATTAGCCACAGCAGGGGTGAGAGCACTCCCCCTTGCGGAGTTCCCCTAGTCACTAGTTTTCTTAAGCATACTCCACCCAAGCTCGAATTGATAATCCTGCTGCTCAGCATGAGGATTATCCATTCGATCAAGAAGTCATGTACCTTAAGATTCACCAGCGCCTGCTTGATAGCGTCAATCTCAATATTGTTGAACGCTCCCTCAATATCCAAGAACGCGGCCATGGTGTATTCCTTATACCGAAGCCCCTGTTCTATATAACCCACCACATCACTTAGCGCACTCTCCACAGATTTACCCTTCAGGTAAGCATGTTGAGCACTACTCATGATGCTGGAGCTACCAGACGATCTTAAATACAGATCTATCAGTCTCTCTAAAGTCTTCAAGAGGAAAGACGATAGGCTGATAGGTCTATAATCCTTGGGTTTCGAGTGACAGGTCCTTCCACCTTTCGGTATGAATATAACCCTAACCTCTCTCCACCCCCTTGGAATATGTCCATGTGTCAGACACCCCTTAAAAATCTCAGCCAGTAGTTTACGGACCACCAACGGTGCATTCTGCAACATGGCCGGAAAAATACCATCCGGGCCTGGTGACTTATAAGGCTCGAATGAATTCACCGCCCATTATTACATATTATATATTACATTAATTATTTAAAAGTAAAATTAAATTACGTTTAATTAAATTTACATTGAGAGACATATCAATAACATTATAAAGTTCATTAAAGTTTAAACATAATCTACGGAAGGGATCAGCGTTAGCATAGTTTTGTATAAAATATTTTATGAATAATGGCTGAAAGCTACATGAGGGACGTTGAGGTAAATTAAAATTTATTCTATTAACGAGAAATTCTGCTTCGATGCTGCCAGATGTAAGCTTGCTAACGAAAGTTATATTTAACATAGTTCTTCGATTTTTGAGACTTGGCAATTTCATTTGCAGTAATCTGATCTTGTATGATGGCAAATTGTATATCGAATCCGGGTAAGAATTTCTTAATATAAAAAGTACGAACTGTTTTTGTATAGATTCAATACGGTCAATATGAATGTTATAAAAGGGGTCCCAGACAACAGAACAGTATACCAGAATTGGTCTAACTAAAGAAGTATATAGCTGTCTTGTTATACTAACATCATTAAATTCTTTAGTCCAACGTTTAATAAACGCAAGGATACCACGAGCCTTATTTGTACACATATTAATGTGTTTACCAAATATAAGCTTTGGATCGAATAGTACGCCGAGATCCAGGAATTCATTTACGGACTCCAATTCGTATTCCCCAAGATGGAAACAGCCATAAGAACCAAGTTTTCTCGAGTAGTGCATATGTTTGCATTTTTTGATATTAAGGTCCATTAAATTCTCTTTACACCATATAAAAAAGCTATCTAAATCCGTTTGTAAAAATGATTGATTAAGTGGACTACTTGAGCTTATAAAAATTTTAACGTCGTCTGCGTTAATATGTTGGAAAATTTAAAAATTGATGGGAGGTCGTTTTAAACATTAAAAAGAACATCGGACCAAGATGACTGCCTTGCGGTACACCGGATTTAACATATATAATTTTAGATAGGGCATTATTAAAACGAATGCGTTGTTGTCGACTAGTCAAATATGATTTTATCCAATCTAAGATTCTGTTTGTAAATCCCATTAAGGACAATTTTCTTAATAACAGGTCGTGATTAACTCTATCGAATGCTTTACTGAAGTATACTGTCTTTTCTTGAAACCATAGTTTATCAATGTGGTAAGTTGTAATAAATTGGTTGCTGTTGAGTGTCCTTTTCGAAACCCATGTTGGTAGGGAGTAAGTATTGATGAAATTCGATGGTAAAGAGGTTCAGTTAGACATTAATCAAAGAGTTTCGGGATAGCACTTAATTTAGCAATACCTCTATAATTACTTATGTTTGACTTGTTTAACTTGATAAATGACTCTTTACATATTTTGAGAAAGTAGCCAATTTCGATTGAGGGATTGAAAAATATAGTAAGTGGGAAAGATGAAGCTTGAACACAGTTTATTAAAATGCAATTCCGTCAGGCCCACAGGATGAAGATGAATTGAGTTTTTTGATGTTGGAAATAATATCAGATGAGTTCACTAGAGGAAATTAATTGGTGTTCATGAACGGGAAACGGGTATAGCTTAGAAGTATTGAGTTTAGAGTCAGAGTATGTAGAAGCGAAAAAATCTGCAAACATGTTGCTAATAGTGA
Organism: Protocalliphora azurea; assembly: GCA_932274085.1. Classification (NCBI taxonomy): domain Eukaryota; kingdom Metazoa; phylum Arthropoda; class Insecta; order Diptera; family Calliphoridae; genus Protocalliphora; species Protocalliphora azurea. The sequence continues at coordinate 13,283,362 of OW026524.1, read as the reverse complement.
TTGTATCTGATGTTTCCCTGGTAAGGTATTTCATATTTGTTGGATAGCTAGTAGAATTTCTCTTGGAGTTAACAAAATTGTTAAATGATTTAGGATCACATATAAGATTATTTTTAATATTGTATATATAGTTTTTATACAGCTTCATATTAAGTATATCGTATTCTGATTGATATGTACAGTATTTCCTATAATCATTTATTGAGCTCGATTTTTTTAACCTTTCGTAATATTTATTTTTCAAATTCTTTAACCTTGATATGTTTTTAGATTTCCAAGAAGGACCGAATGAAATAGAGGCTGTAATTTTAGGAACACATTGTTCAATATAACCATGAATGATATTGTAAAAGTTGTTCGTTATTTTATCGAGATCATATGAAGTTTTATCAGAGAGAGTTAAAACTTCAAGCCAATTAGTGCTAGTTAACATAAAATGTAGGTCGTTGTAATTTGTCTTCTTAAAGCAATATTCCTTTAAGTTATTTTCATTTTCTATCTCCTTTACGGCAAATTCAAAATTACAATTCAATTGTTGGGTGGTGGCGGTGTTCAGGTCTTGTGATATGTTCATGACGGGTTAATGAACATTTATTTGTATCGTTAACAAATACCAAATCAAGTAATCTGTTATGATCATTGAAGACCCCATTTATTTGAAGACACATATCAGATAAATTGTTAATGAATTCTTCAACAAAAGTATTTATATTGGTTGGAAAAAAGCTGTGCGAATCTGGTTAAATACTCCATGTAAGAAATGGTAAATTGAAATCGCCGAAGACGAAAAATAGTATCATTGACTATAAATTATAATAGTTGATAATAAATTATCTGATCTGAGTTTGGTGGAATATAAGAACAGGTAATAAGGATTTGCTTGCGGTTTATATTTATTTTAACTCCAATATATTCTATATTATATAATGGAGGAATATCAATTTCTGCAACAGGTAAGTAATTAGAGACAGCAATTAAGACTCCGCCTCCAGTTGTTGAAGTTTTTCGACCTTTTCTGTAGATTTGATAATTATTACATAATATCTCATTTATCAGGATAGTATCGTTTAGCCAAGTTTCAGAAAAAACTATAATGTGGTTATTAAACTCAAAACTTTCTACATATAGGTTTGATAGTTTAGATTTATTTATTTTTTTTTTTTTTTTTTTTTTTTTGAAATATAATTTTTTTGGTTTTCAGTAGCATTACTCAGTTTTTTGAACTTATAGCTGGATATGGAGATAAACGAGCGGTATTTGTTTGTCTTTGGTTTTCATTTATAATAAATTCTCAAATTAAAGCATTATCGGATCAAAATCGAGGGTCTATAATGAAACTAAATAATTCAGGAGGTACCATAACTTTGAACAAAGCAATACTTCTTGGCTGAGAATATTTAAATTAATGGATGATAATATCGCCATTGAAATTTGATTTGTTTTTTTATATAGAATTCGATATCTTCAGTTGTGGTTTCAAAAGCAAATCGAGAAATGAAAATAGATTTTTTTGGTGGTATTACCCTCAACGGATGAACGACGTTGTTATTTGTGGTATTTGGACCTACAATAGGTCGAGATACTTGCAACAAAATCAAAACTAAATGCCAGAAATATTCCAACTGTAATATATAGAATTGCACTGCAAAAATATTTCAGAAAATAAAACTCACTTTAGAACTTTCCATCATCAATTTTAAAACATACTAGAACAGTTTCATTAAAATTTGTATTGCAATTTTTTATTAGATAAAAATAATGATATATTCATGACATTTTAAAATTAATTTTTTAAAATCTTAAGGATGAGTGTTTAGAGGTATGTGTGTGTTCCAGTAGGCTAGTTGGTAGTGAGCTAATCTATTACTATGGGGTGCCGGATTCGATTCCCGCCAGAGACTCTGGTCGGTTTCACTAAAACGAGATAATAGTCTACGTTACTCTGCTCGGTTAATTAGGTTAAAATATAATTTGTAATTGTATAATTACATAAAAAATAAAGTAAATAAAATCTTAGGGTTATGTGATGTATTTCAGGGCAATTTTTTCACAGAATTTTGCATAACTCACACTTTTCAGCGTAGTCACGGCCAACATTTTAATAAAATTATCTTCAAAAAGCAAATAATACAGACGATTCTTTTTATAATAAAGATTCCGAAATCTAATTCTATTTTAAGTGTTTTATTTTATTTTATTTTTATTTATAACAGAGTAATATGAAAAGTCTTTCAGGCCATTATAGCAATAATATATATTACAAAAGTGAATTCCTGAATATTATTTGTAGAAAATAATATAATTCTAAAATAATTATAATTCATATACATATACATAAATTTAAAAATGAAAAAATACATAAAAAAAATTTTGGCTCCCCAACAGAGTAGTAAAAAGTAAGTAAAAAGTGAGAACAACAAGCGATCCAAGTAGTAACCATAGAAACATGGCAACTCTTTTAAGTAATTTTAAGAAAAGTAACGACAGCCAACATTAAAAAAGTAATAAAGTTATATAAAAAACAATAATTTGAATAGAAAAAAATCAAATAAAATAAACATATAAGAAAATTTATTTTCATTAAAAAATGCAATACGCAAAAAACTGCAAGCAGTCTTATCAAACAAAAGTGTGACAATAATATATAGAAAAAACCGTTAGCAAATACAAATGATTAAAGTTAAATATGAATTAAAAAGTTATCTCCATTAAAGAGAAGAGAAATGTATTAGCAGTTTCAAGTGAAAAGATTTATTCCAATGAGAAAAATACGAAGTTAAAGTGGTAAGTAATTCCAATTATGGGCAACCCTAACTATAAACGATCGGTCAAAACAACTACACCTAATTCTAGGAATAACAATTTGATTTGAGAAGGCAAAAAAGGGAGTATTTCAGAATAAATACCATCAATATCATCAAACTGAAATCTACCAGATAAATATTAATAAATAAGCCTACAAGCAGACCTTGAAACCCCAATCATACTTAATTTCTTAATCATAATAGAGTAACTAATTGAGTTAAATGCCTTAGACAAATCAAGCAAAACCAGCGAAGTCAAAAGATCCTTATTAACATCTGTCAAATTCATCAACAAGGAAGTAGTATTATGATTACGTCGGAAAGCGTATTAAGAAGGAGATACTTTTCTTTGTACAAAAAACAGAACCTGATCATTCAGAATATGTTCAACTACTTTCGATAATGCAGAAAATATGGATATAGGTCTCAAATTATCAACAGTGTTTACAGTTTTCGTTTTTTGGTATATGAAGGACTCGAGCAACTTTCCAACCCGAAGGGAATTCAGATGATGTCAAAATAGAATTGATAAAAAAAATTAAAAGATGAGATAAATATGGATAAATAATCTGAAATCCAGCATTGTCAAAAGACTTCGACTTAACCCTGCACAACGCTCACCGCAACTCTTCATCAGAAATACACCTGTAAGTAAAAGTACCAAAAATGTCAAAATGTACATTTCCAGGTCTGTCGATATGAATAGCATTAACAAAATGATCATTAACCATATCAACGTTAACTTCATATAGAAAGCAGTTATCTTTATCACATTTAGAGCCAATTTTTCACTGATATATATATTTATATATATATATATATATATATATATATATATATATATATATATATATATATATATTTACATAAACCCATATATTTTCTTAGTCCCTATATTCCTTGTAATGTTAGGAAAAATTTTTTGACATTTTTAAATTTTCTGAAACATTTCAGCAAATCATAACTGAACATTATTTGAAAATTATTTTGGCAATTTTGAAATCAAATAAGATACAAAATATTAAGATATTATTTTGTAGGTATCCTAAAAAAAATTTTTTTTTTTTTTTCAATTATTATTATTTTTTATTAAATTGCCTATAAAGGTGCTAAGATACGAATTCATTCATACCTCTGCTTGTATTTGATAGTTATTATTTAGTGCTTGTGCTGACGACGAGGTGATATTTGAAACAGATGTATTAAATTTATTTGTTTTATAGTCATATTTTCTAGAGTCTGGACAACTCATGTTAAGGCCAACGTTGATTTTATCGTGTATTGTTGTAGTAGTAATATAAGAAGTTGAATTCGAGGCACACGCAGCAGAAAGGCTTGAGGGAATGGAGGGGCCGAGTGCTGAATTTAGTAACGTGTTACCACCACCTGAAGTAAAAGTAATTAAACTGTCAGCAGTTGTGGGTGCTGCGGTTCCTTCATAAACAGAAGTAGCAGTTGGAATAGACCCAATATTATGACTATTGCCATTAACAACAATTTCGGCAGCATTTCCAATATATGTAGTTGCAGTTAAGAGACCCGTTGTAGTGGTATCAATTTGGTTGTTAGCATTGGAAACCAGTGATGTTGATGATGATTTTAAATCAGCCGCAACAGCCCTATGAGCAGACATATTGAAAATTGTTTGAGAATTTAATGGTTCTGGGCAAGAATGGTGGTGACCATTATGATGTAGGGTAAGCACTGTATTTGTTGTACATATGACAGATCTGGTGCCACCAGTCGAGGAAGCAACAGCAGCAGCAGGTGACAGTGACATGTTTGATCCTCTGGAAATAAAGTTTTTATTTATCTTGCAGTTCACTATAGGAGAATTTTGCTGCTGTGGATGGTAGTGTGTAATATGACCATAATGGTGTGGCAAATGATGTTGTGTATGCTGCTGCTGATTTTGTAAATGTTGTTGTCCTCCTACGCATCCTGTCACTGCCGCCGTATTTATAGTATTACTAGTCATAGATATAGAGACCACATTAAAACCTTTGTTTATATATTGTTGTTGCTTATTAAAACTTTGTGATAATAACACTTGTTGTTGATGCTGTTGCTGCTGTTGTTTAGGGAATAGTGCTGTTTGAGCATTAGACATGTATTTTTTCTTTTTATTAGATGTTATAATCTATAATGAATAAATATTTTTTTCTTTTGGTTTTGTTTATATTGTTAAGGGTCATTGGACCATTTGATGTTTAAAATCTTTTTTTATATGTCTTGGAAAAATAAAATACTATTACAAAACAAACAACTAAATATCTAATGAAACTTAAAAAAGGGAAAATCATGATAAAAAATAAATTAAATATCGCAAACAAAACTTTTAACACAATTTAAACAAATTAAAAATGTAAGTCCATTTCGGGAAAGTTTTACCTAAATTTTGTCAATATCCTTTTCCTCGCAACTAATAAAAAAATATAGAATTGTTATTACACGTCTCATACACTGTCGGACAAAATAAAGTGAGATTTCTTATTCTTGATATTTACTTTATAATAATTGTCTTCTAGATGCATTATGGGGTATTTTTTTAGTATGCAGGTATTTGTCATCTTGTACATATCTGCATAATCTCATATAAAATTTTAAAACGTTTAATTACTTATGTAAATAATTACGCACGTATGTACTATTTTTGTTGCAACACACCTATCCAGCTAGTAGATAATGTATTACCATTCTTTGTTGTAACCATGTAAAGAAATATAAAATATTAAAAAAAAATATATAATTTTTCCAAAGACTAAATTTTAAAAATAAGAGTTTACTTAAAATGATAGGCTTTTATATTACTTGAATTATAAATAAATAAATAAAATGAACAAAATAAAAAATGTTCAAAATAACTAAAATTTTCAAAAAAGTATATTAAAATAATAATTTTATTTTTCTGCAAATAATCCATATTCATTTATTGGCAATCAAAAGTAGACAAATCAAGAAGTATTAATATGGCTGACAATATTACAATTTTACTAAATATGTTGCGAAATTTTTTTAATTACTTTTTTTTTTTTTTGAGTTATTCTTTTGGCGTTTTCGTAATTAAATTAAATAACACCAAATGCTAGCAAAAAACGAGATCGCAACCTCTCTTTATAAATATACAAAGTTTTGGACTTGAGCAACCAAAAGTGGCGCAGAAAACGCCGTAAATAACCTTTACTCATGTTTTTAGTTTTCGAGATTTATTCAATCGAAATTAAAAATCTGACAAATTGAATTGAATTTATCTGTCAATTTGGGATCTGTTTCACGTATTAGAGTCCAATAGTAGGAACTCATCATGCCCTCACCCCAAAATCATTGATAGTATTTTTAGATTTTCTCCAAATTTGATTATATTTGCTCTCTTTTTTCGTTATTCTTACCTCCAAATCGAAATATCGAATAAAGAAAATCTTGTGGTTTTTTTGCAACACTCCATTATTTGCTACAAATCAGAGATTTGCGATTACCGAGAATTTTGCAAACAATATGATGTAATTATCCCAACGTTGGTGGTTTATTGGACGTTAACATTTTTTTTTAAGATTCCATGGGTCATTAGTTTTCGACTATTAAGTTTGACATATATAGTATATCTTCTTTGATTTTGGTCCTTTGCACTAAGTGCTTTGAAGAAGTTCTCTGTGTGAAATTGTGGCTCGATAGTATTCTGTGGTCTTAGAAGTGGTGAAAAGGAGACGTTTCTTTCCGTTACAAATGATGTCGAACGGTGTATTCATAAAACCAAATAAATCGTTGATATCATTACTTAAATATATATATATATATATTATATGTTTTCCTTAAATTAATGTTTGTTACAGTGTCCAACATTTTTTACCCCTTCAATCATGGTGCGATCAACTCTTCCAAATGTGTTATTAAACTCAAAACTCGAATCAGTTAGTGAAACATAGATAATAAACATATTCAGCTCTGAGCATTTAACATCAATTTACAAACATAATAAAAATACTTGAAATCGTCTTTGTAATACTTTTTCTATATTTCTACAAGATCTGGAATAAAATCCAACATTTGAAATATGATTGAAATGGATCTTTTAGCGACGACAACCACAAAAAGTGGTTATGACATCCTGTGCTCCAACACGCGAGAACCAATCTTGAGAAACGAATACCATACTACCAAAATACATAGAAATTAGTTCTCATCACGTCAGGTCCAAAAGTTGACACGAATTTGTAGACTTGTGAAATTATGCGCTGAGAAAGAATGGGGAGTTAAATCGTATCCTATTTTTTCCAATATTTTTTTCCGTTTAACCAAAAAAAAAAAACTGTGGACAGAAGTGAAGAGGGTATTAAAGAGAATAATTTCAATAATAAAACAGAACGTTAACATCATTTTAAGAATTGATCCTCCAAAAAAAAATACTTATTTACTTATTACTTAAATTAATTATGTCAACGCAAAAAAAAAATCCTAAAAGTTTTACACATAAAATTATGGACGTTTTCAAATATAAATAAAGCCATATTCTGGAATTATACATATGTACGTACATATCATATGTATGTATATATCACAGCCTTATCAAGTACAAAAATAAAATAAATAATAAAAACATATTATAATAACAAACTTAATTAGTAATTTTTAGTAATATAAAATCATACCAAAAAGAAATATAATTTTTTATAGAATTGAAGCAATCTATTTTGAACCTTTAGTTTAGGCACAATTAACATCGATTATTTATATATTATTTGTGTAGACTAACCGAAACCGAAATTTTCAGGAAGAAACCGAAACTAATATTCGGCCTAATCCAAAACTTTTGAATTTACTTTTGTGTATTCAACCCTATCTTGCTTTTAAATATTTGTAAAATTAGTAACACAGACTTTAAAAGATTCGTTCCCATCAAATACGAAAATCTCAAATTTTAGAATTTGGAATCAATCTCAAATATCAAAAGTTTTATAATAAAGGTATTTACCTCAAAAATTTCAATTTGCCTAGACCCTTTCAAAGTAGGAAAGTTGCATCGATTTCTATAGACAAAAAAAAACATAGAATAATATTTTACATGACTTGCAAAATTGTCAGAGTAAAAAGTTGCAAAGTTGCATCAATTTTTATAATGTTGCCACTCTGTAAAAATGTGTAACTGAAAAATCAAACTAAGCGTAAAAAAAAGGTTATTGGAATTTAACAACAATAAAACCAAAAAGTTAAAATGAATTAAAACATATGAAAAGAAAAATATCAGTAAATAAACAGATAAATATGAAATGCATAAATAAAAAATATATTAGAAATGAAATATGACTTTCCTTCGATGTCTTAAAAAATTGTTTTTACTTCTTTTTGCTAACTTTATCTATTTTTTTTTTTTTTTTCAAAAATGGTTGCTCACGTCAAGTTGAAACAGTGCAAAATTCCTAAGTTTGCAAAATTTTAATACCTTTGATGATTTGAGAAAAATATCAATATTATATACATTATACAAATATTTATTTTTATATTTTAAACTTTTAAACAGCTTTTTTTAATATTTCATATTGTACGGATCTTTTTTTTTTTTTTTTTTTCTCTTGGTGACATTTGTCAAGAAACACATAGAACTAAAGCAAAAACTAAATATGAAATCGATAATTGTCTATCGCTCTTATACAATTCGTTCCTTTTGAATATTCGATTTCACTTCAATACTAATCGTTTTCCATCATACACATATATTATTTATAGAATTTTATTAAATTTATTAAATTTAGTGTCTAAAATTTATACTTGTCTTTATGTTTGAGAAAATAAAATTTATTATAAAAAAATTCTTACGTTTTGTTTTGCTTTGAGGTTTCTTCAGGCACATTGCCTTATAACATTAAGAGATCGAATTGTATTGTAATATTGTCATTCGATATATTAAAACGTGCAATTAGGAATCCTTCAAATATAATACTTTACAATTTGGTGTGCACTGCTTGAGAGTTCGTTAATATTCGTTTGATGCTGATTTAATGTTTGGCTGGAATGTATAGTTTAATATTTTCGGCTCATTTTTGAAAGAGATAAAAGAGATAGTATTACTATATAATAGGTTTCTTTTATGTTAAATCAGCAGTCTTTACAAATCTAACACAAGTTTTTTCAGTTCTTGAACTCTTTTGTAATAATCATCTTATGTGAATAAATATATAATAAATAAAAGTAAAACCCTCATTTAGAAAAATATAATATTAAAAAGTGTCAATGAAACAGTAATTTTTATTAAGATAATGTCTAAATCCGAAAAAAATATGAATAACATGAAATATACAAACGATAAACAAATATATGCCTTATTTATATATTAACCACTTAATGTTATAATTATATTTTATCTTAAAAATAATATTAATTTAAATATTTATATTTAATTTAAATATAAAAATATATAACAAAAATTAAAACATGTCAATACTTGGCTGCCAAAAACCAAAAAAAAAAGGAAAACACGGAATATTTTGTTCAACATTTGTTAAATATTTTAATTTACGGTTGTTGTTCATATTTTGTTTGCGGTGATGCATACCATTAAAGCACTCGATTTCCTTTGTAATTATCCTTGTGGCCAAAACAAATTTTGACGGGTGTTCAGTGATATTATACTATATCACTGAAGGTGTTTGGAATAATATGCGTTCTTACCGTTGTTAGCGCACACATTTTTTATTTATTTTACTTAACAAAAAAAATTTACAATATTCAATGAACAATTTTATCATACTTGTATGTAATTTTATAAACTAAAGAGTAAAATGTTTACTGGAAAGATGTAAAAGAACACTTATTATACATATAAAAAACTGAAGGAAGAAAAAGAAAAGATATCTCAATTGTAAAATGCCATATTAAAAATAAATTGCAAACATTTTTATTGTAGTTTTCACATTTTATATTAATCCTCGGTTAGGCGAATATATTTAAAGCAGTGAGGGGCGACTTGCAAATTTCCTATCTCACGGGGTTAGACTATAAAATCCTACTTACGCAACGTTGTGTCACACGTACACTATATACTACTTCGTGTGACTTAGTTCTACTGCTGTTTTATCTCAATTTCGTCAAAACAAATCAACTCAGTTGTAGTTTAGCACTTGTTGAAGCAAGACCTCGCTAAGCAATTTAAGAAAATACACTAACCAAAAGGTTTGATGAAAAATGGGAAGCTGATTTTTTCTTAGAGAATATGGATGATGAAGCACAATGCCTTATAAAGTTTTGGAATTAAAAGCAGAATTTTTCTTAAAATTTATGGTTCATTATAACTCTTTTCAAACTACTCGTATAAATAGGAATGATTCGTTGCCTCAAAAAATTCATCTCTGGCTTTAGCAAAACAATGTCGACCATTTAATGGTATTTTTTTAAATGTACTGTATTTTTATTTATTTTATTTTATAATTTTTATATTTTACTATTAGAAAAGAATTAAGTTTATTTTCAATTTTAGCCCATCTAAAATATCCCAAAAGTATGATTTATATTGATAAAAATTTTAAACACGAATCATGTTTCAAATGAATTTTAAAATATATTTTTTACGCTTAAAATAAAACTTCTGTTTCTTATTGTTTTGTTATTTTATTAATTTTTATTTTTAAATTTCAATTTATTATATCTATTTTGGTATTTTCAATCATTTGAATGAACATTGTTTATAGCCAGGAAAATTAATAAGTTCTTGTTTAAAATAAAGTCATGAATAACAAAAATTAGGGTTAACACATTAGTTTCATTGTTTGGCCGTTTACTTTCTGCCTTTTCATAACGGGACCAAATTAGACCCAAGTAAGCTGATTAGACAGCTGACACTGAATCTTGGTCGTTTACTTTCTACAATTGAAGAAACTTCGTTTTTTGCTGCTTCAAACACACAAGCCCAAATGTAAAGTAGTGTGTGTGTCCCTCACTGATCTAAAGATATCTTTTCAACTTCAAGCAAGTGATTTGAATTTTTGATCAGCTTCCTACAATTAAGCTTTCTAAAACTATTAAAAAATATTCTATGAAATCATCAATGAATTCTATGAAATACATTGTTATTATATATATATATATATATATATATATATATATATATATAATAACAATGTATTTCATAGAATTCATTGATGATTTCATATATATATATATATATATATATATATATATATATATATATATATATGTATTTTTTTTTACATTGTTTGCTTAGGCATTTTTTAATTATTACTAAGAAATATGTATTTTTTGGCATTGAAGGCTTTATGTTACTTAAATAAATTAATAAATAAATAAATATAATACGAGAAAAATTATAAGGAATTTTTCATAATCTTACCAAATGGATCTGGCAAAACCCATGTTGAATTTAAAAGAATAAAATTTTTTGAGCAAATAAGTCATTTACTTAACATTTTCTCTTTGTTTGTGAATATTTATGTCTTATCCGTCTCTCTTTCGTAAGAAAAATTTACAAAATACTTGTTAAGAGAAGTATAATTTTTCCACGTAGTAAAGTGTAAAAAAATGTATTTATTATTTTTAATAATAGTAAATTAATTTTTTTTTTTCAAATGTCAAAACTTTTGGCATTTTTCTTACAAAAACATAAAAATTCGTATAAAATCTGGCCAAACTCATGTAGTCTAAAGGTGACTACAAAGACACATATATGTCTAACGGAGAGTTAACTTATTCTTTCTCATTCAATAAATAATATTAGAAGCATTGTAATAAAACAATCATCCGCAAATATCAAAAAATTCATGTCATAATCAGAGAAACAAGCCGATCGGTTCAAAGTTGGCGGCGAAATTTCAACATTGTACGGAGTTAGTCTCCGTACTTGCAAAGCAATATGTTTATATATATGAAACATGCATAATTTTTACATTAGCGTGTCATTGAGTGCGTAAGTTCACTTTAAAGAAACAATTCGTCCTTAAAATCAGTGTTTAAAACCAATGAAAGTTCAAAAAGTCGAATGCGTTTTTTCATTGCTGATCATATTAATATATACAAATTTTTATACCAAAAGATAATTTCTGATTTAAATTAAACTGCAGAGTTTATCAATAAATTTAGAAAGAATTAAATAGCACTAACTTTTAAAGTTTAGTTTTAATTTAAGTATACAAAATTCATAATCTCAAATAATTTACAAATACAATCGAAAGCATGATGAACATTTCATGAGTTCAAAAATGATAAATCTATTAGGTTTAAAGAAGAAATTAAGAATGCGTTTAAATAAATAAGTTCTAAAGAAGTCATAAAAATATATATATATATATATATATATATATGTGTGTGTGTATGTGCGTGCGTGCGTGCGTGTGTGTGTGTGTGTGTATGTGTGTGTGTGTGTGTGTATGTGCGTGCGTGCGTGTGTGTGTGTGTGTGTGTGCGTGTGTGTGTGTGTGTGTGTGTGTGTGTGTGTGTGTGTGTGTGTGTGTGTGTGTGTGTGTGTGTGTGTGTGTGTGTGTGTGTGTGTGTGTGTGTGTGTGTGTGTGTGTGTGTGTGTGTGTGTGATATTGATTTTTATCCTTAATAACTTTTGTGGTAATATTATTTTAAGTAAACGGGTTACATATTTGAATTCATAAGGCTTAAAAAGTGCAAAATTTTAACATCATAGGTTTAATAGTATAATCAAGATTGTTGTTCAAAGTTCAAAAACTTAGAGAAATTGCTTTTATTTATTTTATCTTTCTCTATTTTTCTCAATTTTTTGTTCGACCATTTTATTTTTTGGAACTTATTCTGTGTTATATAAACATAATTGACTTTGGGGATAAATTTTAATCCGTGTTACCGTGCAGACTATTGACAGTTGCATACAAAGTAGTCGAATTTTTTTTATAATTTTATATTTGTTTGGTTTTTTGTGGGGTCTGTGCGTCCTTCAACAGAATACCGATATTGAAACAGGGATTGATACTTGTTGTAATTATGCATATTTTGCGCTATATCCCATTATGGGCTGTAAATAATCTCAAAAGTCGGAAAATATTAGCCACAATTTTTGAAATATATTTTCGCGAGGCACATTGGCAGGTTTATATGGAATAACACGAATTACTGCGTGAATTTAGTTTTTTATTTATTGCTATAAAATCAAAGGCGCTCTTAAAATGATTTTAATTGAATGTTATGGACTTTTTAAAAATCAAGCAAAAATCGTACTTTTTTTGTATTTTTATATAGCAAATTGCGATTTATATAAATCTTAGATATAGAGATATAAGAATGTCGATAACTATAATTGATAGGGATCCTGAATTTAAGTCAAAAGTGGTTGATAATTAAAAACAAAGCAATTTTGTTAAAACACATTTTGGTAAGGCACGAAATTGACTTACGAAATGCACATAATTAGCATAATTAGTACACTTTTATAATGATTCAACGAAAGAAAAGTTAAAAATCTTAGACCAAAAAATGTACTTGTATAAAAAAAAAAATCATCCCAATATTAAATATAATTTCTTTGCAATAAACTTGAATAAAATATATTTTTGTATAATACATAAAATAACAAAGATGCTAACCCCATTTTTTCTAAAATTTAAAAAAATCGCGATTTTTGTTATATCGAAAATTTAAACAATTTTGCTCGGAAACCCTAAAATATGCTACACTAATACCATCAAATAATTTTTAATTTTTACCATAATTATACATAAATTTAAAGTTTGTAAAATTTTGTATATGCCCAAATTAAAACCGTTAGAACTTTCGCGCCCTTGACCTAAATGGTTGACGCGAACAGATTCTACATGCATTTGTGTAACTTTATTTTTAATCGATTATATTATATTAATGTCAACAAAAAATCATTATATTTTTTAACCCCAAAAATTAAAAATTTTTGGTAACGATCAATATAGATGTATCTATAAATTTTAGTATAAAAGTATTACTAAACTTATATGAATGGCGGAATTGGATAAGTGCTACGCCCACATCTCATACAACCACTAAAATTTATTTCTGATGAAGCCCGTCTTTATAGGGCCACGTTAATTAAAAACTATAAGAATTTTTGAAAATGGTGTCTATGCACGGTGGTCGTAACCACTGATCCAAAGGCATTTAATTCAAATTTTGAAACACTAAATCGCTAAATATTTTATGGTGCACAGATAACCAATACTACACTGAGTAAATTGACATTTTTACTTTTATTTTGTTTTAAATATTCGCTCAAATATAAGCATATGCTTCAGCAAATGCATTAAAATAATATGACTTATATCTACTCAGTGTGTGTTTTTTGTAATTTTGTTATTTTTTGGCCTATGTTTATCTAGTTTTACAAAAATTTATTGCAAAAAATAACATTTGTGATAGCACATTTAAAGTGTTATACTCTAGTTTCGTGGACTGCAATTTTTAGGATTCGACCGGATTCGATGCAATTCTCGTTTCATTGATTAATTTGGTTTATTGTTGTTGTAAAATGACCAAAATGATCTGCCCGTTTTTGCCCGTTAATGTACTTTTTGTACACAGTGAATGTTTCTAAACGTACCCTTATTTTATAAAAGTGCAGGTCGCTATTTTTGAGGATGAAATTTGCCACGAATAATTCTTTTGGTACAAGGACCAAGAATTGGTCCCCCATATAAATGTCTATATGGAATAAAGGTTTAACGCTCATAAATGCCTTTAATATACAAATATTTTAATGAAATTTAATTATAAATAGCAAATTTAATGAAGATCGATCTATAATTGATGATAGTTCCCATATAAAATCCTCAGCCGAAAATCATTTTAACGTGTATAAATCCCATATAAACGTTAGTATTATAATTATATTTGACACAAACAACTTTTATACAAGTAGAAAGCAAAGTGAGAAATTCCATGAGTTTCGGTCCATAATTAGCTATAGCTCAAATATAACGCCTACTTTCGGAAATCACTCTAAAGTGCATATATAATACTATTAACATTATAATTATAACATTACTATTAAAATTAAAAATAATTCCTAGAAATATTTCAAGTGTATTTATGAATACATTTTTATTAAACAAAAGCGATTATATTTCGATACTTTATAGATGTAGTTTTTTACGCCTCTAAATGATACTATTTCGACACACAAAGAAAGCACTTAATAGTGTCACCTAAAAAGTATTAGAACTACGGTACACTTCTTCTCGAACGGAGACTCTTCTTGATAAGAAAATGATATCGATTGTTAAGCACTACTTGAAGTTACGTTTTATTCTTTTGGTAAATAAATGTGCATATATTAATGTATTCAGCAATGAAAAAACGTATTCGAATCATTGAAATATCACGTGATATGTGGGCGTGGCATTCCATCTAGCAAAGCACATGTTGTGAAGAAATTAGTCTTTTAAGCAATTCAATACAAAAATTAATAATAGAGTTTGTTATTACCCAGTTACGAATTTATTGCCGCTAGAATGGGTACTACGACCAGAATAATAACAATAATAATAATAATAATAATTATAATAATAATAATAAAAATAATAATAATAATAATAATAATAATAATAATAAAAATAATAATAATAATAATAATAATAATAATAACAATAATAATAATAATAATAATAATAATAATAACAATAATAATAATAATAATAATAATAATAATAACAATAATAATAATAATAATAATAATAATAATAATAATAATAATAATAACAATAATAATAATAATAATAATAATAATAATAACAAAAATAATAATAATAATAATAATAATAATAATAATAATAACAATAATAATAATAACAATAATAATAATAATAATAATAATAATAATAATAATAATAATAATAATAATAATAATAATAATAATAATAACAATAATAATAATAATAATAATAATAATAATAATAATAACAATAATAATAATAATAATAATAATAATAATAAATAGAATCACCACTGATACACTAAATAAAGCCATATCTGGCGTTTTCTTGAGCAATCTTTGAATTAGGTTTAAGTGAAACCATCGTAGTCCTACTTCTTGATAAAAAAAAATTATAAACTTTTTACAAAATCGGTTAATTTCGGCAAACACTTTAAGGTGAAAATTAAAGTAGATACCTTTAAATTGATACTAATTTGTAAATGGACCGTGATGAACCCAGAAAATACTTTCGGAAGTCTACAAACGCATTGATTTCCCAGCAAAAAAATTACATGACAAAGATGAAGTTAAATCAGGGGTTCAAGTGATGATGATCTAGTTAAATTTGGGCGAAACATGTGCTAATGCGAAAATTCAATGAAACTGCTTTTCATTCGAATGGTTGAGATAAACACATGAATGTTTCATGATTTGAAAATGATTTTTCATTGGTGAAAGAAATAACTTCTTTGAGAGCTGAGTTAAATGATTTCCAAAATTAAATAAAAATTTGTATTAAAAGAGCTTATATTTTCGATTTCGAAAGCAATATTTTTATGGGACTAAGAAAATAATTTATTATTTCAATAAAAATTATAATATTTGATAAAAAAATTTTTTTGAAAATAAGTGAAATAAAATTTTAGATCACAGTTAAATTATATTTTTGGATGCAGTATTTTTATGGGACTAAAAAAAATAATTTATTATTCAAATAAAAATTATATTTATTATTTATATGATAAAAAAATTTTGAATATAAGTGAAATATAAACCTTTATATCACAGTTAAATTATATTATATATTATGTTCATTTTAATCATCTCCATAAAGACGAATAATTTCGATTTTAAAATGGCATTAATAATGAATTTGATTGTGCTATTGATTTAGAAATACTGAAAATGACAAAAACTTTAAACCACTTCAATATATTTTTTCATCCCAGCAAAAATTAAAAGTGAGGAAGGTATACATTAAAAAAGGATTTAAAAAAATAATCCAATAAAAAGTTATACCCTTTTAAAAATGGGTAACTTTGAGGAGTTATTTTGCTATTTTTGATTTCTCAAAAACATTAAGGTATGAAGTACCGTTATATTATATACAGTTAACAAATTAAGCAAAACTTTTGGAACTCATTGATCTCCATCACATTAAATTGTAAATATTTCCTGAACTATTTATTCGATTGCAATAATTAAGGTATCAATTGCAAACTTTTAAACGAGCATAGGGAAAGCTTCACTAAGTATAAGAAGGATATAAGACGGGCGAAACGGACATCATGGTTGAATTTCTGTGAATCCGTGGACTCGGTTAACGAATTGTCTAGATTTAGACGGGTATTATCCAAGGACCCGGTGGCACCTGGATATATACAATGGGCGGACAACTCGTGGAAGGAGTCTAGCTCGGAGTCACTCACCTTACTGATGGAGACTTACTTCCCTGGTTGTATAATCTGATGGGAGGACAGGTAGTGTCAGTGATAACCTACATTATGGACCAGAGGAGGGTGATATCGATGCGATAGAGGAGATGATCACTAGAGACAAAGTAAGATGGGCGGTAAACTTATTTGGGCCATATAAGTCACCGGGCCCAGATGGCATTTTTCCGGCCTTGTTACAGAATGTCAATGATAGGGTCATCTCAATACTCGTGAATTTTTCCCGCCATGTTACAGAATGTCAATGATAGGGTCATCTCATTTAGGGAGTGTCTTAAAGTGAGATTTATTACCAGGGAGTTCAGAGAGGTAAAGGTAATTTTCATACCCAAAGCGGGTAGGACTCGAAGCCCAAGGACTATAGATAGACCGGTCATCCTATCGTCTTTTCTACTCAAGACAATAGAAAGACTAATCGATCTATACTAAGGAGTGGTATTGGAACTCAGGTCATCAGCGACGCTCAACACGCCTATCTTAAAGATAGGATGTGGTGAGTTTTATTGAACGGGGTCTGCTGCACAAGGAATACACCTTGGCAGCGTTCCTCGACTTAGAAGGGGCCTTTAACAACATTAGGATAGAGGCGATTGAGGAATCACTCGCTTCGTTAGGTATTGGTGTATTCCTAATCGAGTGGATCGCCCTGATGCTAAGCAGCAGGGTTATCAACTCGAGCATGGGAGAAACTTGCATAAAGAAGCTTGTGACAAGGGTACACTGTCTTTCTCCATTATTGTGGCTCTTGGCAATGAACGTCATATTGAGACAGTTCGATGCCATGGGAAGGAAGATCGTAGCGTACGCTAACGATGTAGTATTGTTGGTCTCGTATAAATTTCTACCCACAATCAGCGAGGTCATGCAATCTAGGCTGCGAGAACTTTCCCAATAGGCAAATAGTAATGGATTAGGAGTCAAGCCTGAAAAGACTGAACTACTTTTGTTTACCAGGAGATATAAGGCTGAGACATTTAGTCTACCAGTTCTGAATGGGACTGAACTCAGTTTGTCGAGGAAACCCAAATACCTGGGCGTTTACTTGGACAGCAAATTGTCTTGGAGGAGAAATACTCAGGAGAGGGCCAGGAAGGGGCTTAATGCCTACTGCGCATGCAAGAACTCTATAGGGAAGAACTGGGGTCTGAAACTGGTAATTGTATACTGGATATACACATCGGTTGTGAGACCTATACTCACTTATGGATGTTCGGTATGGTGGGAGGCGTTGAGGAAAGAGACGTATAGGAACCTTCTTGCTAAAGTTCAGAAATGTGCTTCAATTGGCATTACATATGCCGCGAGAAGTACACCTCAGGCAGTACTTGACATCATTTTCCACCTTCTTCCAATTGAGGAATTTGTGAGAGGTATGGCTGTGCGGGGCTTATTGAGTCTGAAAAAATTGGGATTAATAGAGAGCTTCACAGCGTGGCATGCTAGCATACTTAATGAAGTCAAATTGAATGGTCAAACATTATCCTCGGCCGCCTGAACGGATTATGAGGTACTATAATTGACTTCGAGGCTACTCCCATTATTGAAATCCCTAGTAGGGACCTCTGGATTGGAGCGGAGAAGCTCCATGGAGGGTGTGCTATCTTCACGGATGGGTCGAAGATGGAAGTAGGCATAGGGGCGGGTGTTTACTTCATGGGAACAGATATCAAACGATCTTTTAGATTGTCTGATAGTTGCAGTGTTTTCCAGGCAGAAATTCTAGGCATTTACAAGGCCCTAGGATTACTGGAGGGGAATGTTGAGAGGGACACTGTGGATAGTCAGGCAGCACTGATGGCAATGACAAGTTACTGTGTAAGGTCCAGGTTAGTGCTGGAGTATAGGAAGGAATTCAGGAGGTTAATGGATGCCTACAGAACAAGAGTTTGTTGGGTTCCTGAAATAAATGAAATGAAATAGCCGATGAGCTAGCTCGTAAGGGCTCGAAGTTAGACAGCTCTTTTGTGGAGGTTTCGGTTAGGATTCCGAAGGGAATGAACTATAGGTACAACGAATGATGCTTGGGAGAGTAGATCGGACTGCAGGGTATCTAGAGCGTTATGGCCTAGTCTTAAACCAGCAGATTCGAAGCACCTTCTGGGCATGAGTCGTGTGAATCTAGGGATCATTGTTGGCATGATTACTGGTCACCTCACAATATGGAATATGACCAGTGGAGCATATACTTTGTCACTGTCACACTTCGGCAACCTTATAGGGTTCGTAATCTGAATAAATTGGCTTAGAGGTAGTCAGGGTTGATTTGATGGGTTATAGGTTCCACACCTTTCTTATGTTTCTTATATTTAGCTATCTTTCTTTTCAATCTTTTGCTATATTCTATTAAGATTTTTCTCTTCAACTATCAGCTTTCTCTATTTCTATAAAGGGATCACAATGGACCGAATTGTCTCTGGGTGGAGGCGTGAAGACGCCGCCCTATTTTTGGGGGAAAATATGTTTCTAATAGCAGAAAGGCGAAAGGGGTTTTAACTCTGTGGTATGTTCAACAAATTAGAAAAAATCGGAGGTGAATTAGGACATTAAATTTATAACTAATTTTTATATTTTCCTCATCAGAAGGTAAGATGTTCTTTATCAAATATGATTAAAATATTTACTAAAATTGAAACTTTTGTCCAATCCAAAAATAAGATTGCCCAAATCTTACATTGTGTGCAGTGTATCGATTGTCTCGCCTTGTTTCTATGATGTATAAGGCCGTGTCCAGCAAACAAATTTTTTATTAAAATGAAAGTCAATCTTTTATTTATTATACAGGAAGAACTGCAACTGACAGCTGAAGGAAAATACACATATTTACAATATGGAAAGGCATTACATTTGTTTGGGCCCATGCAGTAACAAGTATTAAACTCCATATAAAAAAAAAAAGAAGTAAGAAATATATAGTCGGTCAAGCCCGACCATATGATATCCTACACAATTACGTATATGCGTAAAAGCAATTTTCTGGCGGATCATATATGGGAGCTGTGAACATGTACTTGGGAAAATTTGAAGTGTGATTTATACACTAATAAAACTTGTTTGTGTCAAATAATATCGTTATACTTATATTTATGTAAGATTCATGCACGTTAGTGGTTTTTGGAAGTCGTCTTACATGGGAGCTACTGTTAATTATAGATCGACCCTCATAAAACTTGGCGCCGTGTTTTCTGAATACATTAGATATATTTCTAGCAAATGTCTATACTAAAATGTATATAGGACATAAAATGGTCTTCCTGGAATTTGGCATTCAGATTTATATTTATATAAAACGTATATGTGCCAAATTTCATTTAAATATTGGTATATTTAAGAAATTTATTAATGTCAAAACCTTATTAAAGGAAAACATTTGAAATAATGGATATCCAATTTCAACAGGCTTCGCCAATTGTACTAAAATAATTATTTGTGTCAAATTTCATTATGTTATCTTCTAAATTACAACCTGTACTTCACGCAAAAATTTATATGAAAAGCCAGCCGGACATCGCTTAATCGACACAGAAAGTGACTCTGAGTCGAACGGTACTTTAAGGTGGAGTTCCGAAGATTTTTTTCTGTGCGTTACAAATATCTGCACGAACGCATAATATCTCAACCACCGATGGGGTTGAAGGATATAAAAAATTATTGAGGTCGTTAGAAATCGTCACTTCAGTTATCTTATATATTCGCCTTAATTAGGCGTTTACACAAGTCTTTAAGTATCGAAACGGTTGTTGTAGAAAATAAATTAAAAAAAACATGATGAAAAAATATTACAACGTAAATAAAACTGAAGTTCATAAAAGGTTCTTGAATTGGTACATGTTTTTGTTGCTAAAAATTATGCTCTCGTCTACTCTAATATAGTAAATCAAACCAGCCGAATTTGCAAAATGTTTTGTGCCTAAAGCAAATAATCACCGATCACACTACTGTATATAACCAGTAGTTACTCAATCATTAAAATTTGTTATCGAATTTTAAGACCTTAAGACTTAAGGCTGTTGTTAACTATACACAAAAAATATAGAGGTAATATTGCCTAAGTCGTCTTAGAGCCAGTTTTTCACTTAAAGATTAGCAATTAAATTAAATTTAATCGTTAACTGTAGTTTTTGAGTTGGGTGTATTTTTAGAATTTATTTATTACTCAGTTTAATGTCAATGGAAAAATAATGTATATATTTAACTTAAAATAAAATAAGAAAAGTACTAAAAACTTCTTTTAGCGAAAGTAAAATAGACAAAGACGATAATACATGTCAAGGTGCGGGTAAATGTCAATCTAAAATGGAAAAAAAAAACATTTCATATATCAAATATTTTTTGTTTTGTTTAGTCTTCTAATTTGACCATTATAATGACTTTTGCAGTGTTTATACCTATTTCTTTTTATTAGTAATTGTAACTTTTCTTGGAAATAATTCTGTAACTGCAACTGGATGTATTTGAATAAAATTTCACATGGCAAATCCTGAGTTGTATTCCAATGGATTTGGAGGAGCACAGATTCCTAGCGGATGTGGGGACAGGGGGCAGACCACCAAAGTTGGTTACCTCGGTTATGGGATTTTTTTAATCGCCATTTCAGTTATGATTTGATTTAGATAGTCCTTATAATTTTCTACAAAAAATATACAATTCTTTTACTTTAAGATATATTTAGACCGAAGTAAAAGTTTGACTCATTTTTGGATATGTTTTTTATTATTATATTTTTTTTTTTAACTTGGCGGGTCCAATTTAAGTCCTAAAATTTTTATAAAATATTCTCTGGATTCTATACAAAATTCTGAATAAGTTTCGTGTAAGAATCATATACCTATGTGGTTCCCATAAAAAGTCATATTATTTTGAAGTAGAAAATTTAAAAAAATGTGATTTTTCTCAATTTCACTTTAAAATCAATTATTTTCCTCTGGACCATACATTTTTTATGTTTATAAAAGAATGCTTAAGATAAATACATTGAAAGATTGTAACTGCCATTCTACCTTGCGTTTAGTAAATTGTATGCCCAATTTTCAGGAAATACTACCTACATATAAATTTTTTTGTGTATAACAGAAACTTCAATATTCGATTCCTAAAAGCTTACAGGATTTAAATCCGTATGAAATTTTTTCAGAATTTGCTTATTCGATTTCGCCCCTTATTTAAACATTGTGAAATATGCTAATTTTCAAAAAACGTGGATGTCTACACTGCATGTGAATTTTTAAAATATAAAGTGGTGTGCAGGGACTTTTCAAACTTAAAATGCCTTCAAATTCCAGAATTGCGTTCACCTTTTTTTATACGATTTAAAATTTAAATTTTATTTTTTCTTTTGCCACTTCTCCATTTCTTCTCCGAAATCATTTTCTAATATGATCTATTTTAGTACAATAAATTAAAAATTTTCGTTAAAAATATCTGAAATTTTAGAGTTTTTAAACCCAGTCATATTGACAATATAGAAGGTTTATAGTGTTGGCCGTTTATGTATTACTAATATTTTACTCAATTTCACTTTCTTCCGAATTTGATGTATACAACAAGGTCGATTGAACGGTTTGCAAATATTCTTATTACTGAGGATTTTTATTTTGAAGTAAATTTACGTCAGTTGTTAGTCTTATAATTGAGAATGTTAATGAAGAGTGTAGGAGGGGTTTTATTGGGTCTTGTTAAATAATTATGATTTAAAATATTACTTTTGAATAATTAAAATAATAAATGAACGAAAATATATAAATAACGGAAAGTTAACATACATAAATCCACAAGATTCATAAAATCTTTTATGCGAAAAAAGGAATAGCAATTTACAGTGCTTACAAATAAATTAAATCTTGTGATTGAATGTATGTCTTTTTAACAAGACATATAATAAAAAAGTAAAAAGTATCGAAGAGAAAATATATTAAGTCTAATAACTTACGATATTTTGCGCCGATTGAGGCTGCATTTTACATAAATCTGTTTGTTGACCAGAAGGAACCGTTGACTGAATGCCGTGTAGAAGTTGAATAGGGGGTTGTGATGTTACAGCAGAGACTGGAGCTGCTGCTGCACTTACAGTTGGCTGTTGCAGCCCACTCTGTTGGGGTAATGTATAACCCGCAGATGGTGCTGCTACATAACCACCGTTCCCTGAAAGATATGAATTTATGATAAATATACCACTGAATAAACT
This sequence comes from Protocalliphora azurea, assembly GCA_932274085.1. NCBI lineage: Eukaryota > Metazoa > Arthropoda > Insecta > Diptera > Calliphoridae > Protocalliphora > Protocalliphora azurea. The sequence continues at coordinate 13,260,019 of OW026524.1, read as the reverse complement.
AAATATAATCTGTTCACTTACCAGAGATATAGAAGACCGGTGTGTATAATATATGCTGGTCTGTAAGTGATTGTTGATCCTGTGACAACGACAATTTTTCAGAATCGGATACTTGTTGCCTATTTGAAGACAGTTTGCTGGTTGTTATTAAATATGTTGAATATATAAAGACTTCCTTTATCGATGTATCTTGAAACATTAAATTGAAAATATGACAAATTTTATTATTACCTACATTATGTATATATTTTTAATAAAATATGCTATGCACATTATAAATAAAAAATATTTACAGTTTATAACAAAAAAATATATATTGTTTTTATCGTAAAATAATTATTTACTTATAAAATTCTGCCAAAAAGCGGACAAGTTGGTAATATTGTTTATACAAACTGACAGTGTTACTTAATTGCAAATAAGACAGATATCTAATTACTTAAATAAAAAAAAAACAAAAAAACAAACAGCACCTACTCCCTGTATTAACATCGACATAGAGAGCATATTTGTTAAAAAATAGAATATGTACTATTACAAGGAAAATTTTATCACAGAATTTTACAAAAATATATGAAACGAATGTTCAAAAAGGGTTATCATAATTGTCAAAAAAAAAACATATTAATACCTGAATGCACCAATAAAACTTTTTAAAATATTGTAAAGAATATAAAACTACCAAAAGTGCTTCTTTTTATCTTTTATCTATGTTTAAAGATTAAAAATTGATGCAGGCATAAATTGCAGATAATTTAAATTATAATTTTTTTCAAAACAAGAAATACTGCACTATGTGGTTGAACCTCATTAATTTCCTATATAACGTTTTAGTTCGAAAACTGGAACCAATTCAAAAAATCAATTAGTTAGGATTTTAGAAAACCCGTAATAGTAACGAAGTCTGGAGAACTCAACAAAAAAAAAAAAAAAACAAATGACATCAATTTTACAGCATTTTTTATTAGTTCTTCATTTACATAGTTCTACATACATACCTTTATTGTAAAAAAATCACTCAAAAGAGATTCGGTATATGAGTACTCACTAGGGTGCTCGGATATTCGACTTTTTGGAAAGAGCGGTTTTCGAATAGTTCGTAATGTAAATTTATTTTAAAAGATATATTACATTTGTTGAAATTCAGGTAAGCGATTAACCGGTTTATTTCATAAAAATGATTATTTAATTCATATGATCATATATAATAAATAAATAAAAAAAAAAAAAAAAAAAATACTCAACAATTCAGGTTCATATTTATTAAAAATTTATATAATTATTTAGACGATTACCCTTGATTAAGGTTAGTAATTACATATCCAAAACAATAATATGTAATGCACACTTGATAAATAATAAATTAAATAATTTTTATAATGACTTAGTAGCATTTTAATTCGTGATTAAAGTAATGTAAAAATGTTTGCCCGCTCGCTTAGCTTAAGAGTTACGGGCCTCTAAAACCTTGATACATTTTTCTAATATCTTTATTAATATATATGTATTTAATTTATATTAGTACCATTTAAAACTAAGTTCCAGTAACTTTCTAATGACATATAACATGACGATATTCGTTAATTCCTTGAGAGGAAAATTTAATTTTCTTTTTTTCCGATACACCGGCAATTACAAACATTTTTTGATTTCTAAAAAGGGTTTATTCAGCGAAGCCAGTGTTCGACATATATAGAGGAGAAAGTCCTTGAGACCTGCTACACAGAAAAATCTTTTAAAAAATATTTTTTAATTTCAACAGATTTCTTGATTTGCTTCGAAATCTTTACAGATAATTTTAATTAAAATATAATACTATGCTCATTAATATTTAATAATTTATTAAAAAATTGCTATCTTTTAATACAAAAATGATAGTATTATATATTAAAAAAAAATATACGCATACGATTTCTATTTTATTCTTTAGAAAAATTGATAGCCGTTATTATGACTAATTGTGTAATCCTTGCATAGCACTTGGATAAATGATTTGGAAATATTTAGAACTTGATGCGAATTAAACATCCCAAATTTCAATATTCCGGTCGTAACAGGCATACATAAATAAATATGTACATATAGGACAGTCTATATTTTGTTTTGAAGGACAGAGAAAAAAAATCCGTTTCCTAAAACACAAAAATGAATCCCGTCAAAATCTTTTTAGGGATATGACACAATTTTCTATGAATTCAATTATAACTTTCAACGTACATAAAATTTTCATATGCAGCAGAAATTATTACAAATGACATTTAATTACTGCCAAACACACTCTCACACAAATATAAAAGTATCGATATGCAAACATATGAACATATATATTTGCAGTGTTGCATTTAATAATTTGTTTATCATTTTTTAGGTGAAGCCATGAATAATCTATGAAATAAGAGCTAAATATTAAAAAAAAAAACCATATTTAATATAAAAAATTGTGGATTCCGCTTTTTCTTCTCATGCATGCATTTTACACAACTCACAAGCAAACACACACATCCATAAACACGTGAACAAGTTTTCTTTTTCCTTATTTAATTTATTTAATTTATTAATGCGATTTGAAGAAAAGGGTAATCAATTAACAAAAAATTGTAGCCTGTTGATTTAAACTTTGAATAAAAATAATTGTACTTTGTAAAACTCTATCATTTACAAATTTCAACTTTTGACACTAATGAAAACTTTTCATTTCATTTTGTTCTAGTACCGCAATACAAAATAGCTTTTCACAATTTGATGTCGTGGTCATAACTAGTAGAAAGTGTAGGATGGATTTTTTTTTTCTTTTAACAAAGAAAATTTTTATTGGTTACTTAACAAAGCCTACTTAATAGTTTTAAACAAATTTATTTCAAATAATTTAGAAATTATTCACAACTTTACCTGATCATACATACAGGAGTTTTTTTTTTTTTTTTTGTAAAATGGCAGCGCGACAGTATTTTTTCTTTATTTCTTTTTGTTGCACTTGGGTATAGAAATCTTTTGTTACACGTTACTTTTTTTTCTTGTAATGTCAAAAAATACCTGTCTTTTTGTTATAATAAAAACAATGGTATTTTGGTAAATAAATCTTTTTAATATTAATATTATTAAATCCGAATTTATTATTTTTCTTGTATATTGTCCGGTTTTATATACGATTTGCAAATTAACAACGTCGATTTAGAGTTGTCATACAGTGCTGCCAATCATTCATAAAATTTGTACCACATGTTGTAGTTTGCATACAGATTTGCATTTTTTACGTCAATGTCAAGTTAACAACCAATTATAATAAAGAATTTTTAAATTAATTTCTGTAAAAAAATGTAAAGGGAAAAATATTCACAAAAGGGGCATATACATAAAGGGAGAAGATATAAAATAAATGAAACGTGCATAAAAAAAAAAAATACAAATAGAAAATTGTTTCGTTTTATTTAATATTTTCAAACATTTTAAAAAATACATTTACACTTGCATTTTTGAACAAGTTAAATTTTAAAAGAGAGTAGAAATCCGTTGAAATTTTGACTCAGTTATTTTTGACGTTTTCACCATTTTCGACTATATCCCGATTATAAACGATATCTTTCAACTTTGTACGATATTTTCTTAATAAACTTTGAAAAATTAAATATATAAAATGTAATCACAAAAATTAATAAATTTACAGACCATCTATGAAATGAAACTGCTAGCTCCACAGACATATTTATTACATGGAATATAGAATACACATTTTTTTAATACAATCATCATAATTTGCCTAGTGTGAAGTAAATTTGACAGTATTATTTAAGGATGCCAATCCCGCTGCCAAAAAATCAAGAATTTTTCCGAATTTATTGAGATAAAAACAAGTCAAAAAGTAAACTTAACTTCGAGCACACGAATTACCTTAATTGGATTTTGAGATTATATAACATTTTTACTACAATGACAGAACGACAAACATAGCTAAATATCTTTCGTCCCCTATTTAAATACCATATAAGAATTTTGGTTTCACAAAACTATATTTCACTGAAATAATTTTGTGATAATATTGCCTCAACTTTATTTAATAGTGGGGTTTAACACATCTCGAGTCTTCCGTTGTTTTAGCAGCTTGGGCCATCATGTTCGGTATAATTTCACCATAATTTATTTCTTAATATTTTTATAATATTTCAGTAAGTATAATCTCTATCGATATAAGGTTTGAAATGCTTACTTTTACATATATAGACTGTCTTATGAATGATAAAAACTTTTTAAAAATGACAAAAGGCAGTTCGGACCATGCTTTAGTGTCAACGTAGTATGATGCATTTGTATGTTTTATAGAAATATGCATATAGGATCCCTTCCCGAATTTTGGTGCATTTACACAATGGTGTAAATTGTATGATAGGGCCTGACCCATTATATCTTTCTTCCTTGTTTAAACATGTATGAATTTCTTTTATTGAAAAATGCATAAAAATTTTTATTTTTCCTTATTGGTTGGTTGGTTTACGTGGTAGCCCATAACCTTACGGGAAATCAATTATACTCGTTAGAATCCGTTTTTATGGGACCACACTACTCGCCAGGTTAATGAGTTGTACTGAGTCTGAAATGAGATAGAAGTGTAGGGAAGAACAATGAGAACATACATTAATTAGATCCAGCATGTAACATTAAGATAATGTCACTGAGTCTAGTGTCAGATATCTCACAGAGGTTGTCGAATTGGTACCTTCCCAGAAATTTATGTCTGATTGCGTTCAAGAATGGGCATTCACATAGAAGATGATATACTGTCTCCTCCTTCCGACAATATTCATTGTAAGGGAGACCAAGTCTACTTGCATGTTTTCTGATCGTCCAGTGACCTGTAAACAGTGCTATTAATCTCGAGACGTCCTTTCGTTTGTAGCCAATGAGTTGCATTGAGCGTTTTCCGTTGTAGGTAGGCCATCTTTCTTTCGCGACTCTATATTTGTCCAGATTTCGCCATCTATTTTTCGCCTATTCTAGAATGTGTTTTTGGATTCTGCTTTTGACTGTTCCTAACGGGATTGCGGCAGAAACCGACAAAGAAGCATTCATAGCAGAGCCTGTTCGGGCTAATTCGTCTGCCTGTTCATTACCATAGTAATCTCTATGCGCAGGAACCCAGACTATAGTAATGTCATACAGTCGACTTAGTCCTAGCATTTCTTCTTTACACTGTCTGACTAGAATAGAGGTAGTTTTAGGTGATTTGAGCGATAGTATTGCCGCTTGACTGTCGACAAATTTTTCCTTATAATTATAATGTTTTTTCATATAGAATATAAGTCCCAAGTTTCGAAAAAATTTGCAAAATCCAGTCCCGCTTGGCCTCCCTAGTATTATTACGTGTCTATACTAGACAAATTTTTTTCAAGATAAACATCAAAATCAGTGTCTATCTATACAAGGTAACCTCAGTTGAATAGCTGATTATTACATTTGGTTGTTGCAACTATCAGACATTATTTATATTTAACATTATTGAATTCCAGTTATTGTTGTCCTTGTGTAATTGTTGTCAACTTCCATAAATTGACGTTTGTCTTGAAAAAAAAAAATATATTATAAATAACATTTAAGCATAGACAAGAACAGTGTAAACAAAAATAATCAGTTGTTCAATGTGAAAGTAATATGTTGCAACTTTTTTAATTACATTTACATAGTGTCTACACTAGAAAAAATTTTATCAAGAAAAACGTTAAAATCAGTGTGAATCTATTCAAGGTAACCTCAGTTAAACAGTTGATTACTATTTTTGGGTGTTACAGCTGTCAAACTGCATATATAAAAAAATATTAATGAATTTGCCTTATTGTTGTTTTTGTGCAACTGTTTCCACCTTGCATAAATTCTCGTTGATTTTTACGTATGTCTTGATAAGAAATTGATTAATGTAGGCACTATGTTAAGCATAGTAAGCGACAAATTGCAACCATCATCTTGTTTTATTCTACTTTTGTATTTGAGCCTCTCGTTTCTTTGCTTTACAGCCCGTCTAGACGTAACATAATATGTAAGATTTTTGTGTCAGAGAGTGCCAAATTCGCTCTCTGAGAGAATTATTTCACGTCTAGATTAGTATATTAGTATTATAAGATGTATTATGAGACTGTTGTGATGAGATTTCTCTACACAACTATTTTATAAGATGAACTGTCAAAAAATACCCATATACAAAAGTTTGCTTGTGTATGTGCATGTGTATTTTGCAAATTACTGAAACACAATATTTTTTTTGTAAAATTGTTTCCTTTTAGTGTTTGTTTTATATGTTAAAAAACGTTTTTATAAAAATTGTGCTAAAAAAGTGCGAATTGCTTAAATAAAAAGGACATGTTTACTCTATGATTGTTTGAAAATAATTATATCTTATAGGATTTATTAAAATAAGTGTAACTCTTATTTAAGATTTAACATAATATAAACAAAATGGTTACTCTCCTCTGCCGGCGTTATCAAACATATTAAATCAACGTAAATCACAATTGTAGACTTGGAATTATCATGCTCTCAATGTGAAAACAGCGTCAGCAGTGATGCCAACTTAGCCCTTTTCGGTATAGATTGAGCCCGTTTTTAGTTGTCCAAAACGCGTTTTTAAGTTAGTCGGAACTTAAAAACGCGTAAATTTAGCACTTTAAACAACTTTCTTTTAGTCTTTTTTGCTCTTTTTGACATTTTTCAAAATTGGAAAATTATTTTAATGTTAATTTTTTAATTTTTACTTTTATTTGACCATTTTTGTACTAAGTTCTCCCTATATCTGTGAAAAGACTACATAGTACCCTAATTTATCCAGAGATCTTAATATGTCGTATAGAATATTTATCATTAAAAAAAAATAGGATCAAACAAAACAGACTGACAAAACAGCAACTGCTGCTGATCTAATGTAATAAACTTCTTAACAAATAGTGCATTTTAAATTACAAGCTGTATGTGTCAGCAGCAGTGGTGCTGAATAAGCGCTAATGTAGTTTGTGCTAAGGTTGTAAAACAATACAAAGTAGTGAGAGTTGTTACAAGACGCCATTTTAGTTGTTGTTTACATTGTTTATTATGAGATACGTCTTCTCCTGTAACGTCGAGTCCATGGCGAAATCAAACAGGTGGCGGCAGTTCTAAAAAACTAACGAATTCATTACTTTTTGTAATGCATAAAGTTTGCACTTCACCGTCTCAGAAAAAAACTTGTTTTATATGGAGTTTGATAGTTATAGGTACTAAAGAAGGTCACCTGTTTGAATTTGTCTTGTCGAGTCTATACTAGAGAAATTTTTTTCAAGACAAATGTGAATTTTTTATCACGACGAAAATGTGCCCAACGTTGTGTCTATATTAGACAATCTTTTATTAAGACAAACGTCAAAATTAACGCAAATTTATGAAAGGTTGCAACACTTGCACAAAAACAACAATAAGGCGAATTCACTTATATTTTTTTAGGTATGCAGTTTTACAGCTGTAACAACCACGATATAACTAATTATCCATGCATATGCATAAAGGCAACAAATATAACAATGCAACAATATCAGATATTTTTTCATCTTAGAAAGCACTGAAACGTCAAACTAAAGAAAAATACACGTGCCAATTGAAAACAATGATTTTTGAAATTGAGAAATAATAAAGATAAATTGTAAGAAATTTGTTTTTAATGTTTTTTCAATAAATATGCAATAAATTAAAAGTTGAATTATATTAGAAACTTTAGACGTTTCATTACCCTGCATGCCATTAATTTTTATTACTATTATTATTATTATTATTATTATTATTATTATTATTATTATTATTATTATTATTATTTTTATTATTTTTTTCAGATTTATGTGACAGATGGATTCTCATGACTTTTTCTTTTATGGGCTTATCTAACATTATATCCCCAACGACAGTAAAACAAGGTGTAATTAAAAGTTCACAAATTGTGTGTGGTTTCTTTTCTTTTGCTTTTAGCATTGAAAAATTGTACGAAGCTTCCCCATTCAAAGGTACCCGTGGAATTCAACTTTTGCATAATTGTATACATATGTCTAAAAATAAAAAAAATGTATCATGTACAATACTTCGATCTCTCACGCGTCTCCCCCCATTTAGGAAATCTTGGTGTAGGGTATCATATGGTCGGGCTTGGCGGACTATAAATTTCTTACTTGTTTTTTGTATAAACGAGAGGACACTTATAGCAATCAAGAAATATGACTCTAATACCCCAAAAAAATAGAAGTTAAGGGGTACTCCCTATCAAACTTTTAAATTTAAAAAAATTTTGGTAAATTCAAAATTTTTAATAAAATCTAAAGTTTTAGGTGGGCGTTGAAGCGAAAACGGGTTTCGATAAAGAGGACACTTATAGGAATCAACAAATATTACTGTCACCCCAGAGAAGTCTATGGGTTGGGAGGTACCCCCTAACAAACTTTTAAAAATAGCCATATTTGGGTAAATTCCTTAATTTAATTTGAACTTCTCTTTGGAAACTGTAAACAGTTTTCGCCACAGCTAGCTTGTGTTTCATTTCTGAAGCGGCAAAATTGATAATTCTCTTTATCACCTCTCGTATACGTGATTGTTGTGCTTTTTATAATTTTTTATTAAATATATTTTATTACTTTTAAGGCTTCTAAATAATTTAAAAGAAGTAATTATGCTATTAAATTTAAGTTTTATACATTTAATTATAAACAAAAATAAATAAAAATTATTTTTGTTCTTTTTTGACAATATGTTTTTAAAATTTAGGTATTTTTAAAATTTTGAAGTTGGCAACACCGCAAATTCTCGCATGGCAGTTGCAACAAAAAACCTATAATGTAAACACGCTACAGTTTACGAAGCAACATCAAAACGGAATACAAAGACTGTGGTTGTTACGTGTCGCCTAGTGTGAACTATACTTATGTGGTCATACTTATGTGAACTCTTATTTCATTGTAATAACTCGCGATTTTTACCTAATATACCTAGTGTCTACATTAGGCAAATTGATTATTATTTTGGTTGTTACAGTTGTCAAACTGCATATATAAAAAACAATAATGAATACGCCATATTGTTGTTTTTGTGCAACTGTTGCCACCTTCCACAAATTCGCGTTAAGTTTGACGTTAATTTGATAAAATAATCTCTAATATAGACACTATGTTAAAACATTTAATATTAAAACTAACATCATGTTAATAATAAATGTAGACCGTTCAACTTGATTTTAAAGCAAATGTTAAAAATATCTTGTCTAAACATCAAACCTCACACACAATGTATTTTACTAACAAAACAAATTATTGCATGTAGTTACATATAACCAATATGAAGATAAAATCGATGAATTTTTAAAAACAATAGGTAAATTAACTTTTTCATTTTCATTTAAACAACATTTGCACTTTTAAGTTCATTTACATTTATTAGCATTTTTTACACAATTTAATAATATTAAATTAATAAAATCAAAATAAGTTCAAATCAGCAGAAAACATTTATTAAATTAATACATGTTTTCTGCTGATTTGCATAATATAGCATAATATTATAGTATAAAATAAGAATTATTTAATTTTTGCGGCAGTCTAAGTTCCACCCCCTTTTGCTGAAAATAAAATATTATCAAAACAAATACAATAAATAAAAAGTGTTTTTTTTTTACATTAACGGCCATCGTATAACTTATTTTGTGCGTGGCTGGCAACAACAAAATAACGAGAAATTAATATGAATGCATGTACGCCATAATGAAAACATTAAAATTTGAGCAGAAAATCTTAACATGATTTTTTTAACTTTATCTCATCTCTAATGAAGACTATCCGTAATTGTCTTAGTCCAGGTTCACACTAGGCGAAAAGGGTGAAAAATTTAGTTTGGGGATTGGGGATATCTAAAATATTTTGGGAATTTTAACTCATTAATATCCGATCGCACCTGATTGAGTACAGCTGAATTACTGGCGGTGAATTTTCACTTTTTCAGGAGAAGAGCTAAACTTTTCCTTTGGAAATTCCTTACTACTCAATACTCGTTTCGAATTAGTATTTTTTGTTAATTGATGCTTTATTTGTAAAATATATGATTTATTAATATTTCCTTAATTATTTTTGTAAAGGAAATCATCCTGGAAAATCTCGTAATACTGCCCCCAGTTAAATATACTCCACAAAGAGAGCTTAATCAAGCCTTTTCAATAATTTTTCATTTTTCATCAAGTACAAACAACAGTAAAATAAAGATTTTACACAAATATCTTCCCTGGATATTACCTTGGCCATTAATATTGCTTAATTATGTCTCAGATTCAACGCAGCACCCGTTTTTTACTAACGGTCCTTTCTTATTTAGTCTTTTACTTCATTTCTCTTATTTACTTTGTACTGCAAATAACTTTTCCTAGCTTAAAAAACCATGTAATGGTCACTCTAGTTTCGTCTCTAAAAGAGGATAGAGCATACAAAACAGTGACTCGAATTGAAATAAAAAAAAAAACATTTGTGTTTAAACAAAACAAAAAGCAAACATTGTACTAAAAACGAAACAGTAAATTAAATAAAACATAAATTTAATTACAAGTAAAAATTAAAATTAACTGAAATAAAAAATAAAAAACATAAAGTGTCTTATTAAAAGCAAAAGACACAAAAACAAAAGCCAGTGGCAAACATACAAATAAACAAACTACAACAACAAATATTACTGGTCGCTTCGAGCCGGATAAAATGTAAAAAATAAAAAAGTGCAGTAGAAAACAACAACAACGAAAGAGACAGTGTGAATATTTTCCAAATTAAAAAAAAAAAAATCATAGAACACAGAAATTTGTATACCCTTCACCACAGGTGTCAAGTGTATATATAAGTTTGTCATTCCACAATTTTCACCGGAGAGCAAAAAAGTTAATATTTTCCGGATAGTTGTAAGAAATGATGTCGATAAGACGATGTTCGTCCGTCTTTTTGTCGTTTGAAATGGCGTTTATGAAGCCCACCGCTAACTGCGATATACATATAATATATATCAAACTCTCGGAAATCCTTTCGAGAATTTTTCTATTGAAATTCAGCAAGATCGGTTTATAAATGGCGGAGATATATCAAAAAAAAAAAAAAAAAAAAAACGGTTTTTAAACCGGTTTTAAATTTTCTGAAGCCTCTATATAAGCTAGGGATTTGGAAATTTTTTTCAGAATTTTTATGCTGAAGAAATGAACTAAATCGGTGCAATAATAACCGAGATATTGGCAAAATGCTTTTTTGACTTTTCGAAGCCCTCGTTTAAGTTACGGACTTCGTTTTTATATAAATCGGTCATAAATATTTTTCTAAATTTTTGGTTTTTTGAATTAACCATATCAGTCTATAAACAACCGAGTTATAGCCAAAAATATGAAAAAAAAAAATAAAAACATACACACACAAACATATGTATATAAAAACATTGCAATGACTTTCAGTGTGTTGTTTTTGTATAAACAAGCATTAGTTGTTGATTGTATATACCCTAGAGGAAAGAGAACAACCTCTAGGTATATACAATTTTTACCAAATTTTTATTACATTAATTGGCTCTAAACATGTCTTTTTGGACCACTCCTGTGATCTGTGCCAAGGTAACTAATTAACTAATGACAACTCCATGTAAAAGTCAGAGGTTCCTCTCATATAGTTTCGGAACTGGAACCGGTCACTAGCCCTGAGAACCGTCAACCGACTTGTTTTGAACCGGTTATATTTCCTCCAAGGATGTTAGAAATTCACTCCCAAATGATATTTAATGGGTGTAGTGGTGTCAACTGGTTCTCAACGGGAACTTTGGTGACGAGTAAGGTGTCATTTTGTACTCAACCAGTACTGAGGGACCGGTCCATTTCTGCAACTGCCACCAACTTCTCGCAGGGTAGAAACATACTATAATTTTTTGTGTATGATTTTTTTATTTGGAATTAGAAGTATTGCAATGACTCAGTTTGTTGTTGTTGTTTTTTGAATAAGCATGTATCTACATACAAATATGTGTATATAAATTTAGTAGTCATCAGAAGCAATCAGTGGTTTTTTTAAGCAACGCCTGCTATGATAATTTAATTTTGTGTTTACATTGTCGTAGTTTGGAAAAAATTTTAGATTATTTTTGTAAGTACAAATGTGATAATATGTAAGCATATTTTGAGGCGTAAACTTTATTATTCGTCGGTAAGATAGTGAAGGGTATAAAAGATTCGGCACAGCAGAACATAGCGCTCTAACTTGTTCTAAATATAAATAAAGGATCTAAATTGGAAGCAACAACAATTCATTAAAAAAAGTCAGCAAGTAGGAGAGGATTAACAGACACAACAACAAGAAGAAAACGAAGAGGCACAACAAAAAGATCCAACAACACAAGTAAGTATTAAACATAAAAAACAATAAAGTATAATAACAAATTCTCTCCTACTTGTGTGTCGAGACATTCTTAATATTTTTTGTCGCTGTCAAAAACAAAAGGAAAAAAGTAGGGTTACCACCCACATACGTCTTTGAACATTTACTGGGGAAATACTTTACTTTAAAATAATTAATTAACTTGGCAGTTAGTTATATACTTTTCGTTGTAAAATAGCTAGCAGAGACTTCTGAAAATTTAATTTTACATTTTTTATTAAATCGATTAGATTTATTTTACCCATAAATAAAAAATGTCATTCGACAAATTCGTTAATTTTACAAACGACCTTTTTGATTTTGAGAACGTTTATTCCAAATCAGCAGCCGAAGGTGACGAAAGACTTATCGACAAAGAGAAACTTCATGATCGCTATAAGAAAATTTTTTACATCTTCAAAACTTGTTTAGCATCATTAAAGCTGAAATTGAAGCTTTATCAACCCCTAACGACGACGCGAACAAACAATAGCAAATTTTTTCTGTTAAAACTTCATCGCTAGGAAATAACGATTTCTTTTGTGCGGTTACCACCTTGTGACACGGACACATTCCTTGGAGATTTTGTAACCTGGCCAACATTTCCCCACCTTTTCACAGCGCTATACATAAAAAAAAAAAAACGATTTGAAAGTTCCCTTCAAGAAATTACAAAAGTTCCAACTCGTGAACAATTTAATAATTTTTAACACATAATTCTAAGATATTAGAATCCATCGCGACCATTACACAATCAATCATAAGCACCGTTAAACATAAAAAAGAAAAGTCTCAATCCTTCTCAAAGAAAAAACAAGTCTATACTTTCTATACAAATACGAGTCAGGCAGATAATGGGTTCAAAAATAAAAAAGAAAACATTTTGGTTCAAATAAGGTACAGAAAAATTATTCAAATGCCAAATGCCAACATTTTAAGGAGTCTCATCACTTGCGTTCTTACCCAAAGTTTTTAGAACAAAATGCTAGTGATGGAATTCAGGTAATACGAGTCCCGAATTATTGTTACAATTGTCTCTCAGTTGATCACAGTGTCAAGCAGGGCTGTAAGATGTGGCGATTTTTCCCACACATGGTGATTTTTAATTGCTTTTGCTGACTGAATTTTCCGATTGGCGACATGGCGATATATAACATGGTGGCGATTTATTTGACTAATTTTTAAAATTTGATTAAATAGGCAATTGAGGAAAAAACTTTTAAATTTTCTTGCTAGAAATCGACTATTTTTAGTATTTGTCTTAATTAAATTTATTTAACAATACTTATGTATTAAATGTTTGATAATTTGTTTTTCATCATCTTTCAAATATATTAAGGAAGTTCATATTTTCGGTCATAATGAAATAAACGTTCATGAACAAATTAATTTTTTGAAACAATTTATAGCTTTAATAGGACCAATATTGTTATGTAATGTTAGAATTATTCTTTTAAAAAATATAATAACATAATATTTTTTAAAATATAATAAAGTTAATGAACTAAAAAGGGGCTATATTTCAGAAAAGTGTATTTTAAGTTCTATTTTTTTATTCAATTACCCTGTGCTCAAAAATCAGACTAATTTTTTTAACAATGTGGGTAGCCATTGGGTTAAACTAAACCGACTTCGCTGAATTTCATTTTGAAATGCTAAAAAAGGGTTTAGGAAAATCAAGTTTCTTAGCTTAAATTTAAAAATTTACCCCGTATTCACAAACCACTTTAAATTTAAAATGCATTTTAAATAAAATTTTTCATATAAATTTTGTCTCTAAAATATATCTTAAATTTAAAATTTGTTTGTGAATACGGGGGTTAATTTTTGATTATAATAAATTGATTATAATAATTCTTATTATCAAATATATTGTAGACGCTAATAAACAAAACTTTAAACTGGTAAAAATATTACTATAATTCTGTAAACAAACTAACTATCAACTTTTCAAGCAAAAATATAAAAAACATTTAAAATCAATCTAAAATTGATTTAATTTATGATTGGAGTATATATTAAATTCATTTACTTTTTAATATACATAAATCATGTACTTTTTATTTATAATTTTCAATTACTTCGCTACTCCCATAATTAGTTTAAACTCAAATATCTCGAATACGAGTACCAACTCTGAAAATCTGCTGTCACCATTGAATTAGCGTACCTGAATTAGCTTTATCAGTTTGTTAAAATTTGCAACTAGCTCAGTTTTATTATTAGCTGTTGCAATTATCATTGGCTTTGTTAAAGCTGAACTTACATTAAAAAATTATACGGAATTTTAAGTACTAAAATTGTACGATACTTAACATTTTAGTTAATTTTTTAGTATTTCTTTAAAAACCAAACAAATTTTAAGTTGGCGATTTTGCTACTCAACACGTCGTTCCTTGACCAAATCCACACACGCTTTTGGGAGGCGGAGGAAACCCCAAAACAGATTTTTGAAGTCAGATGAGAACATCTTTTGTCCTCATTTCAAGGAAGCCACGAGTAGAAATGACTGAGGTAGGTATATTATTACCCTACCCTTTAAAAATTGCGAAGAAATAGGCACTCTAGAAACATTGTTGTGGCCAAATTTTTAGGAATGGAGCGCATATTTAATAAAAATCCAGAACTTAAAAAATAATTCGATCTTGAGTTAGGATACATGAGGAAAATTTCCTCCCGGGAAATCAACAAAACCCCAAATTATTACCTGCCGCATCCAGCAGTAATAAAACCTGAAAGGCTAACTACAAAAGTTAGAGTAGTTTTCAACGCCTCAAGCTCGTTTTCAAATAAGAAAAGATTGAACGATATTTTATAACCAGGACCCATACTTATACAGGACTTAGTGCTTCTAATACTAAAGTGAAGATTCTTCCGTTTGTGTACAACACCGATGTCACAAAAACGGTATCGACATATACTCATTAACTCTACTTAAACTCAATATCAAAGGATATTATTTCGAAAATCTGAACAGGATCCTATTGAGAATTGTGAGCCCCTGAAAGTAACTTTTGGAATCAACTGCTTGGTTAAATTTATCCGAAAAGGCTGGAACAAAAACCTTAGGAATAAAATGAAACATTTCATCAGACTCATTTACATTCGCCGCTCCAGATGTTGAATTAAAAGAAACTTATGTAAAAAGAGAAGTTTTATCTTGGTTAGACAAAGTAGACTGGGATGATATTCTAAAACCCTTGTTTTGTCTTAAATGGCAAAAATTAAAAAAAAAAACTCTAATGTGGAAATTCACGGTTTCAATGACGCCTTAGAAAAAATGTATTCTGCGACTCTGTATGCCCCAATACAATCAGGAAATTCTATATTTACCTATCTTCTGGTTTCAAAGACACGAGTTGTTTCCATTAAGCAAATATCACTACCCCGCCTAGAAATCTGTGGATCCGTCTTATTAGCAAACTTGGCATATGAAATTATACCAAATCTTAAAACGCATATCAAAGCATATTTTTAAACAAACGTATGATTGAGCTAGCCTGGTTAAAGGAACCTCCTTGCTCTTGGAATACTTTTGTACAAGTTTTAGATAAAGTTGGAAATCAAAATGGGCAACATGTAGAATCCGGAAAAACTCAGCCGACAGTGCTAGTCGAGGATGTTCTCCGCAAAAACTGGAAACCTGCAACCTATGGTGGTTTGGACCCTCCTGGCTAAAACTACCGAAAAATCAATGGAAAAACAATGAAAAACGAAACAAATTTATAAGTTAAAGCTTAAAAGCATTTACTACTACAATGCATTTATTTACGCAAAGCTAAAGGCAAAAGTTGCAAGTTTGTAAAAATATAGTCATATATACAATAAATTGAAAGTATAAAAGTTTAAAGCCGCATATTTCTGAAATGAGCATGATATTGACTTGAATCTTGCAAAAGATCGGAAATTATATATGCTAAAGGATAAGCTTAATTTGGAATACATAATTTTAAAATTTCTTTCCCAAAAATGGGATTTTTTACAATTTTGGCTATAGAATCCACATCTTTCCAAAGTCCCGTAGATTTTGATTTAAAACTTTTAACAACATATTGAAAATTCTTAAAATATATTCCGCTTGTCGATTCGTGCTTTGGGATTTGAGAAAATATGGTCTAAAATTAAAACTTTCATATAAAATGGGTAGAATTCGGGAGGGTGTGTACCATGACCAATTGAGTTATTGGGCTTGTTTTTTATCTTAAAATCATCTATGTGAAGTTATCTTTCATAAAAGTGCAAAATTATTATATGTTGCTGAAGAAAATTTTATTTTAGATAAAAGAAGTGTAGATACTTTTTCGTCTAAAAAAACACAAAAAGTCGTCTTTTTTGCAATTTTCAAATTCAAAATCTTTTATTTTTGGACTCGGTAAAGATTATTCAATAGATAATTTTGTTCTTTAACTAGTTAAGAAAAAAACTAATAAAATCTGTTGGAAATACTAGGATATATATGAAAAAAACTGGACCAAGAACATGCAAAATTATGGTGCTTAAAAATTCACACGCAAATAACTCGAAAACTTTAAGAGATAAATAGGACATATTTTTTATAGGTCTTATCAGGGTCTACAACAACATATAAACATATTTCAAATCAGACGAGAAACAAAAATTTTGCAAGCGATTAAAAATTTTTTATGTCAGAGGTACCTAACTTTGAGCCCTCTTAGCTCCGCCCCTGGGGGATTGTTGTGCACCCCTTCCAAACATAACATTGTACACTCCTCTGCTACGTCTATACCAAATTTCATGAAAATCCAACTGGTCGATCAGAAGTTACAGAATTATTTCCAAAAAATTTCGATTCTGCCCCACTGTGCAATGTACGAAGATCCCTTGAATTACTTTTCTTTCCTATCTCGTGCTTATAGAGTCATCGAATACATCTTTCGTTTCTGAAGAAATACACGCGCAAATAGGTTCTCTCAACAGAAAGTACCTCATAGGAAATAGAATCTGTCAAATATCGTCTTAGTATTTTGACTCAACAAAATCTCTTTCCAGACGAATATAAGCATCAAAAAATCAAACAAAAAATCTTCTCAAACAGTAGCCTTTTTACTTTAAATCCCTTCATGGATCAATTGGGAATCATTCGAGCTAATGGACGACTAGCAAAATCACGTGCCTTAACGTATAATGAACGCTACCCAATATTGTTACCTCATAGATTGAGACTCGCACATTTACTAGTTGAATTTCTCACAAAATTGTACTACATGGAGGCAGTCTACTTATGATTTGAGTACTACGTCCACAATATTGGATCTCCAGATTGAAGCCATTGGTTAAAAGCGTGATTCATAATTGAAAAATTTGTGTTTTGTACAAAAAATAAAAAACAAATCAAATTATGGCTTCTTTTCCACCCGAAAGGATAATCAGACCATTGCTACAATAGGAGTAGATTATGGGACCCTTTGACATTAGAAACTTCATCGGAAGATCATGGCTCATCAATAAATGGTACGTCTGCGTATTTGTTTGCTTCGCCACTAAAGCTATACATTTAGAGGCAGTGAGTAATTTGTCGACATAATCGTTTCTAGTCGCCTTTTCACGCTTCATCGAAAGACGAGGATGTCCAACTACCATTTTTCCTGATAATGGGAAAATTTTGACGCAGCAGCAGAACTTATCAGAAAAGATCGTCTAGAATTTATAAAAGCTCTTCAAAATCAATAACCTCAACATTTCAGTCAACAAAACATCGATTGGAAATTCATTCCCCAGGAGCCCCACACATGGGTGGACTCTTCTTTTCTGCAAATTTTCTTTTCAATTTCAATATTCGCCTTGAAATAGGTTTCCTAATCTCATTTACTTCATTAAAAATCCTCTCATTGGTTTTTCTATAATTGTGTTTACGTTCTTCTAGTATATATTTGTGGCGCATTTGAGGTATACATTTGTTGGAATTATTAAACATTTTTATTAAATTTATTTTCCTTATAGATGCGTTGATGGCGGGTTTTCTTTATATCGATGGTTCCTCGAAAAGTTTTGTGATATAGTTGGAACAATTTGGGGATTTTACATCCGGTTTACAACATCTGTAACAAAATGGTGTTCGTTCTGATGATGGGCAATCCATAAACATGTGACCATGTTGCCGAAAATTCCAGCAAATGAGTGGATTCCTTGTTGGGTAATTTGGGATTTTCTCAACGTCTATTGTTGCAATTTCTTCATATGGTTCGTTAGTACTGTTATAGTTATCGGCCGGTTTTTCAAAGATTTCATTTACTTCTCTTGTATATCGATTCGTGGGGATAGACGGTAGATACGTTTTGCTATCTTTGCGGCCAAAAATCTTTTCTGCCTCAACACATTTCCGCTGAAGATCTTCTACTGAACTGACACTTATTAAGTATACTCTGCTTCTAATATCATCTCTTAAATTTTTTAAAATCATTTTTATCATTTCTCTTTCCGGCATAGATATATCAAACCTATATCGAATTTGCGTCATAGCAAAGGAAAACGCATAGATCCCTTCCCCTTGCTGTTGTTTACTTTCAACCATATCGCTCATCAACTCGAAACTAGATCTGGTGGATTGGTATTGCTTCAATAATGCTTCTTTTAAAGTGGTCCATTCCGTAACATAGTTGGTTTGTATGAATAACCAATACCATTTTTCTGCTACACCTTTTACGAGCAAGTGAAAATTGTCTAGTACCGTGAAATCCTTCAAAACTCACATAAAAATATGATATCGAATATGAAATTTATTTTGAAGAGCTGTCTACAATTCTTTGTCGTATAGAATCGTGTCTAAACTCTAGACCCTTAAGTCCTGCTAGCGATGACGCAAATGACCTTAATCCATTGACTTCTTTTTGGTACTCCATTATTGACTCCAGCCGAATCTGATGTAAGCAGCGAAAATCTGACTCTCATCAAAAGCTGGAAACGCGTAAAAGTCATCTATCACTCATTTTGCCAAAGATCGAAATCCGTGTATCTGGCCGAACTTAATCGCAGATACAAATGGAAGTCTCAGAACGAAAACGATAAAGTTGTGGAGACTTCCCCAAATTACTTGTTAAAAAAAAACTTTGTTAAAGAAAAGGAATTTACCATTAAGTGGAATAAAAACTGAAAAAATTTTGCGTGTAGAAAACTATTTGGAAGAACTTAACATTAATGACATTCCAAACTATGATTTTGAAATGCAGTTAACAGAACCTAATAACGTTCCATCTGGTTCAAGTAGCGATATGGATATTATTTTGCAGCATATTTTAAATTTTATGCATGAATTCAAAACAAAATTTGCAAGCACCATCATCAACACCACGAGAACAACGTTAGTCTAGTGAAAGGGTAAAAAACTCACAAAATTAATTCTTCAACCATTTTAGACACAAAATCGCGTACTTTGGTTTGCAGTCGCCGAACAAAAATTTCAAAGTTTTATTATTAGTACAGATTACATAAACTTTTCAAAAGTAATTGAATCTTTGGAGATATCTACAATCAATAAGATTTCAAACTTAATCCGTAATCCTACTCAAGTAAGTAAATATGTCACTATTAAAAATCAGTTCATTTCATTATATGAAGCCAAGAAAGCAAACTCAACAGAATATTTGATGAGCTATAATTAGGAGATCAAAAGCTAAGCCAACTATTTAGAGAAATTAAAAATTTAGCAGATGACAAAATTTCTGACGAAGTCTTATTTTCTAAATAGGTTAAAAAAGCTTCCAAACGAATGCGAACAAAATCTTCGCAGCTTAAATAAAGTATTATCTCTCTCTAATGTTTTACAAATGGCATTTGGTATGTTAGAATGTTCAAAGTCAAATATTTCAGCCATCAAAACAGAATCTAATTTTGAGGTTTTAGGCAAAAAACTAGATAGTTTAATTGATACCTTTCAACAGTTCCATTCTGCTAGAAGTGAATTTAGGTCCTCGTCAAAAAAAAGACAGCGTTCAACTTCAAACAAACAACCTCATTGCTCCAACACTAAAGACGACGAGTGAACGTGGGAACACTATTAAAAGTCGTCGCTTATTAATTTTTGATCCTCTTACCAAATTAGAATTACTAGTTGATTCTAGAGACGTTCTGCAAATAATAGCTTTTCAGAATCCATTCTATTATATGCTGCAAACAGCAATAAAATAAAAACTTTTGGAACTAAATTACTCAAGTTAAACTTAAACCTTCCAATAAAATGTTTATGGACATTTATTTTGGCTGATGTAGACGACCTTATCCTTGTAAATGATTTCTTGCATAATCTTGGTCTTCTAATTGATATTAAGAATAAATTACTTATAGATCCAAAGAATAAAACTTCAACAAAAGACGTTGTCAAATACTTTGATTTACTTACAATCAAAAATTGCACCATAAACGATTGTTTTCAGAAAATTTTAGCTGAATTTCCAAATATTACAAGAAATTGTAATATTACATTTAATAAAAAAACAAATATTAAACACCAGATTATTACCATTTGTTCTCCAATTAATTGCACAGTTCGTCGATTAGATCCAAACAAACTCCAACAAGCTAAACAGGAATTTGAATAGCTTTTAGAACTTGGAATCGTTCAACGTTCAAAGAGTCCATGGGCCAGTACTTTACATATGATTAAAAAACCAAATGGTACTTGGCGACCTTGCGGCGATTATAGATTTCGGAACAATCATACAGTACCAGATAAATATCCAATCCCTAATAACGAGATTTTCAATTAATTCTCTACGGAAAGATAATTTTTTCAAAAATTTATCTTTTAAAAACTGCTATAATAACACCATTTGGTCTTTTTGAATACCTTCAAATGCCTTTTGGTCTTAGGAATTCAGCATCAAATTTGCAAAGGAATGGATTTCGTTTTCCTTTATATTGATGATTTTTTTAATTGCTTCATGCAACATAGAATAACACAAAAAACATCTCCGACGATTAAATGATTTTGAGTAGTACTAAATCCTGAGAAATGCTAAAAATGAAATTTGTTTTCTTGGGTATATTATAAATTATAATGGCATTAAACCTTCGAAAGAAAAGGTAGATACTATTTTAAATTTTCCTAAGCCAAAAGATATCACTGAACTACGAAGATTTCTCTGTACGTTTAACTGTATCGTTCATCTATTCCTTTAGCAGCTGAATTTCAAACACCTCTAAATGAATTTCAAAAGGAAAACCCTAAAAAAAGAAATCTTAGTTTGGTCAGAAAAACAAAACGTTTCTTTTGAGAAATTAAAAAGTGCTCTTGCAAATTCAACGCTCCTTTCACATCTATCTCCTAAAGCCGACTTGTACGTTGATGCTTCAAATACTGTTATTGAAGCAGTGTAACAACAGAAAGCGGAAAATAATGAAACTAAATGAAACTAAAAACTAAAACCATTTGCCATATTGCGGGATCAAAAAATAGTGTGGCCGACAGCTTATCTCGAATTTCAGAAATTACACTTCCACAAAAGTATTTCATTCACAGGACTTGAAAAACATCAAGAATTAGATCCCGAACTACCAACTTTGCTGTCATCCGATACATCACTTAAGTTAAAAAAAGAACATGTTTTCTAATTCAAAAAAAGCAATTTATTGTAGCCATTCTCACGGCATGGTATGTCCATACATATCATAAACCCTTCGCATAGATATTTTTGACAAACATCAAATTAATAACATCTCAAGTGGTTTGACCAGGAATAAATAAGGATATTCACACATCTGCAGGAAACTGTTTTAATTGTCAAAAAGCAAAAATACAAAGGCATATCAAATCGCCAGTTGGATTGCATGAATAACCTACCGCTCTTTTCGAGCATGTTAATATTGTTTTGATAGGACCTTTGCCTCCCTCAAGTGATTTCAAATATTGTCTTACTTGTGAAGACAGATTTTCCAAATGGCCAAAAGTAATTTTTTTTAAAACATTACTGCAGAATCTGTAACAAAAGCTTTTTATGAAAATTGGATTTGCAGGTTTAGAGTACCACTTAAAGTTACCACAACACCTTATCATCCAAGTTCAAATGGAATGGTTGAGCATTTTAACAGAACATTAAAAACAGCTGTAAAATGTCATGCAAACAAAAATTGGACAGATGTGATTCTCACAATATTAATTGGTTTAAGATCAACCATTAAAGAAGATATTGGGTTCTATGGCTCTGAGCTAATATATAGTTCTCCAATTAGGTTATCTGGACAATTTTTTACAAAACCAACTTTAAAATTATCTCATTCTGATTTCACGAATATTCCTAAACATCAATTTATACTCATAAAACATAAAAATTTTGGTAGTAATCACGCAGGTAATAAACCTTTTGTTTCTAAACATTTAGAACACTTGAACCTTCGTATCAAGGACTTTTCAAAAGTCTTAAATATAAGCAATATAAACAAGCACAACAAATATTATACCCTCGATATTTGAAACAAACCAAAAAATATATCTATAGATAGACTTAAGCCCGCGTTTATTGAAAACTATAATCAAAATATTACCAAAATTAAATTTTCATTAAAGTAACTATACTAAAAGAGGGAGGAAAAATAAATTTTTCGCTTATATATCATTACGAAGGGTCTACACGAGAGATTTTTCTATCATAACAAACGTCAAATTCTTATCATGATAAGAATTATATGAGTGAACTTAACAAACTTTTTCTTGTTCTTTTTTCAGAGGACAACAAACTTTTTCAACATACTCTCTTGTGCAGACTGGAAATGTTAATTTTCAACTTTGCAGACACAAATTTAAGTCTTATCAAGTCAAATTTTATTATTTTTGTACTATGTTTTGTGGAAAATATGGCAACACCATTGCATATATAAGAAATCTGTAAAAGCTTGTTGAATGAATTCCAACAAACTTTTGCATAAAATGTTTTAAAAAATTGTTAAATAAGTTTTGTTAAGAAATTTATGGAATGAATAAAAAGTATAAAAGGTCTTGACTACATTTCTTCATACTTGATTTTTCTCAGATCACCTATGTGTTCGAACAAAATTTTCAAAAAACTGGTTCAGAAAAAGTTAATCAAGCCTCTGTTAGACGTACTACGATAAAACAAGGACATGTACCAAAAATCGGAAAACAGGGTTTGGTAGAGAGAAGTCTTGGTTACATTTCCTCATATATGGTTTTTGCAGGACCACCTATGTGTTAATATAAAATTTTCAAAAAACGGGTTCAAAAAAGTTAATCAAGCCACTATTTGACCTAGTGCGTCAAAACAACATGTGCCAAAAATCGGAAAACAGGGTTTGATACAGGGAAGACTTTCCTACATTCCCTCATATTTGGTTTTTCCCAAATCAAATTTATTTATATTACGTCGTCTATATTAGACAAATTTTTATCAAGACAAACGTAAAATTTTCGATTTATTTATATTTTCGACGTAATTAGGGATCGCAATTTCGCGGACTTTTTGGAGAGCAGAAAAAAATTGTCGATTTCCCGAGATCCGGATTAAAAACTGTAATTATCACTATTCTCATTAGTTGAATAACTGAGACCCAAATAGGATATGAATCTTTACATTAGCAGATTTAAAATACGATTGTAAATGTACATAGAAAAGGAAATTTGATCAAGTGCTTAATCTACTTACTGATTAATCAACTGGAATGAATACAGACATAATATATGTCTGTAAAACAGTTTTGTTTTAGGAAGTATTGATATTTTTATTTTAAAGATATTTACCATAAAGCAATGCCGTATTAGCTACAGAAAAATAGAGATCAGAAATTAAGTAACGGGATAGTTACCCAAAATTTTATATTATTCAAACATTTCTTAAACAATTTTCGTAAATCTCTGTAAAAATTAAATTTATTCGTTATAAGAAAGTTAATTTTCTTATGATGAAAATAACGCTATTGAAAGAAATAAAAATATTTAGATGTAATTTGAGAAATGTATAAGATCATACTAATCTTAATTTGCAACTTTCTTTCTTGAGTCAGTTTAATATTGTTACGAAATTGTACTTGAATTCAAATATAACGGTTTTAACGGCTGGTTTAAATCTTTCTCAATGCTTCTAGACATTTCCGTTTATGTTAACAGCAATTAACATAACATCTGTAAAAATAGTTAACATAGTTGTAAACATACAACATTGAATAAAAAGCTTTCACCATTGTTTGTAAGTATGGCAACACTAAATGTTTAAGCTGCTAAAATTAACATCGAAAGCTCTAGTTTGTCCGTTAAGAACTTTGTAGAAAGAAATAGAGCTTTCAAGAAGCATCTAGTAGGTAATACAGTGTATATAAATTGGCCGTGAGAACACCATTGAGTCAGTCTAATTGGAAGCGTCGTTAAGTGAAGACAAATTAACTGTCTTGGCTGTATATTCTTGTACATAATTAAAGTGTGCTGTATAAAGTGTGTAATTTAAGTGTGTGTGTATTAGAACACATAGTGACTATTTAAACTGTTATTGTTGTACATTTTTTAAATAAAATAAAGAGCCGTTACAACTTTTAAACTACTAAACTGCTGTTATTTGCAATCAAAGTACAGGTTTATTTAAAGGAAATAAACGACCGTTTTTAAAAGGTAAAAACGTAACAATATAAATATCGTTGGCTTAATATACAAGAAAATATGCATCTCGATTTTTTTATTTAGTTTTCTGTTAGTTTTTATTCAATCATACCTCGCACTAAAAAGGAACTAAGTGAGCTGTGATGATAAAAATAAATTTGTAATCGTTTTGGAACAGCACTACATAATTTAACATTTCTTTTAATCTGTTTTGCAAATTTTATAAGCGTAGTTATATAAAAAACTAATTCATTTTAAAATTTTCTATATTAAGTCATCGGTATGGTTTTAATTAAACTGAATTTTTTAAATTTATTTTTAATAACATACATCGATTAATAAGTGTAGAAATAACTGAGAGAAAAAACCTAGTTTAAAGCATTTCTCAAAAACCTTATGCAACAACAAAATATACAATCGTCATCTAAAATGCAAAAGCTGTAACCATTGAAAAATCTAACGTTGGTTTTTTATTGGATTATAATCAAGGCGAATTCAAACATGGGGTCACCTGTTTGAATTCGCCTTAATCAGCTGATTATTTATTTTTTTTAGTACTTCGAACTATCAAACCCCATATAAGCACAATTTTTGCTTACCCGCTGAAGTGTCTAACTTCATGTATAAAAAAATTAATAAATTCGCTGCATTGTTGTTTTTGTAGAACTACTGTCACCTGTTTCATTTCGCCATGGATTAAAATATAACGACTTAAACTACATCTACACAAAAAGATCATATTCATGTCTTTAAAAATTACATCAATATTAACCAAAGCCAAATGACCGCAACCTCAACTTCATAAACGAAACAGTAGTAAATTTTGATCCATTTAAGAAAATTTGGTTTGTAGAGTGCTTTATTTATTTTTCTTTAAGTGAACGATTAAAAAACTTACAGCATAAGAACACGATTTTTCCGCTGTAATTAAAAAAATTAAATCGATTATAAAGAATTAGAGATATATATTTTTTGGCATATTTAAAATTAGAAATCAATAATACTTATAACGTCGCGATATGTCGCTTCATAAGTGTTTTTTCAGTGTAGCATCGTGTTATTTTATTTTAACAATTAAATATAAAAATACGATTGATAAAAAATTTTTTTGGCTACTACTTATTAAAAAAAGTTACTAGCTCATAAGGCTGTTCAAGTAATTACTTTTCTACCGTTTATACATTTGTATTTTTTAATATTGTTGCGTTTTTACATTATATATATATATATATTAGTTTTACAATTAGTTCCAGAATTCAAGCCTGTGCTTGTTCTAATTTTTCGTTACGACCAACGATTTTTGTTCAAAATTATCACCTCCAGAACTAGTTCTGTGGAAGAGTTACCTAGCATTTATACATGGAGTTTGACAATTCAGCGGCTAAGCAAAAATTGTGCTTATATGGTGCTTGACAGTTTGAAGTACTAAAAAAATAATTCGCTTATTACGTGAGATCATCTGTTTGAATTCGCCTTGGTTTTAGCTTTCCAGCTTGTTGCCATTGATTACGATGTTTTTTTTTTTCAAGAAAAACTTTTTCGATATCAGAATTTGATATATATGAATTGCACTTCTTAGAAATGTTCTTAGAATGTTCCAAAGGTGAAGCAAATAATGACGTTTAGTCATTCATGCAGTTGTTCATATCTTCCTCATACTCAAAACATGGATCTGTGTGGCTAGGGCTACTTATGTATTTTTTATATTTCAACCAATTTGTTGTATAATGTGGGTTATTATAAAATTTTGGCATATTAGTTCTTTCATAATAAGTTAGTATTATTGGAGAATGATCAGAAGATAAATCATATGAAATTTCTGAAGTTATACAATTTCGGTTAATATTTTTAGATACGAATCAGGAATTTTTCTATGTTCAGCCGGCCAGTATGTTGGTTGTCTAGGGGACACAAAATCCAAACCTTTTTTTGCCATCAACTAGAACCTTATATAGCTGTCTACCTGTGGGATTCATCAATTTTGAACCGCAGTATGTATGTTTGGCATTATAGTCGCCATATGTCAGGAAACGGTCTCCTAATGTATTAAAGAAATCCTCAAAGTTTTCTTTGATCATTGAAAATCGTGATGGGCAATAAATTGAGCTCAGGGTTAAATTCCCAGAAAAAATTCAAGATGGAAATTGTAACAAAATGTATAAACTGTGTAAGGTCAAATGAAAAATTTAATCTAGGAAACATATTTAAGAAAGGAAATAAATGAGCTTGAATATTGTTTGCAAAATTATGATCACTACCCAACACTATCTAATTCATCAGCAAAGGGTTATGTAATAATTTATTTTTAAAAAGACATGGACAGTAAAAAAATTGTGTGAAAAGTTGCAGATAAAAAATTTTGGATATGTGCATATTTAGCGAAAAATAAAAGAATTTTACTTGTTATATTGGCTGTGTATAGATCGCCAAGCAGTAGAAAAGTCGAGCTGTGTAACGCCTTTAATGAAATTGTTACTTTATTTTGCGGAACAAATTATGAAATAATTATCGCAGGAGATTTCAACATAGATTGATAAAAGAATAAAACATATAAAAATATAATAAAAGTAACTCTAAATGATAATGGACTTAAACAAATAGTAAATGAATACACAAGAATAACAGAAAATACAAAAACATTAATCGACCTTGTAATAACAAATAATGATAATATAGTTGTAAGAAATAACAATGCAAATTAAATAGCCGATCATGAGGCAATAGATATATGGTTTGATAGTGGAAGTAATAAATATTTAGAGTATATTGAAATTTTTAAATACGATAAAAAAAAGTTATTCAACAAGAAACTGTGTAAATTAATAAATGGCTTTCGAGATGAGAATGAAGATGGGAAGGCTAAGAAAATAGATAATATCATAGAAAACACTATTAAAAAACTGACAAAAAAGAAAACAATTAAAAAAACAAACAATTTTAATAAATGATTCAGTGAAAACTTAAAATTACTTAAACGAGAAAAAATTGCAAAATATTACAAATATTAATTGCGATAAATGAAAACACTAATGAAGCAATGCAAAAGTATAAAATAATTAAAAAAAAGAACGAATTCGTTAACAAAAAGATAATCAATGCCAAAGATCAAAAAACAAATGTGGAAGGAGATAAAAAACCTAATTAATGCTCAATAAGAAACATAACGTGATACAAACTGCGATATTTAATAATATAGAATATAAAAATACATACCAAATATTAAATAAATTTAATAATTATTTTATAGAAATAGTGTTAAGACAATTAGAGATTCAATATAACGAATGCAATATACAACCAGAATACCTGTGATAAATACTCGATTTAAATTTAGTGAAATAAATTTACATGAACTTAAAAATATATGCAAAATTATTAAAAATAAACCTGATTTGAACAAAGTATCTACAGAAATAGTTAGTGATAACTGCAACAGTATAGGAAAACTTTTATTAAAAATAATCAGTAAATCATTGGAAACTCGAAAAATCACAGAAAACTGGAAGCTACCGCTGATTACACCAATAGAAAAAGTTATGAAAATAAAAAAAAATTATGGATATCGACCCATTAATATGCTAAAAACGTGAGAAAAAAATCATGGAAAAAGTTGTTAAAGTACAACTAGAAAAATATTTTGAACATAATAACGAAATAACGGTAAACTACGTTATAAATAGATGTAAAAACATAGACAAAAAGAAAAAAAAATAAAATAATAATGGCAATTTTTATTGATTTTAAAAAAGCTTTTGAGGCTATAGATAGAGATTTATTAATACAGAAATTATATAAATATATAAATATGGAATACGTGGAAATGAATTAAAATGGAAAGCAAATTATGAGAATAAATAATGTAATTATGAGAAATAATAATAAGAATGGGGTGCCACAAGGATCAATATTGGATGCTCTACTTTTATTATATACATAAACGATAAGCCAAATATCTTGGAAAAATACGAAATTGTGCTATATGCTGATGACACACTAATTTTTACAGAAGATGACACTAAAAGTGACTGTGAAGATAATTTGATGCTGACTAAAAATGAATAAACTTAAACTGAATGAAGGTAAAACAAAATTACTGGAAGTTAATATGAATAGTGAATCAACATTTAAAATTGGTAACGAAGTAATTGAGAAGATTGATCAAATTAAATATCATGGCTTCATAATCGACAAAAAAACTAAAATTTATAGAACGCATCGAATATATATGCAAAAAAAAAAAAAAAAAAAAAATCGGTAAAAATCAGTTTTTTTTTAATGCTACAGAAACTACAGAAATAGAAAGACTACAAAAATTACAAAATAAAGCAATGAGATCAATTATAAAATGTAACACTTATACACCAATATAATGTATGCTAGAAACACTTAAATGGCTTAATATAAGACAAAGACTTGAATATAATACACTCATATTTATATAAAAAAATATGAAAATGAAAAATGCGCCGCGATATCTGATAGTTCAACTAAATTATGTGGGTGATATGCAACCCTATCAACTAAGAAATATTGGAAATTTTAGACTTCCACAGTCAACAACAACTGCAACACAACAGTCACTTTTCTATAAAGGACTACATATGTATAACATGCTTCCAACTTACATAAAAGTAGAAGAAAATATTGTTATTTTAGAAGAAAAATTATATGTTTTATAAAAAATAATAACTTCGAGAGGTTTTGAATACATTAAATACTTATATTTAAATTATATTAAGAATATTGTAAAGTATTTTAACTACTAAATTTTTAAATAAAAAAAAAAAAAATAATAATTATAATAATAAATAAATGTTGTCTACATATAGTCTTTTGAGAATTTGTCTAGGGGGTAATGTCGTAATCGGTTTCTAATTAATATAGCAGTACCACCATGTGCCTTACCTTTTGGATAATTTGTACAATGGAATGAATAACCTGGATTATAAAAATTATATTCATTGGTGAGATGAGTCTCTGAGATTAACATCACATCGATATTTTGTTTTTTCATGAAGTATGTTATCTCAGATTTGTGTTGGTTTTAACCATTTGCATTCCAGAAACATACTCTCAAATAACTCATTTTCTTGTTAGGAGGATTTGTATTATTTGGTTCTGCGCTCTTAAAAGCTTTTGTATTGTGTTTTGCATTGACGACATAAAGTTTGTCATATTTCGATTAAGGGAGATAATATTCTGCGCAAGTGTTTGCATAAATGTTTCTAATCCTCCCACATTTTGGGGAACATTGGGCTGTTGGACCCCTGTTTTTGAAACTGTGGTATATGACATATTTTCATGTTTGTCTATATTCACTTTTTTCGCCTGCATATCTGAAATTACTCGCTCGTTCGTATGGGTAACTCAATCTCATTAGTAATACCTTGAAAACTGGGCAACCGCGGTAACTAGTTGATTTTTTTTTATTTTGAGTCCTTTCTTTAAAATATCACAACACATACTGTACGCAAAGTACAATAATTTTTAGTGTGTCCAAACTCTTGGCAATTACCACATGGGAAGAGGACGATATCTTTTAAGAGTTTCCTCTATAGTTACTCTACCATTCAACAAGTATCGCAAAGAGTATATAGGATGTATTTCGTTTCTCTTCAATTTCTTTTCATCTGGCTCCAACCCAACCCTAAAAAATATTAACGACAACTCTTACTTGCTAGCCCAATTTTTCCAGCGCCTCTTGATTTAAATTGGTTCAGTACTGCACTCCATACTTTTAATAACCACAATCAACCGTTTGCAGTTTTCTAATTCGAACAATATGGAAACTATTTTTCCCAATAAGATCTATAAATGATTTGACCAAATTATTTAAGCTGGGCTCACGAATATAATGGGTGATTCAAGTAGAGATACTTTTTTCAATAGCCTTTTTTTGACAGATCACCTGTGAGTCGTGTCATGTTGTTTTTGTTTAGTATTGTTTGACATTTCATAATGGAAAGACTTAAGCCTGAACAACGTTTACAAATCATTCAACTTTTTTACGAAAATTACAGTTCTGTGAGGAATGTGTTTCGTGCACTTCGCTCAACTTATGGTCAACATAATCGGCCTACTGAGCGCACTATTCGCAACACCATAACCCATTTTGAGACCCAGCATTCATTATTGGATAATATTCGACCGAATAGACTACGTCCGAATAGAGCACGCTGTGAAGAAAATATAGTGGCCGTAGCTGAGAGTGTACATGAAGACCGTGGAGTGTCGATTCGGCGCCGTTCGCAGCAACTCGGACTGACGTATGGAACGACTTGGCGCACTTTACGTCGAGTTCTTAAATGGAAAGCGTACAAAATACAGCTTGAGCAACAACTGAAGCCGCTCGACCTTTCCAAGTGACATCGCTTCGCTCTATGGGCTCTTGAAAAGTTCCAAGAAGATCCGACGTTTTCGAGGCAAATTTTGTTCAGCGATGAGACCCATTTCTGGCTCAATGGGTATGTAAACAAACAAAATTGCCGCATTTGCGACGAAGAGCAACCTGAAGAGATTCAAGAACTGCCACTTCATCCAGAAAAAACAACGGTTTGGTGTGGTTTGTGGGCCGGTGGAATCATCGGTCCATATTTCTTTAAAAATGATGCCGATGCGAACGTAACGGTCAATGGCGACCGTTATCGTGCCATGATAACCGACTATTTGATGTCTCAAATTGAAGCTTGTGATCTCGGCGACATTTGGTTTCAGCAAGACGACGCCACTTCGCACACATCGCATCAATCAATGGATTTATTGAGAGAACACTTCGGTGAGCACATAATTTCACGTTTTTTGGCCAGTCGATTGGCCACCAAGATCGTGTGATATCACACCGTTAGACTTTTTCCTGTGGGGATATGTAAAGTCTAAAGTTTATGCGGACAAACCCGCTTCGATTCAGGGCTTGGAGGAAAACATCACGCGTGTCATTCGCCAGTTACCAGTCGAAATGCTCGAATGAGTCGTCGAAAATTGCTCTCAATGGATGGACCATCTGCGACGTAGCAATAGCCAAAATTTGATAGACGTAATCTTCAAAAAATAAATGCCAAAAAATGTTCTTTCAAATGATAATAAACATTCCCCATTAAATTTGAATTTTCTGTGTTTTTTTTTTTTCTTTAAAAAAGTAGGGAACCTAGAAATGGATCACGCTTTATATGGTTTTTGTGTATAACCGCCATCCTTTCTATTATATTTATATCATCACTCAATAGTCCAAAGCGATTTCCAATCAAGAAGAAGCCACACCTTCTTGAGGACTTAAATTTCTGTTATTAATACTAACATAACGAGGTATACCTGTTGGAATAAGTGTTTTTGCTATACTTATCTTATTATTTCTCTGCTTCGGATTAGCTCCCTTCCTTATCACCTCGGATTTCATTAGTGTTAATAATATTAAAGCTCTCACTAGATATTGTTGTTAGTGGTTTATCAAGAGTAGTTTGCTATATTGATTTTAAAGCTGTTGTTGTTGATGATAATTGTTTTTTCATGTTTCTTTTGTGCTTTTTCCTAAACAAGTATTATTAATTGGTGATATAGTTTGTGCAATATTTTCTTCATGTAATTGTATTACCGAGGATCAAAAGCGTGCTCTCTCAAGTGGTTTAGTGCTTAAATAATTTTTGTTAAATCGTGCTTCACAAATATTTTTATTTTTTCACACTTCCCGTTAAGAAACATATAAGCATTTCTGTCGTTTACACTGAACTGTCTCTCATCAAGAGAATTCATATGCTCTTTTAAACTAATAAATAATTATTATTTTTTTCACAGACTTTTTTTTTTTTTTTTTTTTTTTTTGTTTTCTTATTGTTTAACTAAAAATAAAAATAAAAGCGTCTTATCTCCTATTTTTTAGTAATATGTTTAGGTAAGTTCTTGAAAACTTTTCTGTGCGCTACTTAACAAGCTGAGTCGCAAACCAAAAGTTAAAATTTCGCCATAATGGTTATAGAATTTGCTAAACTAAGCTAACTCCAACACACGAATCGAAGTTATCCGAATCGCAAACCAAAAATATATTTTTTTTTGTGTGCGAGAAAATGTGAATTTTTGGTTGGTTTTAGTTTTTTGTTCCCTATGAGTGTATTCAGAAACTGAAACTGGAAACCGGTTAACCAGTTTTTACTTTTTAAAAAACCTTCCGGTTTCGAATAATTTTTATTTTCAAAAAATACGACAGGCCGGTTTTTTTTCTGCCGATTAATCATTATCAGAATTCAATTAAAAAAAATACAAATTTTGAGCATTATCCTTTAGCTGCAGTAGGGCGGTATGACTTTTTATTATTATATTATTTGTCATTACAAATGATATATATTATAAGTGTATCTTCTTTAGTAAAAATAATAATTTTTTAAGAATTTTTTGAGAATTTTTTCTTTAATATGTTGTAATAAGGTGCATGCTTTCTTTTTTGTGTACTTAATATGTATATTAAACTTAATGCTGGCTGACTGGAATATTTTTATATTTTTTATGAAATTCAAAACCAATAAATTTATTTTGAATAATTTTTAGCAAACTTTTGTTTTTTTTTAGTGTTTATTTATTTACAATATATAATTTTGTTTTACTATAATAAACTCTAGTATAATACATATTTACATAAATACAAAGTCCCAGAAAGGAACTCTCGAGTATTATGGATATAATATTAAAATTTTGTTTTGCAAATATAATAAATTTTTATATACATTAAAAATACAAAATTATAAAATTATATTTTTTATTATGTAATGAAAAATGTGAATAAAAACATTACTTGTATATGGAAAAAAAATAAATAAAATAAAAAAAATAAAAGTCTAAAAATAAAAAAGGGAGATTTTATATTTTACTATTCATACATCCACCAAAACTTTTTGGTATTCTTACTTTGTAATGTAAAAGAGTCTTTATTGGATATACTTTTATCATACCTGTTTCATAGATAGGTAGGTAGGTAGAGAAAGGTTGCACAGTACTCAGAAGAGTGCTTGTGCATCCACTCGGAGACCTAGAGGTCCATTGTGAGTCCCTTAGAAACCTGTTTGATAAGTTATATATTATTTTATAGTATTTCTAATGTTTTTGTATTGTTAAGTATAAAGATTGTGATGAAAATTTTAATTTTTCCTTTTACTTGACGGTGGATAGGTGGCACGCTGGCTGTTGGCTGCGGCATGAAGATCGCCGGAAATGGGGGGTTCGTTTCCACCTAAGACCATCACAATTAAAGATTCGTGTTGTATCCTGGACAGGCTGCCCACACCTTAAGACAAATTTCAGACTTCCATGACATTATTATTGCCTGTGTGGAATAGAATTTTAATAATGTCCCTAAAAAATTATACCGCTTACTTTACTTTTATTCTAGATACATTTCAACCCAATACAAATGAAATTAGTGCATGTTTCTTTCAAAACGTTATAATCGTAAAAGTTTATTTTATATATATAAATTCCGCAAAATATTTGCAAAAGTTTAAAATCATTATAAACCTATATAATATTTAACAATCATTAAATAGAAATTTATATATAATAAATTGTGTAAGTTTACACAAATAATTAGTAATAAAAAAAAAAAAAATAATAATAATACATGAAAAAAATTATGAATAACAATATCAACTGAAGAAATTTATTTATTCTTTTATTTATTTATTTGTTCATTTATTTACTTTTTTATTTATTTACTTATTTATTTATCTATTTATTTATTTATCTATTTATTTATCTATTAATTTATCTATTTTATATTTATTTGATATAATTTATTTTATTGTTTTTATTAAAAATAAATGAATTTATTTTTTCTAACTTTTTTTCTTTTAATCTAAGTTAAATTATTGCATTTTTATTTTCATATCTATTTTTTTTTTTTTTTAATTTATCTAAATCAATTATGTATTTATTTTTTTTTTTACTAAAAAAATATTTTTTTATTTCAATTTTAATCTATTCTTAATTAATTTTAAATTATTTTTAATTTATAATATTTCTATTTATTTACTTTAAATCATTTTGTTTATAATTTAATATATTTTTAATTATTTTTATTTCATTTAAATTAATTTTATTTTATTAAAACGTTTTAATTTATTTTTAATGTAATTTATTTTATTAAAATATTTTAATTTACATTGATCCAAATTAATTCTACTAAAATATTTTAATTCAATTTTAGTTTAATTTATTTTAATTAACTTAAATTATTTTATTTTAATTATTTTGTTTTAAATTTATTTTATTATTTAGTTTAAATTATTTTAGTTTTACTTAGTTTAACTCAATTTTATTTTTATTTCAAAATATTTTAATTTATTTTAATTTAAAATATTTTATCGTTAAATAATCCAAAATAATTTCTTTTATTTTTAATTAATTTAAACTAATTTATTTTATTTTTCTGAAATATTTTGATTTACATTCAAAATACTTTATTCTCAATTAGTTTAAATTATTTTCTTTCAATTTTAATTAATATAAACTAATTTACTTTATCTGTAAAATATTTTGATTTATTTTGAAAATATTTTATTTTTAATTAATTTAGTTTAAATTAATTTATTTTAAACTATTTTGATTTTAATTTAAATTATTTTATTGTTAATTCAATTTAAATTAATTATAATCATTTTACTTCGAATTATTTTTATTTTAATTTAAAATATTATATATTAATTTTTTTTTTTTTAATTTAAACTAAATTTATCTAATTTAAAATATTTTAATCTATGTTTAGTTTTAGTTTATTTTGTTTCTGTCAACAAATATAATTTAATTAATTTAAATGAAATTAAATTATTATATTTTTTTTTTTTTTTGTTGATGCAGATATTAAAAGTTGATGAACTAAGTGAATTTCTATTTTAAATTTAAAAATACTTTAATTTATTAGTTTAAATTAATATCATTTTCAATTTAAAATATTTTAATTGATTTTAATATAATTTAAAAAAATTTTACTTCTTATTTTAAATTATTTTTATTTTAATTTAAAAATAATTATCTTGTTTAAAAACTATTTCAACTTAATTTTTAATATATTTTAAATTTCCTTAGTTTTCAATATTCATTTTTTTTTCTAATTTATATTTTTTAATTTATATTTTTTTAGTCTTAGTTATTTTCTTCTTTTAAATTTTGTTTCATTTATTTTGTTTAATTAGATTATACTTTTCTTAGTTTTTAATACGAAAACTATTTTTTTGTATTAGTAATTAGTTAGCCAAAAAAATGTTTGCTGGGTTACTGGTTTGAATCACGTGTTGTTTTCTGTGTTTCTAAGTTTGTAAGGTCGTATAACGGTTACCTGGGTTAACGGGTTTCTTAACGTTATTTTTTTTCTACCGTTTATTTTTCTCTAACTTGTTTTTACTGTATTTGCCCTTTTTGTCTGACTTTTGTCCCACTGTTGACTTGTTGTATTAGAGTTTTTATATTATATATAGTTTTATGTTTTATATAGGTGGTTATTGGCTTTGCTGTTTTTTCACGTAGTTTGTCTCTTCCTATTTCCAACAGATGGCTTCTGATATAATCTACAGTGCAGAGCAAAAAGAACATTCACATTTGTTAAAAAGGTTATTCATACTAAAACTCTCCGCTTTAATTACAGTTTTATAAAACAAATATTAAAACATTTTCTGTTTATTTTAATATTTATATTACAAACTTTAAAACAAATTAAAAGAAAATTTTTTTTTTTAATAACTTTATAAATTTTTGTGTAATACTTTCTTTTTATTATATTGAAATATTAGAGACTTGAGTTTCATTTTAATATTATTAGCCTGCTAAACTAATAAGTTTGGCAATAAGAAAAATAATTTGTATTCTAAATTTGTATCAGTAAAAATTTAGAATACAAAATATATACATATATTTTTTTTACGATTTATCGTATTTTTTTCAATGTTTCTAATATCTCAATATAAACTCTGTATTCCTTAAAAATTCAACAATTTTATTTACCTCTTCCTTTTCCTAAGTTTAGAATCTTTTATTTTGGTTATGTCTTTTGCAAAAAAAAAAAAAAAAAACACGGGCTCTTATTTATTACAAGAGATTTTATTCGCACTTGGTGACTTTATAACACGTAATGATTTAAGTCAGTGAAGATGTGCACGTGATAGCTCATAACCTTCATCAACTTAATCGTGTACGATTCTTGTTCTATAATGCATTATATGATCGTTCATAATGGTGAAATAAATGCACGATCATACATTATTGTGAATAATCTTTAATGATGTCACTGCCCTCTGTACGTCATCGTTAGAAATGACATTATGTTATTTGTCGTATTTATTTGTCATTAATTTAATGTTGAGTGAGAAGAAGAGGAAAATAAGACTGATTTATTAAAAAAAAAAAAAAAAAAAACAGAAATAAAAAGTAATATTTATGAGTTATTTAAACAATATGTGACAGTCACAAGATAGAAGTGAGAAGTTTTTTAATGAATTTGAGAATTGTTTTTTTTTTTTTTATTTTTCACATTCATAAAATAATCTTGTACAAGGTTTTCGACTTTAATGAATAAATATGCTTGAGTGTGTTAGGTAAGGTCATCGATAATTTGTTCATAACTTTATATCATAAGAAAATGATCTTTTATCATTCCTAGTCCTTTTTTTATTCAAAAGAGGAAATTAAAAGCATTTTCTTATAAATATGCAGTCGTGCTGAAATATCAGATAGTCTTGATTATAAATTCTAAGATATAATCTCAAATATTGACGACATTTAAATTTCATCATCATTATACAGAACAAAATAAAAATAGATTTTTATAATACGATTAAAAATGTAGAAGCAATACAAATTCTTTAAACAAATTAAAAAAATACTATACTACTTATTTTTTTATTAAATTGTCAATATTAGTTGTAAGTTCAAAAATCGAAAAATTTTGAGAAAAAAAACCTTCAAAATCGTCAACAGATTTTGTAGTTTAAAAACTAAAAATTGTTAAAATAACGATAAATCTCAATCTAGCAAGTGTCACAAAAAAAAATATTTTATTATTAGTATTTCTGTTACTATAATAAAAATATTTATGAAATTTTTTTATAAATATTATTATTCTATTATTTTTTCTATTAAAATTAAGTTGGGAAATTATGAATGAAAACGTTATTATCAACATCTTAAGATTTTTCACTGCTAGCTTCAGTATTTTCAAATTGTATAAGTGTCCACTCGTTTAAACTTATTTATATTCATATAATACATATTTTATCACAACATAAGTACTTTTAATTTATGAAAATATCGTACAAGAATATAAATTTCAACTTAATTATAATTAGCGACATAATTATCATTAAATTAAAAACCAAAAAAAAAAAAAAAATTTCTCTATAGCATTTCTTATATAGCATTCAGAAATATTTAATTCAATATTTTCTTAAAATAAATCATTACCATACCTAACAAAATCAAATAATATATCATAAAGAAAAAAATTATAATTTTCATTTTCGCTCTTAATGCTTGAATGCTTTCCTTCTTAATGTATGGACCCTTGTGGGTTGTGGGTTGTGGGTTGTGGGTTTTCTGCAACCCATCTTTTTATATATTTATATATATATATATAAATATGGGTGTCCGCAACCCACAAGGGGTCCGTGCAAACATTATACAGGGATCGCCAAATACCAAATGTTAATTAAGGTTTTTTTAAATTATGGATTGATCTTATTGTGAACTATCCTTGGCTCTAAATGGAAAATAGGACCGACAGTACTTTAATTAAAACTAATAGTGTTGCCAGTAGATGTAATAGGAAAAATGCTAAAAATAAAAAATATTATGCTAAATTTTTCTACAGCAGCAAACAAAGTGACAACTTTTTTTTTTTTTTATTATTATTATTATTGATTTTATTGAAACCTTTATAAAATAATTACATTGTTATGAGAATTTACTTAAACGTATTACAACAATTAAAATCTAAATAATTAAATAAGGAAACTACTAATATCACAGTGTTAAGGAAAAGTTGTCAAAAAAAACCTTGTACATACTTAAACGTTATAAGAAATTTTAAAAACAACCATCAATTATAACTCTTTAAGTAAAAAAAGAGTCTTAGTGATTGTTTAGCAAATTTCTTATTATTCCATATGTAGACGTTCTGCATTTTTTATTAAATGACAGAGTCAGTTCCCTTGCAAATGAATTAAACATTTTATGCTTAAAATTTCTATGCAGTAGATCAGTAGAATATCTGGGGTGTAGGTTATGAATTATTTTCAGATTTTTATTTTGTATCATCTGTAATTTTCTTGTGTAAGTTTTAGCAGCTTTATTAAACCAGACTTGGCATCCGTAGGTCATAATTGGTCGAATACACATTTTGTAAATAAGGATCTTGTCTTTTAAATTATTATGTGTTATGTATGTGTTGTTTAAATGATAGTTTTTCATCTAAGATAATTCCTAGATATTTGATATTATCCTGCAGAGGAATAAAAACTCCCCTAGAATACAAATGTTTTGTAGGAATACGTTTCTGTGATCTATTATATGGAAATATAATAGCTTGTATTTTACTAACATTAACTTTTATCTTCCATTTATCAAAGTATTTATTGGTAGATTTTAAACTATCTTCCATTTTTTTTGATTATTGCGTTTGACACCTTACCGCAGCAAATAAAAGCACTGTCATCAGCGTAAAAAGCTACTTCTTGATTCTTGCGAATAGTAAAATCGGAAATATATATTGAATAAAGAGTAGGTGATAATACCGATCCTTGCGGCAGACCCGCAGGGATTTGTCTATCACTAGATAGCGCGTTATCTATAGATACAGCAAATGAGCGCTGATCTAAAAAACTCTTTATTATCTTTTGCAAATACGTTGGATAATTGAAGGAATTTAGTTTAAAAACCAGGCCTTCATGCCATATTGAATCGAAGGCTTTTTCAATGTCGAGAAAAATAACTCCAGTGCTCTTACGATTTCTTTTGTTTGATTCAATAAAATTAACGACTCTTTTTAGTTGATGTACTGTGCTCTTTGCGGAATACAAACTGTTGAGGGTTAATAATATTATTTTGGTTGGAAAAATCTAAAATTCTCTTATTAATTATTTTTTCAAATACTTTATCCAATAGGCTTAGGATGTTGATTGGTCTATAGCTAGACGGTAATTTAGGATCCTTTCCTGGCTTAGGAATTGGTATAACTTTTGCTTTCTTATAAATAGTTGTAAAATAGCCTTCTATTAAACAAGAGTTGAAAAGTTTACATAAAGTTTCAAAAAAGCAATCGGGCATCTTTTTAAGGATAATGCTATTAATGCCATCTAAACTGGGGGCTTTATTATTTTTCAATAAAAGTACAAATGATTTAACTTCATCTAAATTGGCTCTACGTTAGATCTGTCAAGAATTGTGTCGTTAAGATCATGAATGAATCTTGAGACGGCTGAGTCCATAGATGAATAATTATTTAAAGTAATGGTGTGTGAATCACCAAATACATCTACTATTGAATTAGCATTTTCATTGCCAGTTTTTAAAACTTCACCGTTTACATGAAGATCAGTAAAACACATTTTGTTTCCTTTAAGTGCTTTTTTTACTTTCCAAAACTTTTTAGAGCCTGAGGGCAAATTCGAAATAAATTTTGACCAGGATTCATTGCGGTCTTTATTAAGGTGAAAATCAATACGTTTATTTAATAGCTTCAAAATGCTTTTCAATTGATTTTTATAATTAAAATCGCTACATCTTTGAAATTTACGATTGTATTTATTTCTCTGACTAATTAACATTTTACTAATTTCAGAGATTTCTCGTTGCCACGAATTTGAATGACCGACAGGTATTTTATTGAACGCTTCTTTCAAATAAATAAATAAAAATCTAGATTACCTGAATTAGTAACTTGTTGATCAATGTTCTGACACCTAATTTCATTCTCAACCCAGTTTCTGATTGCTGACCAGTCTGCGAGGGAACTGAATATGTCATGTTTTGAACCTGCCCATAAATATCACAAGATATAGGTACATGGTCCGACTGTAAAACATTTGGATGTGTCTCAAGGTTTGAAAAATCGAGACACGAGTTAGATAAAAGAATGTCTACTGTGGACGGTTGAACGGGGTTGATATTTTGTCCAAAGCGAGTGTGTCCATTTGGGTAATAAATGAAGAGATCATTACCAGCCGAATTATTTGACATACAATTCCAATGTGTATGTTGGGCATTCAGATCACCGAAAATAAAATAGTCTTTTGAAAACGAAGTTAATTTATCCAAATCAGCTTTAAAATTTGTAGTATGAACTGGATTATACGCTGAAGTAAATATAACTGACCTTCTATTAATCATAACTTGTATTGAAATACTTTCAGCAGTACTTGTTTTTATTTTTGGTAATAACGTATGCTTAATGTTACCTTTAATTTCAGTTAGAACTCCTCCGCCATGAGTAGATCGATCCTCTCTATAAAATTTATAACCACCAAGTTGAAATTTGTGATACGGTTTCAAAAAAGTCTCATTTAAAAGGAGAATATCGATTTTCCTTTTGTGTAAAAAGTATTCCAGCTGGGCAGCTGCTGACTCAGTTGTTATGCCTTGAGCATTCCAATGCATAACGTGAACATTGTGCCTTTAGCTACCTCAGAATAAAAATTACCAAAATCGCGGTAATTGCGTGTATTATTATGGGGTTCTTGCCTTGACAATTGAGGAAAATCATGATCGTCTTTAAAATAAGTTACGTTAGTTCTTCTGTTGGTCGCCCTAGATTTAGATGTTACTCGATGACGGATTTCTAAATATTCTTGACGACTTGGGCACTTTGGGTCATCAGCTCTATGGTTAACGCTTTTTAAGTTCTTCTTTATGCAGTTGTAGCACTTATAAATTATACTACCATCACTATTACCTTTATTGAGTGAACAAACTGCATACTCATGGTTTCCGGCGCAGGCTGAACACACTACGATACGGTTACAATTCTTAGCACCATGTCCATACATAGCGCACTTGGAGCATTGTGTGGGACCTTTATTGCCCTTTAGAGGTTTTCTCCAATATACAGATATATTACAAAAATATCTTATTTTCATAACCTCTCTTTTTGAAACATGTTGACGATCAAACTCAATGAGATAGAGGGCGTCATCTACAATAGATCTTTTTGTTGCTAGTTCCTTAATGCTTACCGGGTTTATGTTGAGCGAGCTTACAAATTCTTCGCCAATTATCTTTGTGTCCAGTTGTGGCAGGCCAAATAAAACCAATTTAAAAGTTTTTGCATCCCTCAATTCATGCCTATATTACTGGAATTTTTTGTCTTTGAGAACACTCAAAGCTTCATTGTACAGCGGTAACGACTTTGATACAATTTTTGTATCAATAGACATCCGTTTGTAAGTATACAATTATTGGTGGAATGTTTTCTTTTATAGCAACTGCTTCTTCTTCATCTTCAGACAGAAGCTGAAACCTGTTGGAACTAGTGCTGGGACCGTCTATAGTTTTTGGTACCTTGAATTTAGGGCTATTTCCCCAATGCTTTCTTCTTTTTTGAGCAAACATTGCCAAATAAAAGAAAGTTAAAGCAAATTTAAGTAGTTTTTTTTACACTTTTTAATTAAAAAATTCAATTAATTTTTCAAGCAAAAATTAACACGATGTTTTTATTTAAGGCAGAGATGCCAGATGAAAGTGACAACTTATAAACAATATTTCTACAGAATTATTTGTAATGTTTGGAATTAAAGTAACAATAGTGATAATATTTTAAAAATTACAACTAATACCGTTATATTTACTACGACAGAATTCTCTAAAAAAATCAAAATTTTTATGAATTATAAAAATACTGTAAAAAGTGTCATAAGGTATTTAGCATATTTTTAGGAAATTTAATTCAATCCATTTTAACCTTTTTAAATGCTAAATCTATCACTGAAAGTTCTTAATTGGCAACACTGTCCGTATACAATTATATTGC
Source organism: Protocalliphora azurea (assembly GCA_932274085.1). NCBI lineage: Eukaryota > Metazoa > Arthropoda > Insecta > Diptera > Calliphoridae > Protocalliphora > Protocalliphora azurea. The sequence goes on along the minus strand of OW026524.1, from coordinate 13,217,064 downwards.
AGTGTTCATTAAAAAGTAAACAAAAATAATGATATTTTATTACTTAAATATACACGAAAAATTAAAGTACGTGTGTTAAAAAGCATGAAGAAAATTGGTTATTTTTGATAAAAAAAATTAATTTAAGTGGAGGGAAAATTTACTCAGATTTGTAATCTAGAGACTTTAGATTTTATATCTTCACATTTTTATGTTAATAGTAAGAGGTCAAAGCCAAAATATCGCATTTTTGTTGAAATTTTTTATTTATTATTAATAGTATGTATATATAATTGAAAAAAAAAAAAAAAATACACAAAAAGATGTTCAAAAATAGTCTCAGGTTAATAAATATTTAAATAAAGAATCATGATATTTTAAGTTAATTTAATATAAAATAGAAATTTTTCTTTGTCAAAAATATGACTTTTCTCCAAAACTTGAATTTTCAAATCCTAATGCCAAGCAGTACCAAGGCATATCTTCATAGTAATGATATTGTTGGATTCCCTGAGGTCTTTTCTATACACTTTCTTTCCACCGTTCAAAAAAATATAACCCTTTAACTAAAAAAGGTCCTTCAAAACTCATTAATTTATACTGTAAAAAATTTGTGTATATTTTTTTCATAAATAAAATTAAGAAAACAAAAATTTCTTTAAAGTTAATTACATAAAATTCTCATTACCATTTTTATATTTAACAATATTAAAACATAAGAAACACATTCTTATATACAAATAAAAAAACTTCTCCTATTTTACAATTATTCTTACAAATACAAAATTTATAAAAAAAAAACTCAAGCAAAATTTCATTAATAACACATTACCAAATTTCCTTAAAAAAAAAATAAAAATCAATATATGCAAAAAAAAAAAAAAAAAAAAAAAAAAAAAAATGTCTTGCACACATGCGCGTGTATCATGTTATAACGTGTGAAAATTAAGAATAAATCATCACTGTATATTTATATTCAATTACAAATTATGAAAATAAATAAATAATTATTATGGAAAAATCATATTCGGAAGAAAATTTAAAATCAACTAAAAATTAATATTTACTCAAAATTCAATTATTTATATAAAATTATGATCGATCTTTCATGGAATTCATGATATATAAAATAAATTTCAAAAATTTATGAAATTATTAAGCATCAAGCATTTTTAATTAACTACGTAAGAGCATACCAACTAAATTCAGATAATGTATTTCATCATTAACTACTTAATATTAAAACATAAAATACAAATATATAGTCAATTGCAAAAATATGTAGACGACCCGTATATATTTTTAAAAATATTTGTAAATATATTGTCCCATAATCATAGTCATACACTAAAGTCGGTTCTTTTTAAAAACAACTTTAATATTTAAACCTGTTACTAACTGTTTCTTAACTATAGTGAAAATTAATAATAGTTTTAAGTTGAATCAGCTCTAAGTGGGTGATTAGTAAAATGTTTGAAATTTTGCATACAAACTGGTACAAATACTGTATAAGTGGCATCTCTGCACAGCTGATACAATAAAATTGTTATTTTGAAAAAAAAAAAACATTTGCATAAAATTAATCCGAGGAAAATAAAATATTATCTCAATGGAAAATTTAGAAAAGGTATGTACATAGATCTAAAGTTCTTACATTTATGGAGTTTTACATACTTATGTATCATTGATTTTTAAATTTGCTAACAGGATCAAAATAAAAGGGAGCGAGAGGCAAACTGGAGTGCATTAATAATCACCTGTCCATTGTAGAGAACAAAGGCAATGACACATCTATGATTACTGACAAAAAAAAAATGCTTGGAAGGCCATTAAAGAGTCAATTGCATTTGCAGGTTTTGATCGAGATATCTCAAAACTGCGAAAGGAAATTCAGTGGTTATCCCCAAACTGAATGCAGGGGATGATTTAGTGCAGAGTATGATTTCGTATGAGTTTATTGAGGATGATATTTTAATTGATAGCAACAATCAAAATGAATTTGAATGTATGGAAACACCAAGAGCTGCTAAATATTTAGAATGCGAAGTACTTGATGGCCAAAACAGCGAGAAAACGGAAAATATTAATATAACCATACCGGAGCAATGTTCGCATAAAACTCCAAAAATAAAAACAGCAAATTTTTCTTCCAAACTCAAACGCCTACGAAACCTTCCTAAAACTCCGTCCAAAAACACCATTATTTTAGAAAGACAACGCCAAATCGCAAAGGAATCTGAAGAATTTAACATTTTAAAGAAAAATAAACTTATTACCGAAATTAAGCACATGGAAAGTATGCACAAAGCTCAAGAGATCCAGCAAGAGGAAATCCACGCTCTCAAGTTAAAACAGCTTCAAATGCAGATTGACCAGGATAGAGAAATACATGCTTTAAACGTTGAAGTTTTACGCAACAAATTGTCTACTTTAAGTAAGTAAACCAACTTGAAATGCCAATATACATATACGTTACCTGAAACGCGATGCACCCTAACAAAAAATTCAAAACCGAAATTTTTAAAAAATTGCGATGGTGATACAAAACCACTGTGAATCAAATATAAACCTTTATCTTAGTTTTTTAAGTTCTTAATGAATTGTTATTTTATTTTTAATTCTTATATTGATTTTACTACACCATTTCCAATTGTATTTAAAAAGTTTCAAATTGTATTTCAGAAATTTCTAATTATATTTCAGAAAATTTCAATTGAATTTCAGAAATTTCCAATTATATTTCTGAATTTTCCAATTGTATTTCAGGAAATTCTGCTTATAAACAATATAAATTCTAATTTGTTAATTTATATTTTTAATTAAACCAAAAAAAAAAAAAAAAAAAAAAAAAAAAACTGAAGTACAAATTATTTTTAAAAATTTTAATTAGTTTAAACAATTTTTATTATTTTTTAAATAGGCGCTATAGCTTCCAATTGCATTGGCTAATATATTATTTTGTTATTTTATTTTTTGTTTCTTCTATTAATAATAACAAAAAAATATTTCTTGTAAATTCTTGTTTTTTTATGTCTTTTATTTAATGTTTAATGAAAGAAGAATTTAAAAAGCTATTATACAAAAATTAAAAATAAATTAATGAGTTTCAAATTGATATCTTCCAGCGTTTTATTTCAGAAATAAGCATTTACAAAAGCTGATCGGAATGCATTTCCAGTGCTGCTAGTATTAACGTTAGATAAACTGTTTAATGCACTAATGTCAACATTAGTTGAATCTGGATGATCAGAAGAACAATCACATAAAACAAAAAAATTAAACAAATTGTTAATATTAAAAATAAAAATGCGATTGGTACTAAGAGCTTTTCTCAAAAATCACACAGTAATATTATTTTAGTCAAGAATAGAGTTAATATATGGAATATAAAAATTTTAAGGCGCTAAATTTAAATCCATTTTTAGTTTAACCGCCATATTTCGGACGAAATATGCTTCCTTTTTTTCGTTTTTTGCCGACCAGTGTAAATAAAATTTCTATTAGACTTACAAGAAGAATTTCGTTCCTTTGCAATATTGTGAAGCACAGCCACTGCTACCACAATGTTTTTTGCTGTGTCCAAATCTACTCGAAGCCTTTCGAATATAGAACGAAATTTAGATTTAAGTTTTCCATTCAGACACTCAATTTTGCTCCTGGTTGCGATATGACATTTGTTGTATCTGAAAAAAATGAAATGAGATGTAAAGAAGACTTAAAAAATTAAATAACCCACCTTTCTTCTTTGGGCGTTGAAGTGTTTCTAAATGGAGCCAATAAAATGGTTGATAAAGGATACCCCCGTCTCCTAATAGTACACCATTATGCTCACTTTTGTTCTATTCCAATTTAGCTTTTAATTGGCATTCAGACCAAATTCGAGCATCGTGCTTTGAGCCAAGAGATCTTGCCACTATATCAATTATTTTGCAGTCAGCATCGCATACAATCTGTAAAAAATATTTAAATATATTTATACATATCGCGGGCTTAATATTTACAACTGAAAATATTGTCGACTTCCCTGCACATTTAACTAGTAAAGCCATTTTATATTTATGTAATGCCCTGCCATTTCGTGACCAACTTTGTTTGCCGGACACTTTATCCGTACGTGAGTGCAGTCAATAGCTCCTATAACATTTGGGAAAAGTGCAATCTGGAAAAATCTTTTTTTTTATGTCTGCGATTTCGGAGGTCTTTGGAAATTGAATAAAATGAGGAAGCAATAACACAATTTCTTTTGAAATATTTTTTATTATTCTTCCAACAGTCTGCTGAGACATCCCGTGAAGATCAGCTACGACAAACAATTTACATATTGAATTGATTTCGCGAAGATCAGAATGTATTTATATTTCGTTACAGTTTTCGGTCACTGTACTACCAATATCACTTTGATGAGCATTTCTTCCCAGAAACCGCAACGTGATTAAAACTTGCAAGTCTTTGCTAATAGGTAAACCTCTGTTGTTTTTTGGTTCATTAACATCCAATAAACTTATTAAAAAGTGCGTTGCCATTTTATCAAGCCTACAATATCGCGAAAAAAAACTGATCATCGTCCAGCTCAAATGGGCAAAACCTTTTCTTATACAACTTAGACTTTCTTCCTTCACACAAATCTTCAATAATAGAAAAATCATTCTCAATGTCCTCAATTGTACACATCCTCACACTTTTCCCACAATTTAAAAAAACTTTAACACAATTCACACAACTTTTATTTTTGGTTTGTTTTGATTTTGTAACTTTTGATAAATGACAAACAGCTGACAGGTTAAAGTGATGTTAACTTTTTTAAAAACAACTTGAGCATGTTTTAAGTATAAAACTAACTTTAGCGGAAAAAGTAAGCTTTTTCTCGTCTATAGTAGCTGAAAAGTAGACATTTTAATAAATGATACTTAAAGTATACTTTTTTGATGACTATGATTATGGGTCATTAGTTTTAAGCTTCATAAAAATATCCCACTGAACATTTTCTTGTAAAAAGTTAATTTCAGAATTAATTCTTTCAAAAACAAAAGTCTATATCATTTTTCTATAATATAAAATTACGAACATATTATCCATGACCATACCTAACAAACTCAAACATATTTTTTCATTAAAGCCAAAAATCTTGTACAATATTATTTTATGCATATGAAAAAACAATTCTCAAATTCATTTAAAAACTTCTCATTTCCATCTTCATACTTAACAATACTAAAACATAAGAAATAAAAAAGTTTGCTAAAACTTATTCAAAATAAATTCATTGGTTTTGAATTTCTTAAAGAATATAAAAATATTCCAGTCAGACAGCATTAAATTTAATATACATATTAAGTACATAAAAAAGCAAATATTTTACAAAATCACTAAAACAAATAAATTTGCATTTTTTACATATTACTATTATTTTATAGAATTACAAATTATAAAAAAAAAAGTAAAAAACTAACGTGCCTTATGGAAAAAAAAGAAAAAAAAAAACTAAAACCAACCAAAAATTCACATTTTCTTAAATTTCAATTAGTTTCGCTGCTTTAGCTGGTACGCAAAAAAAAAATTTTAATTTTTGGTTTGCGATTCAGCTAAATTTGATTCGTGTGTTGGAATTAGCTAAGTTTAGCAAAGTCTACAGCCATTTTGGTGAAATTTTAATGTTTGGTTTGCGAAACGGTTGGGCAAGTAAACGAACAGAAAAGTGGTCCAGAACCTGCCTAAGCATACTACTATTATTTTATATTTAATTTTTAAAAAATTTTGAAAACCAACATACACATCTAATTTTTATGAAAATAACAGATGATTTTTACAGTACCTACGAAATATTCTTCCATTTTCCATAGGTCTGATCTTTTGGCACTGACTATGTTTCAAGATAGGGCAGAATCTATATTTTCTATGGGCAAAATGGAGGAATACAGATTTCTTGGGAACGTGCCTGCAAAAGATTTCCACGGTTGGCTTTTTATAGTCTCTAGGAAGTATTCTTTCATTTTCTGTAGGTCTGATCTCTTGGCTCTGACAGAATCTACGGGCAATATGAAGGAAATCAAATTTCTTAAAAACGGATCTAGGATTTTTTTGCACGAAATGCTTTTTATAATCTCTAAACAGTATTCTTCCGTTTTTCCCATAGGTAGTATCGTGGGACTGACCAGATTACAAGACATAATGGAATGCAAAATTAAAAAAAAAAAAAAAAAAAAATATGTAAAAAAATGTTTGCCATTGTGCAATTTTCAAATTTCGTTTGCTATCTGGGCTTACGTGTTTTTCTACCATCAGTAAAACATATGTTTAAAGAAACATATGATCAATTGTTTACAAATGTATACAAAGAAAATTAAAAAACAAAAAAAAAAAAAAAAAACAAAAACTCAAATTCTGCGATAATTTAGAAGAATATTATTACATTTATTCTTCTAAATTATCGCAGAATTTGAGTTTTTGTTTTTTTTTTTTTTAAATTCGTATTTTTTTAGGTTTATGTTAAAATGTTAGATAAAAATTAATTTATAAAAGTTTTTAGTTGCTGTTGCAAATTTAAAAAAAATTTTGAACTTTTTTTTAGTGATTTGGTTAAAAGTGAAATTCTAACGAAACGCATTTTAATTTAATTTAATTTTGTTAACTAATATATATTATATTAATAACATTTTACTTTTATGTTGTTAATAAAAAAACAATTTTCTATGTTTTATTGTTTTTATAGATAGACATTACTAATTGGTGTTTACAAACAAAAACCTGCAATTTGAGAATAAATTGGTTTTTACTCTCTCTCTCTCTCTCAAAGAAAAAAAAAAAAAAAAAAAAAAAAAACTGTTGGATAAATCTTGCTGGAAAATACGCGAACATAGTTATTTTAATATTATTTTGTAAAATAAAAACACAAGTATCGATATAATAAAAAGGTAAATTATCTAAATTATTATTATTCTAAAAAACAAAATAAGAAATATTTTTAGTAGATACAACATAAGGCTTCCCCATTTTATTTAAATTTGGAAAGTGTCGCTGTTTTAAATGTTGTTGACAGACTTTTGTATTCAAATAAACTCAATAAATAAATAGATAAATTTTAGTTCAATTACAAAAATGTTCTATAATTATTTTTTACATATTTTTAAGTTAAAATGTTGTATTTTTAAATAGACTGTTTCTAAGGAGTAACACGAGCCTCATAAAATTCCTTCTGGGGACTCAGATGCCCATGATTGATACATATACAGTGGCGGACAAAACTAAAGCAAGGATTAAAATACAGCTGTATAATATTGGGAAACTCGTTTTGATGTCAGAGCCGAAAGAGTTGAGTTTCTCTATTTATACTAAATGAAACATGAAATATACATTTTCCATTTATTAAATACAAATGATAGCTTCATTAATATTTAGTATCATAGACCTTTTTTTTAACTTACACATCTGCCTTGGCACACGACACTTAAATTTGAAAAACCATCTCAGAAATTTCACTCCTTGCTATTTCTACTAGGAGGGAAATTTCGTCCTTAGTTTTATAATTATGCGCGTATTATTTCGCGATCTACAATTCTCCATATGTTTCCAAATAATTTTTTGTGAGATTATGACCAAATAAATGTCATAACTGTTATAAGACATTTTTTCAGAAAATAAGATGGGTTTTTAGCAGTCGTTTCTATGTTTACACCTCCACTTAACGGGCACCTTCTCTTCCGTATGTGGAAAAAAGAAATCTTTTTTTTAGGGGATAGTTAGACATAAAACGTTTCATTATTCCATTTACTTTATAAATTGGCTCGATATAATAACCGGAAAAACAACAACAGACGAAACAAAAAAAAAAAACAGATATAAACAATATTTATCATCAATTTAACGCCATATTTTCTTCAATCGAGCTAATCGATATCAATAAAATATTTAGGTATAATATATTGAAGTATAAATATTGAAATAAAGTTTATCAAAATCGGATCATAAATGATCAAAACAACCCAAAAATACGATTAAAAAAAAAAAAATAAAAAAAAAAACAAAAATAAATAAATTATAATAAAATATAAAAATAATAAATAAAAAAAAAAAAAAAAAAAAAAAATTTAATTATATGTAACTCATTAAATTAGATTACTATATTCGGGATACCCAAAAATAGTAATCGAATTTGTTTTTTATTAACCACAATTCCGTTTTTTGTTCTATTGATTTCAGAACTTGTATTTGTTAAAGAATAAGAAAAAGTCTATTGTCACCTTTCCTTACTGGTAATTTATTGTACAGAAGCATTTGTTTTATTTACAATTGAATGAATGTATTTATGGTGGTACATATTGTATATACCATGTACGTCTACCTAAATTGGTTTTGATTGTTATCTCGTGCCGTATTTTAAGCATTTTAACACCCTGCGTTTATAGAGTTTATAGAGTGTTTTCTTATATTTATTATAATTATATTTAATATTCTTTAGTTCTTTCTTTTGTTTTGTTTCTGTTTCATTATGAAGAAAGGTACATAATAAAATCTACAACATCATACATAAATACATTTATAATAGTTTTAAAGTGTCTTATTTAATTTTTATCCCTCAAATAATTTTCACACAAAGAAGTATGTATTTTGTTTCATTTCTATTTTTTTTTTTTTTTTTTTTTCAAGTAGACTGTGCGGTTTTTATTTTAAGAAATCCAAACAATAAGTGTTAAAAGAATACATTACAATTTTTACTTTTCAACTTGCCACTGTGGTTGGTACTGTGCGATAATTTTGAAGGAGCAGAGGCCTTCTGTTGGGCTTTATTTGTTAGTCTCAAGAAGTTTATCACTGTATTATGTTTTCATTTATTTCTTTTCCGTGATGTTACTGCAGACGAAATTCTTATACACACCCTTCTTCTAACAGGGCTTCTGAAGTTCTTTCATAAATGACTTCTAAAGAGGTGTACTCGAATACGCAAAAGTATTTCAATAATAGAGGGTACGTATTTGATATTATCGGATCAGTAGAAGAGAAGCACGACGATTAAAAAATATCGGCGGCGGCTTAAACGCAGAAATTTTTTATAAGCTATAAGCTTCTAAGAAACAATAAAAAAAAAAAAAAAAAACAAATCCAATTAAATAAAAAATTAAAATTCTATTTGATAAAAATGTTGTTAAAATATTAGTACAAAATTAGTGTGACTAGAATAATTTGGGATATGCCCTGAGCCCTGTGCTTCTTTAAACAAACACACAGACGAACGAATATAGCTAGAGCATCTTAAATTTTCACGAGGACCCAGAATATACATATATACATATATACTTTGTGCGGTTTCGACAAACCCAATATAGCCCGATCTGTTTTAATGTTGGGTATAAAAAGAACATCCAACTAAATAAAAAACAAAAACATGCTTTAAAATATTTGTATAAATCTAGTGTAGACTAGAAAATTTTGAGGAATGAATTAATGTTATTTGTAAACGGTTTAAAACATGGTCGTATTGATATATTATTTTTTTAAACTTCGCCTTTATTATTTAACTTATTTTAATTAAATAACCTTTCAGTACCTTATACCGAAAAGGTATTCAATATTCGAATTTTCTTAATAAAAGAACTTGCAACCAAGTTTTTAACATTAGAAGTGCGATATGAGTACTTATACCGAATTTTAAAGTTATGTCAAATAACATAAAAATGACTTAGCTAAACTAAAAGGCTAACAAGAGAGCCGCCGATAAGCTGAAAATTTAGGCGGCGGTGGCTAGATTTATTAAAATCGGCTAGCCGTCAGCGGCGCCGCTACGGCTTGCTTCTCTGATCGGTAGATGTAGCATTTACTATATAAAGTAAATAATGCTACGAAATTTAGTTTATTTTTTCCAAATGAACGATTATGTAATTTTCTAGTTTCAACGATTAAAAAACAAAAAAAAAAAACAAATTAGAGCGCTATATTCGGCTGTGCCAAATCTTTTATACCCTTCACCACTTTACCCACAAATAAAAAGAAATAGTATGCCTTAATATTTTCATAATTATACTTGAAATAAATAATACATACATTTGTTCCACAAGTAACCCTTGCATAAAAAAAACACACAACAACAACAACAACAACACCAATAATCATTATAATACTGCTGTTGTCAACTAAACTGCTTGCTTATACAAAAAACAACAACACTAATAGTCATTTCAATGCTTCATATAAATATTTGTGTGTATATATAAACGACAGCCACTGATTTCTTATACAAAAAATTATTACTAAACTTCGACAGTGATATCTCCTTCGAATAATTCGCGAACATTTCTCTAAGAAAACCTTCGAGAACGACTATCGAAGGCGTTTCGAGAATGAACTCAGAGCAAGAGCTCACCCACCTGCCATTCAGTTTGTGACAGCAAATTGATCGATATCGAAGGTTCGTTTATGATATCTATATCGAATCATTAGCGATATAGACAGCGAAACGAGAAAATTTTCGTTGGAGATTTGTTTTCGATATCGAGAAAGATCGATACTTATTCGATATCGATATTGCTAATGAATCGTTAGCAATAATTCGAAAACGATATTATTCTACTATGTTTTTTTTTTTCATTTTGTTCTCAATTTAATATTAAAAGCTGATCTCATTTTTAAAGTTATGTTTTATTTTGAACTTAACTATATACCAAATATTCAAAAAAATAAAATAAACTTAAATTATATTTTAATGTTAATTAACAATATAAACAATTAAAAACTTCATAAAGGAAGTCATCAAAAATGTTTCCTTTTTCAATAATATTAGTTTATCTGTTGTTCTTAGGTCAAAGTTTACTAAATTAATCTGCAAGAAAATAAATTAATCATTTAGATAAATATGCTATTTTGCAAATATGTATTTTTAGAAAAGTAGAAGTTACTTACCGTTTTTCTAAAACTACAATATTATTTTTTACAAATAAGTTCTTGAAATCAAGCTAACAGCATAAGTTTTAATAAACAATAATTTCCAACCGGTCTATATGAACTATGGACTCAAGAATGACATGCACAAACCAGAAAATATGTTGCGTTTTGATTAAAGTAACAAAATATTGAGAAATTAAAAAGAATAGATAATTTTTCGAAAGATTTTCTTTCGAAGTTTTATTGAAAACATTTAGTATTGCGATAATCGATATTTTTGAAGAATTCTCGAAAATTACTCGAATCTTTACTATCGAGTAAGTTGCGATGCTACGAACGAACATTAATATTTTATTTAATTTTCGATAATTTCTCGAACATATTTGTTTCGAAAATTACTCGTTTTTGCGAACATTCAATAATTTCTTATCTTAGATTAAGCGGGTATATACATATATTTGTATGTAGCTACATGCTTATACAAAAAATGAAACTAAGTCATTGCAATCAGTGTTGCCGTTTTGATTATTTTTAACCAAAATTGGTTATTTTATTTTCATTTTAGTTGTGTTTTTGTTAAATAAAAATTTTATTTTTATTAGTTTTAAATTTGCTATTTACTCTGTTAAAATTGCCAACAATAAAAAACAATAAAAAGGGAGTAGACTAAAAATTCATTACACATTTAAAAACTAATGGTTCCTATAACTTTTCATTCCAATTTTTATTGACAATTGAAGAAAACAATTTAAAACAATAGAAAATATAAAGATTTTCTCACACTCAACCAAAAAGTGAAATGGATTGGAAGATTTTTGTGACAAAGTCCTAACGATGTAACAAACAATAAAATAAATTACTATTAAAAAAGAAATGAATATTCGGTGAAGACCGACTATATGATATGCTACACTATTGTATATACTTGAGAGAGAGAGAGAGAGAGAGAGAGAGAGAGAGAGCATTATGTGGGTGCTATGGTTAATATTATTTGAGCCAAATTTAAAACTTAACTGTTTAGAACAATGTTTATCAAAATGTGGTCCCTGATCCAATTTTGTAGGCGGTCGGGATTCTAAGAATCTAGCATAAAAATTGAAGAGATTTAGTTGCATTTCTTTTATGATAAAAACCATTATTCATAGAAATGGGTTATAAACTTGAAAAGAATAGTGATTCTGAAATCTGCAAAATTTTTTTGAGCTTTCTTCCATAAAAATATCGAGGTATTCGGATGAGTCGTTATATAATATTTTTCTTTTTTTTTTTTTTTTAATTTTATCTTCAAAATGTAAAACTGAATTATTTTATCGTTATATGATTAGTTTAGTTTATTTAAACATATTTTATCCTTCATTTAACTGAATTATTTCATAAATATTTTTATACCCTTCACCACAGTTTTAAAGGGTATATATACGTTTGACATTCCGTTTGTAATTTCTACAATATTCATCTAAGACCCCAAAAAGTATATATTTTCTGGATCCTTATTGATAGAGAAGTCGATGTCCGCCTGTCTGTTGAAATCACTTTTATTGGATATATGTTTTATATATCAAATTATAGGGAAGATTCCTCAGAATTACACTAGTAAAAACCAACACAATAGATCCATTGATGGCTGAAATATCGCAAAAAAAAAAAAAACAGAAAAGGCCTCTAAAAACGTATTTTATCGAGTTTTCTAAGCACCTATATAAGCACAGAAAATTCGAAATCTTTTCTTTTTTTTTTTAATCTTTTTGCGGAAGAAATTAACAAAATCGGTACAATAGTAACTGAGATATCTGTTAAAACGTATTCTTGGACTTTGTGAAGCTTCTACATAAGCTTCAGAATTCATTTTTGAACAAATCTGTTGTAAATATTTTTCTAAAATTTCGGTCTTTTTAATTAACCATACCGGTCCATAAACAACCGAGTTATAGGCAAAAATCTGACAATATTATTAAAAATATACACACACCCAACATATATAAAAAGCATTGCAATAACTTTCATGTTGTTGTTGTTTTTGTATAAGAAAACACTACTTGTTGATTGTATATATGTACATATACACAATAATTTTTTATGTATGTTTGGACGTTTTTTAGTTGGAAATAGAAGCAATGCCATGACTCAGTGTTGTTGTTGTTGTTTTTTTCTATAAGCACGTATCTACATACAACCATATGTACATAAATTTAATAGTCATTTTTGTAGTTTGGAAGAAAATGTAGATTATTTTTGTAAGTATAAATGTAAAAATATGAAAGTATAATTTAAGGCGTAAATTTTGTTATTTGTTTGTAAAATGCTGAAGGGTATAAAATATTCGGCATAGCCGAATATAGCACTCTAACTTGTTAAATTTTTAATAATTTGTATTTGGTGGGAATTCCCGGGATCGTTAAAAGACCGGGAAAAGAAAAACTCTATTGTCATGATATTTAAAAGATATTCTTTATTTCTAATAGCAATATTTATTATTGTTATTTTTTAATTAAAAAAAAGTCAATTTTCATTTAAAACACTATGGTTTTAAATGCCATTTGCTTGTAAGTACGTAAGGAGAGATTATCTGTGTATATTAGAATTAGAATTACCACCAGTGTGACCAGATGAAAAAAAAAATCAGTTAAATGGTGTTTAAAATAAAGCAAAAATATGCTAAAAAAATTATTTAAAAATTTTCAAAATAATGTTAGATTAATAAATTACTTTTTCAGAATTATTAGAGAGTCATAAGCAGCTATACAGAAGCATCTTCCAACAACCTTTATCTGTTACCATCAAGTCATTCAATTCATATGATAAATAGCACAATATTCTCAAGTTTTCAGCTACTTAGTATTTATCACCCAGTTCGCTGTATTATTGCGTAGCTAACCATCTAAATCAATAATGTTGCAACCGTGGGAACTAGCAAATTATGTATTCTACTTCTTTCAGTTTCTCAATATCCTCATATTTCCTACAAAGATTCAGTGTGCTGCTGTCCCACCTTCTTAATCTACATCATTGTAATATTTAAACTTGTTACGTTTCTGCCTACCATTATTATTTCTACACTGGTACACAAAGCCCTTGTTGACGCCATGCAATCGGAATATTAAAACAGATTCATTCTTTTAATAAGTTCATTTATAAAAATTATATATTCAAAATAACAATGCATTTCAAAGAAATCTGTTTGAAAACTTTGAAAATATTTATTTAATATTTTTGAACTACATCTAATATTAAGAATTAAATTCATTATAAATATTTAATACTATACCGTTGCTAATACTCGTTTTTATTAAATTCATTCAATCCCTTTTTTATTTTATATACTTTTTGCTGATAAATAATTCTCTATTATTTATAAAGGGATCACAATGGACCGAATGGTCTCTGGGTGGAGGCGTGAAGACGCCGCCCTTTTTAATCTAACTTTAACCTACTTTTTGCTGATGCTGATCTTCAGAGTTACATTCGTTAATGTCTATATTTAAGTAATTTATTATAGGATTTATCCTTATTACGAAAAATGATAGAAAATACTAAATTAATTATTAAAAAATTATAAAAAGTATGCTAAATGAAAAATTTGCTGCTAAATCTAATTAAAATATTCTAAATTTAACTGAAAAAATGCTGAAATGGTTACACTAATCACCACACATATATGTATGAACTTTTTTTTTTTTTTTTGTTGTTGGCTTGATATAGTTAGATATAGTTACAGTTATTAGAATTGAATTTTTTACAAATTTAAATTTTTTAATTCATTTTTGCCTGTCACCATTTACCTGATATAAATATTCTTTTTCTATATTCAAGTATCCTTATAAATATGCAGATTTATTAGTGAATTTGCCATTATGGAGATTACATTAAAACACTTTTCTATTTGCAAAGTAATCTGGGATAATCTATCTGATATTATAAATCGTCCAGAAAAAATAAGAAAACTCGAAAATTAAAGCTCGAAAATTTTTATAAATCATACGAAAAAAGGATGCAAGCTTCAGATTGGTCAATACCAAAGTTCAAGAAGAAAAATGAAGAGTGGTTGGAGGGAGAAATACCAATTTTCATCGGAAAGCAGAAAAAGGGTCGACCAAAAAGAAGTTACGATGAAGTTCAGCTAAGAACAAAGAGGACCAAACAGGAATCTATTCTAAATTCACATACGAATGTCGAAATAAAAGATACATTTAAAGCTTTAGTAACACGTACGCAACCAAAGGAAGTAGAAAAAGTTATAGATGTGTTACCAACAGCTTCTCCCAATCGATTACATCGGATAATCGAAAGCATAGTGACACCGAAATCAACATCGTCCTTTACCTCTGAAGATGCTTTAGCTCTAATATTAAATTTAGGATTATCAAGAAACCAATACGAGATTTTGAGGAAATCTGTTAGCGAAAAAGGATATGATATCTTTCCCAGTAGCAAATCAGTGAGAGAAGCGAAAAGTAATATTTTACAGCCTATGGAGCACAGGTTAATGCTTCTGTTAAAAGTGCTAAAGTTAATATATTGCAATTACTTGAAAATACTGACTCTAGAATTATATCTACCTTCAGCAATGATAACATTGAAAAATGCAAAGACTCTGAACTTATTTTAATATTCAAATGGGGCTGCGATGGAACATCAGGATTTTCGGAATACAAACAACTGGATGGAAGTAATTCTGGAAATAATTATTCCTCGCTGTTTATAGCGTCTCTGGTACCACTTCGAATGCGCTTAAATAAGCCTTCCTCATCGGCAAGAAATGACTCGCTTTTTGATGATATATGGATAAATTTAACTCCAGGTTCCAAATTTTTGTGCCGTCCAATCCTTTTCGATTACACAAAAGAAACCACGGTTACAATAAACAACATTGTCAACCAATTGGAAGAAGAAATTAAAGCATTGCCCCCAATATATGTAAAAGTATCAAACAGAACTATTAAAGTTACATTTCAAGAACAATTAACGATGATTGATGGAAAAGTTGCAAACGCTATAACAGATACCACATCTACATGGAAATGTAATATATGTGGAAAAATAAGTTCACAATTTCAGGATAATTCTGAAGTCCTTGTTAATAAAAATTCTTTAAAATTTGGAATGTCACCACTCCACGCAAGGATAAGATTTTTGGAGTTCTGCTTACATCTTGCATATGATATGAAGGTCAGAAATATTCCCGGGCAGGAAAATGCTACAGTAAAAAACAATTTGGAACTTCACGAATTACGAAAAGAGATGAAGAAAAGAATTCAATTAGAATTCAAAGAACAACTCGGATTAATAATTGATAAACCTCTACATGGCTATGGAAGCTCAAATGATGGAAATACAGCAAGACGTTTCTTTGAAAATCCGGAACTCACATCTTCAATCACAGGCATTGACTTAAATATTTTGAAGCGTTTTAAGATTATATTGGCAGCCATTAATAGCAAAAAACAAATTAATGCGGACAAATTTAAAATTTTTGCTTACGAAACTAAAGAACTACTTAACATTACATACCCCTGGAAATCAATGACTCCAACAATTCACAAAGTATTGGCTCATGGTAAAGAGCTAACAGAGGAAGCACAGGAAGCCCGAAATAAAGATGTTAAACATTTCCGACTCTTCAATACCCGAAAATGTTCGAAAATAGCGCAAAATATGGACTTAATGGAATATTTATTAATATCATCAGATCCAGTTATATATTCTATAAGAACACGATGGCTACCAAAAATCACTCTTGAAATAGAAAAAGAGGATTCCGAAGCTAAGGAAGTTAAAAATTTGCTAACGTTTGATGTTTCTGATTATTTTCAAGAAAATCTCTAATAATATCTTCGTTAATATATTCTT
The DNA here is from genome assembly GCA_932274085.1 of Protocalliphora azurea. Classification (NCBI taxonomy): domain Eukaryota; kingdom Metazoa; phylum Arthropoda; class Insecta; order Diptera; family Calliphoridae; genus Protocalliphora; species Protocalliphora azurea. Next base: position 13,200,366 of record OW026524.1, on the reverse strand, counting down.
AATAAAATAAATATACGGGATATATGTATAATAAGTATGTAAATATGTAGAACAAATTAAATAAACATTACTCAAATAAAGAATTTACTACTTTATAATAACAAATATATACCTACATAATACATTAGAAAACTAAAATGTTACGTATAAACACATATGGAAATACGGAACAAAATAGTGAATTTTGCAACTTTTGACGTGACTTGGTAGTTTTGAGGCCATTATATTACTATTATTAAATGACCTATATCAACATTTTATATATCGTTGAATTGGTAAATAAGTCTATTTTTATATTCTTTTAACATTTTTAAAGTATTTGCAAAATTAGTGGAGTTGTATTAAAAAAATTAAATTTTTTTGGATTTTCAGCTATTTTTAAAAAAAATAAATTATTTTTGAAAAATTACCAAAAATAGGTTATTGGAGCTATTTTATTGATTTTTTTAGGAATGAAAGCTTGATTTGTGTTTTATACACTACATAAGAAATAATATTGAAAATATTATGCTAATATGCTTTTAATATGCTTTTAAAAATAGTCGTTAAAAAAACTGACTTTTAACATAAAATCTCCACTACTGCATTCGTTTTTGGCCGGGCGGGAAGCAGTTTAGTGTTAAATCATTCTAAATCTATTTCTATAGAAAATATGGGTACCAAATTTAAAAAAGCTCGCGTGACATTTTTTTTATTAATCGATAAAAATGAAACTATTTTTTAAAATTGACAATTTTCGGTCAATGCTGGATGTAGGGTGCAAACTTAAATCAATTCAAAATTTCTTTATTAACCATTTATGAAGCCTTATCTTTTGAAATTAATGAGGAAACAATTTTTTTATTAACGGAACTTTGAGAAAAAAGTGAATGAATTGTACTATATTTTTGTAAAAAAATAGCCATTTTTCATGCCAATTTCAGAGTGCTGACTTTGAATATTTTTCACGTCTAGACGAATTGAGATAATCCAAAAATTCTTTCAGCATATTATTTTGAAATATGTAGCAAATTACAGAATATTTTTAAAAAATTTTTACCTCATATATCTCCGGACTTAGTCCCGAAAAATGAAAGAAAGTCGAGCCAAAAAATCAAAAATTCAAAATTCAAGCGTAAATATCTTTTTAACTGTAAGAGATAACTTAGATGATTAAGCTTATTTTTTCTTTATCTTGCCAAGCACTTTCCAGAAATATAAAAATCTTTAAAATCGGACTTCATTTGTACAAGTTACGATTTTTTTTAACTTTTACATACTCGAGGTAGTCAACTTTGACACCCTGTAGCTTATCTCGTGTTATCACAGGGTGACTACAAGATGATTTTTCTGAAAGCTTAGGTCCTCCTCTACAACTCTTCCATACATTTCAATTTGATCCGACCAGTAGTTTACGAGATTCAGATTTATTACCAAAAAATTTGCGTTTGACCCCACTGTGAGACAGGCGGACATCGACTTCTCTATCAATAAGGATCCAGAAAATATATACTTTTTGGGGTCTTAGATGAATATTGTAGAAATTACAAACGGAATGTCAAACTTATATATACCCTTTAAAACTGTGGTGAAGGGTATAAAAATATTTATGAAATAATTCAGTTAAATGAAGGATAAAATATGTTTAAATAAACTAAACTAATCATATAACGATAAAATAATTCAGTTTGAAATTTTGAAGATAAAATTAAAAAAAAAAAGAAAAATATTATATAATGACTCATCCGAATACCTCGATATTTTTATGGAAGAAAGCTCAAAAAAATTTTACAGATTTCAGAATCACTATTCTTTTCAAGTTTATAACCCATTTCTATGAATAATGGTTTTTATCATAAAAGAAATGCAACTAAATCCCTTAAATTTTTATGCTAGATTCATAGAATTCATAGCTAAGGAAAACCTGAGCTCAAAAATTAATTTACATCATATTCAGCTCTTGTATAATTGAACCCTTTAAATAGAGGAGGAGGTGTACTTATAGCTGTAAAAGAGTCTCTGTGCTGTATATGTATTCGTTTATCTAATATGGATTCATTACTTGCTCAACTTCTTTATAATTGTATCATATATACCCCTAATAGTTCTAATGATTTATATGATAGTCATATATCAAACGTGCGCCAAGATAGCAACGAAAGTTAGCAATGATTTTGAAAATTGCACAACGGCAACACCTTTTTGCATATTTTTTTGACAATTTTGCATTCCATTATATCTCGCGATGTGGTCAGTTCCACTAGACTATATATAGCGTAAAGGAAGAATATTCTCTAGAGATTATAAAAATGTTTCAGAGCAAAAAATTCTTCAATTGGTTTTTAAGAAATCTTACTTCATCTACCTTGGCCATGGAATCTATCATATCTTGGGACACAGCCAGTGCCAAGAGATCAGACTATATGTCTGAAATGGAAATATACCACCTATAGACTATAAAAAGTCAACCGTACCTAAAAGTGTTCGATCCATTTCCGAGAAATCCAAGCTCCTCCATTTCCTATATGTCTGATCTCTTGGCACTGACTAGTTTCCAAGTTACAGTAGAATATATAATTTGTATGGCTCAAAATGGATGAGCTTGTATTTCTCGGAAATGGATCGAACTTTCGTTGCTATCTTGGCGCACGTATATATTAAAATGTAATTATTCTTTCTGAAAGTATAAGAAATGGTGATAACGATGGTTTAGGAAAATACGTATTCCATTCTGCTGGTGTCTAATTATAGTCTATCTACAAACTCTGCTCTGTTTGACAGTACCATGTCAAACAGAGACAACAAGGCAATTTACGATTCGAAACTTGTTTAGAGATTTTAATCTTTGTGATATTGTTTGGTCAGAAGTATCAAACTCTGAGATATCTTTACCCAATAATGTAAATAAATCTTTTGAGATAAATCTAATTGATTCATTTTTTAGTATGGACTTACAACATGTTAATACGTTTTTTAATAAACTAAATAGAATTCTTGATTTAGTATTTCTTAATCCTGATTTGAGATTTACCTTAAATTTATGTGCTTTTCAAATATCATCATCTATTTCTCATCATTTTCCGTTACAAATTAATATTGAATTCTATGAATATCTACATAATTATAACAATAATTAAATATGTTTATTAAAAATATTAATTGTATTGATTTATTAGAAAGTAAAATTGTTAGTATATGTCATAATGCTTTTTTTTTTTTTTTATCAAATGTTCTTAATAATTTTCAAAATAATATTCCTTTAGCAAATCCTAGGGTACATAAACTTACATGATATACCAAAGGGCTCAAAAAATTAAAAAAAAAAAAGAATAGAAATAGAAATAAATATTACAAAAAATATAATTCCAAAATAATAATGTTTATAAACAAAAGTTTCTTCGATTCGAAAAAGAACTTCGAAAAGAATTTTCTCAATAAATTACTATACAATCAGGAGCAAGAGCCTCAAAGGTCGGTATTGCCCCATATATGTGTAGGAAGGCCATCGGTAAGTCCTGGGGAATATATCCCAGGAATACGAAATGGCTCTTCGATGCGGTGATTAAGCCTATACTTATGTATGGAGCGATAGTATGGTGGAATCTTTGATAGGATTCTACGTAGTTCAGCGCTACTCATAACAGTAGCGCTTCGTACAACTCCATTGAAAGCCTTATTTGTTCTAATGAACTGGCTACCAGTGGATCTTATGGTTAAACAGATCGTAATTATGACGGCGACAAGGCTCGAGCCATGCGACCATTCTGGAATTCCTTAATAGCATTCCTAGCAGTATCGATTATTGTATCCCCATACCCTTTCTTCTCAGTTGAGGTTTATACTAATGGGTCCAAATCTGCTGAAGGGGTTGGGGGGGGAGGTTCATAATGAGGGTGGCGAACTGGTTTATGTACTATAGGGTATTCGGAGCGGATATCTAAGTCTGTCCAGACAGTCAAGCCGCGATCAAAATGCTCTCGGGTGTCTTTTCGACATCCAATTTGGTACATGAATGCCGGACATCTCTGAACAAGATGACGAGGCATTCTAAGCTGGAGCTGATTTGGATTAGGGGTCATTCAAGAACCCCGGGTAATTTGATTGCGGATGCACTAGCCAGAGATGAATCCCTTCTTCGAGGTGAAGATTCGGCCTGCAGATCAATAATTCTGCGGAACTTATCGAGGATTGCACATGTTAGGTGGAAAAATGAATCCACATGTTCAACCTCGAGGCAAATATAGCACATTATGATGAATGTCGATCTAACTTCATCATGGGAATATTGAGGCATCGGCTAAGAACTCTGGTAGGCGTTGTCACAGGGTACTGGATTGCTGGTGCGCATGCTCCCTTTTAACGACTTTTGTAGAAGTTGTCGGGATGAGGAAGAGGAGGAGACGGTGGAGCATCTTTTATGCCACTGTCCCACTCTTGCCGGGATCAAGACTTTCAATTTTGAAAGTCCGTTTATGCATGTATTGTCAGATCTCTCTGATATTGACGTCATATGGATCAGTTCTTTCATACATGCGTCGGATTTCGTCCAAATGTTGGTATGGACATTCCTCAGGGTTTCACAACGGGACCAAATTTAACCCAAGTGTGCTATCTCTCGTTGACTGAACAGCTGACCTAATAATCTAACCTAACGACTTAAAGTACAATCCAAAACGATTTTGGACTTTTATAAATTCTAAAAAAAATTTTTCTTACATCCCTTTATATATGAACTATAATAACTTAACTTAAAATAATCTAATTGATTCACTGAACTTGTTCGCATTATATTTTAAATCCGAATTTTTTTTGATGAAAATTTACAGTAAAATTAAGGCATTTGATCGATTACCACATGAAATTTTATAATTAAAATTATATAAATTGGGAACTCATCCCCGAATGTTATCTTGGTTTCGTTATTACTTATCGAATAGAAAATCCGTAATTTCTCTTGATGGTGTTTGTTCTACATCATTTGTTCCTACTTCTGGTTATCCACAAGGTTGTATTTTGGGTCCTCTGTAATTTATCATTATATTTATTATTATATTTATTAATGACCTACGTTTCAGAAAGTCTCATAACACCAATGACGTTTTTAATCTCCAGGAGGATTTAGATAGGGTTAGTTCTTGGTCAGTCTACAATGGTTTACTTTTTAATTTAAACAAATGTTTTCCTATGACTTATAATAGATAATAGATGTTGTAACATTGTTCTATTCCGAAAATAATTGAAAATAATTTTCAACTTTTCTAATAAATATCACAAATGATATTTATATTTCTTTAATTGGATCAAAATGAAAAAAAAAAAAAAAAAAAAAAAAAATGAAACTATTGATGAAAATAAATAAATATATGTATTATTTTTTGAACACTACAGATTCTTTTTCGATTGAAATAAAAATTTGGTCATTTCAGTATAAAAATCCGGTCTTTGTGTAAAAACATATAATCTACTAAAATAACCATATAAGAGTTAGAAAATATAAACATTTTGCATATAAAAGAATTCCCGGTATTACCGCATTATTTCCCGGGATTACGGAACTAGAAATTAATACTTAAAAAAATTTACAAATTCCCGTACTCTTAATGCAGATATTCCAGAAAAGTAGGCTAAAGTAGTAACAGGCATTTAAATAAATAATTAAAAATTAAACAATTATGAATTTATTTATTGTTTTTAGTTTTTTTTTTTCTTTTTCTTTTTGTTTTTTTTTTTTTTTTTATAAATTCTTAGTTTAATCTGAATTTCCAACGATATTAGCCGATGGTATAGTAGATGAATTGATTCTAGCGGCGGCTGCTGCTGCCATATACGTGCCGTAATAGCGGCCAAATAAATTGTGGGCTTCAGCATTCATTGGTGGCAGTGGATGAAGTTGGTAATGATTCGTGTGGTGATGATGTGTTGACGTATGCTGAATATCATTGTTGTTGTATTCCAAAAGTTGGGAAGTTGAAGTTAGTAGATGAGTAACAGGTGGTTGCGGCGGTGAGTTTGTTTTTGTTATTTGATCCTGCGTATGGAAATTTTGTGACCATAATGGACTAGATGTTGGTCTAAAAATATTGGATATATTTTTCTCATCTTGATTGTTATTTTTGTTTTTGTTTTTGTTGTTGTGTGAGTTACTTAATTCAGATGTATTCTCTTCATTTATATTGTCACGCTCATCATCGTCGTCTCTTTCATCGTTATCCTCTTCATCCGGTTCATAATGATGAACCCTTATCACCGTCTCATCCATCTCCTCACCATCTGACAAGCCATTTGCGTTAGTAATTTTACAGTGATTGGAGTTTAAACGCGCCGAATGTTCGCTATTAAATCTTCGAATATACTCTGTTTCGCCATCACCATTATGACTATGAGAGGTACTGTGACTGCGGCTATGACTTTGGCTGTTATTGCTATTGCTATCCACTTCATCGTCATCATCATGTTCATCATAATCAGCCTCTATATCCTCATCTTCACTGGCATCCACAACATCGATATCTTCAATATCTAAATCATTTGGAGTATGATGATCTCCATCGTCTAATATCTCTTCGTTGCAGAGCGACGAAGCAGGTCTTACATCATCTGATTCGCTTTCATTGGTGTATCGTCGAATGTATTGTTGTTGCAGCTCCCTTTTATTCGAATGGTCGGGTGCTAATAGAGAGGCCACATCAAATTGCCGTTTACGTTTTTGGGAGAATAGCTCATTTATTACGTTAGCCTGGGAATTATTTGCGGCAGCTATTGAAGACTGTGAGGTGAGTAGATTTGTTGTTGATGGTAGTATGGTGGGTGTGTCTGATGAATGATGCTGATGATGGGAGCTGGGTGGAATTAATGGTTGATGTTGTTGTTGTTGTTGTTGTTGTGAATGATGCTGATGCTGTTGGTTATTACCGGTATGACATAGAGCCGCCGCCGCAGCAGCAGCTGCTGCATAATGCTGTGGTCTATATGTAAATATCTGTCCCATATATGACGCGGCAGTTGCATTTGTAACATGAGCTCCAGTCTGCGGATGTTGGGGCTGTTGCCGATGATGGTGTTGAGTGAAACGCCAGCCGAAAGATTGAGCTGCCAAATGTTGGGCTGCTGTTGTCAGTGGCGTTATAGTGCTGCTGCCCATAACAAGGTGTTGGAATGAGGGAGGTGAAGGCGATGTTAAGTCCATAGCTGGTGGCGGGCTAGGTGAATCAGTGCCATTATCATCAACAGCTAATCCCATGTGCTTGCGCACTTTACGCTGCGCCTTGCGCCGACGAAAATCTCCCTTACGAAAGTCTTCCATATTAGCGGGATGTATTGCCCAATAGTGACCTTTACCATTAGCACTGCGACCGGACTTAATAAAACAATCGTTTAGTGACAAATTGTGACGTATAGAATTGCGCCAACCCGGACCTCGGGTCCGAAAATATGGATAATTATCCAAAATATACTGGTATATATCAGAAAGCACTAATTTTGTTTCAGCACTGCTGAGTATTGCCATGGCGATTAAACCAATGTAACTATGTTGAGGCTTCGGTTCTTCCGGCTGAAATATTCGTTGAGGAAACAAGGACATTGATGCCAAGGCTAAACGATTACTGGTGGGACATTGAGCCAATGCAGAAGGCGATCTTCCCATATGACTAGTAGTAGCAATTAGACTACCTGCTGTAGTCGCACATAAATAAGACGCTGATGGTGGTCCTTGGCCCGTTGTTGCATAATTTGAGCCGAGAACTGTGGTACCACTGTTGTTGTTTACAGTTGCTGTCGATACTGTTGTTGTTGATGCATAAGCTGCCGCCGCTGCCATAGCTGCCGCCGCTGTATAAGGTGGCCCCCTTAAACGTTCCATATTTAAAGCATAATTGTATAATTGTAAACGATATTGTTCCAAAGTTGATGCTGTATTGCACGATGTTACGCTACCACTACTAACACCTTCTCCTCTATTCGCCACTGCAGTCGAAATACCGTTGTTGTTGTTGTTGTTGTTGTTGTTATTATTATTATTATTATTATTATTATTATTATAGAGCAACATATTGCCGTTATTTGAAATTGTTGTCGTTGATGCAACAGCAGTTGTTGATGTTGTCACCATTATTGTTTAAATTCAATAATTTCAATGCATATAAATTATTGCCTTGACAAAAGAGAAACTTTTTTATTTTGATTTATTTTAAATTTATTTCCAGTTCGATTCAAATCTTTTTTATAATTAATAACGAATCTTAAATGTTATTTCATTTTTAAGTCACGGTGCACTATTATCGAATTATATTTATTAACTAAAATATATATATTTTATTTTAAAATTAGTTTAACTAAATGTGTGTAAGTTTATGAATTTATCTGTTAAATTTATTATTTTGTAAATTCCATTGAATTATTAATATTATTATGATTATTTAGTTTTTTTTTTTTTTTTGGTTCTGTTTTTTACTTTGCTACAGATAGTAGCAACTATCCAACACTAACGAGTCGAATACAATTATAAACAAAATATTTTTATGTCTCCTAAAAAAAAAAAAAAAAAAAAAAAAAAAAATTAATAAAATAAAATAATATTTAATGCAAACGTATTTTCGTTTACAACAAACTCTTAACATTTGTTTTATATAAATGCAATTGTTTATAAAGAAATGAAAATTAAAATAAATAAAATTGTAATTTCATTAATTACAAAATTAAATAATATTTACAAAATAAGTAAAAAAAATATAAAAAGAAAAGGATGAAAAGGGTATTTTTCAATTTTATATAAAACTAAACATTTAATTCTCTTAACAGAGTAAATATATCATCAAATATTTCAATTCTAGAATTCTAGAATTTACATTTCAATCGAAATAAAAAAAAAAAAAAAAAAACATATTCTAAGCATTTTTTGTAATTAGATAAATTAACAATACTATCTTTAGGTTTTCTTATTCAGTATGTGTAATTCTGTTGAAACGTTAATAACACTGCTTTTTGAAGCTTTGAATATGGAGAGTTTCGTACCAAGAAAAAAAGAAAAGGATCATTTGCGGAAAGTTTTACTTAATTATTATTATTATTATTATTATTATTATTTTTTTTTTTTTTTTTGAAGAAAACAGCTGCAGAAAGCCTTCGCATTTTGGTAGAAGCTTATGGGGATCTCGCTTTAACTGAGGAAACTTATCATAAATGGTTTAAATGATATAAAAGTGGCAATTTCGTTGTGTATGATGAAGAATTCGAGGCTTTGCTCGATCAACAAGTGTTTGCAGAATCATTGGAAGATCAAGTAACAATTTCCTGATTTTAAAAAAACATTTGTATTCGTTCGATACAGAATACCATAACGAGGTATCAAAAATTGGCTTGATTTGTTCCTTGACTCAAGAAATTATAAAACATTTTTAGTTGGAAATTTTTTGGATTTGCTAGAAAGATGGAAAAAGTCATATCTTTCGATGCCCAATACATTGAATAAAATACATTGTATCTAAATCTTGAAATAAACCTTAATTGTTCATTAAAAACGATAAATATTAATGCATGGACCCCAATATGTGTGCATTTGTCCCCTTGTTTTTGTATTTTACGAATATCAAGAACTAATTTGGTTGTGGTGGGTTGGTGGGTTGGTGGGTTTATTTTCCGAACTCATATTGAAGTTAAATCATTGATATTATGTTGGAATTTTCACCAATTATAAAAAAGAATAATTCATTGATGGGCGATAATAACGTCATTTTAATGTTAACATTGCAAAAAACAAATAGTTTGGAAAATAATTTTAGATTGTTTTTTTTTTTTATTTTTTAAACTTTTATAATTTTTATACAAAGTTACATTCAAAAAGAACACAAAAGACTAGAACAAGAATAGAAACTTAATATTTTAATATTTTACATAAGTGCATTGGTACAGATGTCAAAACTTAAACGTGTGCCGAGTTTAATATTTATTTTACCCGTTTATGTTTTTTATCTGTCAGTTTAAAGGAAAGAACATTTTAAATCAAAATGATTTAACCTATTTAAAATGTTTATAAATCCATAAACTAGTTTAATTTTGGCTTATAGGGAGTATTTATTATGAAGTAGTAACTAAATCCACACATTTTTTATTTTATTTATTTATTTATTTATTTATTTTTTTGTGTTACACTTTTTTTGTCAATTAGTATACCATTTTACCGTGAATATATTCCAATACGTGGCGTTAACAGTACACAGTATCAATTAGTTTTGCAATATTTATTATTTAATATTTTCTATAAATAAGAAATTTGTACTAATTTGAATTTATTTTGTTATTGATTCACTTTGATTGTATTCCATTTATTAATCTGTATATGTATATTATATTATATATATCTACATATAGTTTTTTTTTTTTTTTTTTTTTCTTAAATGTTTTTATTTATAAACAAAGTAATTAAAATTTCAAAACACACATTCGCAAAAAAAAAGAAATCAAAACACACACTTAGACCTTGTTTGCTATCAAAGTTACCAACATCAACTGACTGAACAATAAAAACATCAATCATCCGTTAAGGCAAAAATGGCAAAATCAACCAACTACACAACCAACCAGTCATTCAGTCAGTCAACCAACCAATCAACCCAACCAACAGTCTAACCACTCCATTCTGTTGTTTTTTTTTTTTTTAATTTTTTTTTTATTTTGTTTTTGTAAACACCTCTTTAACTTAACAACAAACAATCATCAATAGTGCATCTCTTTCTTTCATTACTCTTCCTGCTTTTATTTAAAATCTCTAATATAACAGTATTTATGTTATGCTCATCTATTTTCTCTTTCTTGGTTGAATTTACAAATAAATATTTGTTATGCTTGTCACACTTACGGTGATACAAGTTATACGACGTAAAAAAAAAAAAAAATAAGAAAATGTAGTTACCAGAGATGGAAAATCAAGCGTATGCAATTGTCGAAAAAATTTCATACAAAATCAATAAACTATTTATTTTATAAAAATAATAACATATTTATCTAAAGGTAATACTTTAAAGAAATTATTTTGTTTTAATATTAACCAACAAAAAAAAAAAAAAAAAAAAAAAGAAAAGAAAACAAAAAGAAAAAAGTGTTTAATATAAAGGTGATTTCTTAAATACTTTATTTATTATACCCTTCACCACAGGTGTAAAGGGTATTTGTATGTTTGTCATTCCGTTTATATTCTCTACAATATTCATCTAAGACTCCAAAAGTATATATTTTCTGGTTTCTTATTAATAGGGAAGTTGATATAATGATGTCCGTCTGTCAGTTTTTAGAAAGCCGCAGTTATCAGATATATATGTTTTATACATCAAATTATAAGGAATGTTTTCTAGAATGACGCTAATAAAAATCAGCAAAATCGGTCGATTAATGGCAGAGAAATCGCCAAAAAAAACCTAAAAGGACTTTAAAAACTTAATTGTTTTCGACTTTTCTACGCGTTTTTGTACAGAAACTTCGTAATCTTTTTGTAGAATGTCTTTGCGGAAGAAATGAACAAAATCGGAACAAGAGTAACTGAGATATCGGTTCAAATGCATTCTTAGACTTTGTGAAGCTTCTGTGTAAACTTCAGAATTCGTTTTTTACAAAACTGTTGTAAATATTTTTTGCAAACAACCATAAACAACTGAGTTATAGTCAGAAACTTGAAAAAAATATTAAAAATATACACACACAAACATATATAAAAAGCATTTTAATAATTTACACTGTTATTGTTGTTGTTTTTTGTATAAGCAAGCAATAGTTGCTTTAAACACACACAACCATTTTTTATGTGTCGGCTAAAAACCGCCTATACTTTAAATAAAATCACTGTTTTTTACAGCTAAAATATTTCTTATTAAAGAAACTAGCAAGTTGTTATTTTGTAAGTTCTAAACTTATTAAAATTTTGAAAACTAAATTTTCAATAAAATTGCAAAACTTGTAATCTATTTTTTATTGAGATTTTACTATATTCCTTTGACTTAACACATGTTCAACATGTACATAGACAAATAGATCATTTGTAGGCATAATCAGTTATGAAATTATTTTAAAAATTTGTTTTCTGCTATATTTTTATACTGCAAAACTTCAAACCAAGGGGCTTATTGTGTATTTTGATTGTATTTTAAATACATTGATCTTAGAAAACGTTTTCTTTCGAATCGAAGTAAACACAAATAATTAGTTGAAAGATTTTTTTAAACAATAATGTTGAGGTGATTTTAAATTTTTGAGAAAAAAAAAAAATTAATTTCAATACCTGTAGGTATAGAAAAATAGTTGATTTTAGACAAAATTGACCGGTTTTTGGACCGGTTTTCGTACTTTAGATAAGTTAGTTAGTTGTAGAAGTAAAAAATATATGAATATTCTCATGTGCGGTTTTTTATGGAAAGTACCCGCTAGGGACAAACAAATACCGTCAGATCTATAGCGAAAATCGCCGTTTTGGCAATATTGGACTCAGTATGAGCATGTATCAAACATACAAACAAACATATTATATACATATGTTTAGTAGTCATCAGAAGCTTTCAGTGTTGTTGTTGTTGTTGTTTTTTTTTTTTTTTGTAGGAAGCAACGCTTCCTATAATACTTTAATTTTGTGTTTACATTTTTGTAATTTGGAAAAAAATTATGATTATTTTTTTTTTAAGTATAAATATGAAAATATAAAAGCATACTTTAAGGCATGGTGAAGGGTATAAAAGATTAGGCACAGCCGAATATAGCGCTCTAACTTGTTTTGAATTAAAATCTGAAATTATATTAAGTTTTTAATTGTCCTCTGAAAAAGAATGTAATTTTTTTAAATTCACTACATTATCCATCTCAGATATAAACTAAAAACATTACAACAATATAAGCTACTACTTTTTAAGTACATACATATGTTCATACAATTGTGTGTATACGAGTAGAATAAAAACAACCAATCGTATGGGTTGATTGTATACCATGCAAACAAACAAATAAACGCAAACAAATAAATAAACAATAAATAATTGTGTTATAAAATATGCTTTTTTTTTTTTTTTTGCTTTTATATGGATACAATACATACAAGCTAAACTTATATAACATAGGAAAATTATAAATGTATTTGTTTGTTAAAAAAAAAATAAATAAAAAAGAAAAAATGGTCCTAAAAATTATTTACATACATACATACATACATACCTATGTATTTTTCTTAGTCATTTTGTTTATTTCAAAGCAAAATTTAATACATTTTTTTTTTGTTTTTTAAAAATATGAGGACTTCTTTTTATCAGTTTTTGAAGTTTTTTGAAAAATTCAAAATTATGTACTAGATTTTAATGGATAAAAATTTGAAATTTATTTTATGTCACCAAAAATCTTGATATTTTAGTTCATTACTCCTTTTTAGTTTTTGAAATACAAATAAAGATTTTTATGAATCTATGATTCGTAAATTTCAGAGAATATTGAATAGATTTTAATTTTTATACTCTAAAGCATTTCAAACAAATAAATGCATTTCAATGAAATTAGTTAAAATGCATGACCTGAAAAAGACGAAAGGTTGAGCTATATGGGTTTTGACAATTAGAATATCAAATCGATATATATTTCCTTTACAAAAATAAAATAAATACTTTACTTTTTTTGATTTCAATTAATAAAAGTTTTGAAAGAAAAACAACAAAGTTGTCAAATACGAAAAATTAAAAAATTTTCAAAAATTCAAAATATTTCGAAAAAAAAAAGAACTTTTTGATGATAGTTGGTGCACTAAAGATGTCGTAACTACTTAAATTTTAATTAAATTTTAAATTTAATCGAATGAAGAAAGCAAAAGAACATAGCTTTTAAACTTCATTTAAAAATTTTATATTTACTACAAATGCGGAATAATTTATATATTTCAAAATAATATTAAAGATATCAAGTTTTAAATGCTATTTCATTTACAATAAAATGACACGTAAATCTTTTTTTTTTTTTTAAAAAAAAAAAAAAAAAGCTTCAAAACTGTATCAAATTATTTGTAATATGTTTTTAAGCAAATCATTTTATGCTTTATTTGAAACATAAAATGATTTGGGACATATAAAATCGAAAAGGTTCTTAAATTTTTGTCCAGTTTAAAAGAAAATAAATCTTTTTATGTTAAAAAAAAAAAAAAAAAATCTTTAAAAAATATTACATCGTTGCATCATAGCTTTTTGTAGAAAAATTTACAACAAATTGCATTAGAACTTGAAAAATTTAATTTTTTTTCCAATGTTGTTAAAAAATGTTCTTTTAATATTTGACCAGAATATATACAAAATACAAATGTATATGGATAACAAGCTTGATTCTTCTCCTTTTCAAAAAATCTTAAAAGGAAGAAATTAACAAATCAATAATAGAATTTATCCAGGAACTTACCAATGAAACTGTTCCTTTTTTTTTTTTTTTTTTAACATCATTAAAAATTTTGAATGACCTTCAATTAGAAAATTATGTAAATTTTCAATTGACCTTTTTCTTAAGATTTTACTTGAAAAATTATCACTTTTAGACATTTATCGTTGATAATTTATGTGTAAATATTTTTTATTTAGTTTTCAAAATAAAATTGTCTCGAAATATATAAAATTTTCATTATGTATAATTTAATAATATACGAATAATAAATAATACGAGTAATAATATATAATTATATTTTGTGTGAAAAAAATTTGAGGAAAACTTTTTCTGTGTTGTTACTTAAGCATTTTTTTTTTTTGTAAAAAGTTTTGGATAGATTTTAATATATAAAATAAAAAATATTTTTTCATTAACTGATAAAATTGATACTAAGACAAATCCTTTCTCCTGTAAATGGAATCTGGGATACTTCTGTGTATATTGGAAAATATCTATAAAATATGCTAGAGTTTTTTTAAGATTGCAAACAATTTATTTATACAGAATTTTATAGAAATAAACCCATATTTTGGAAAAAATATTTATATGACAGCTATGTGAAATAATATAATTTACAAGGTTTAAATAGAGTTGGGTTTTGAACGTTTAGTTTTTAGTGTTTCAAGAATTATCACAAATGTATAATATTATACCCACTATGGTGGGTTAGAGTATGAAAAGCTCAACGAGAGACCTTTCCGAGCGACTTGCTAGAGTTTAATATTCAGCATCGAAAAGTCTTGCATAATATTGTACCCGATGTTCTTTCTTAAGCAAACATGGAAAAAATTTTAGAAAACAGTCGCTTGTTAGATTTGGACGAGTTCAGTTCTTCTTTTTATTCAGAGGAATATCGAAATCTTCGTAAAAATATTTTGAATAAGAAACAGAACCTTCCCGACTTGTTCGAATAAAATTTGCAATTTGAACTGGTCAATGAGGATAACGCCTAGAAATTTGGGTCAGCATCGAATTTTCTCCATCATCCGGGACTAAACTTAATCAGGATGAAACTTTATGTTTAGGATTATAGGAATCACCAGCGCGATTCTCATATATGTCCAAGGCCCTTGAGTTGTTTTGTTTACATCCAATTTTAAACTTATTTATTATTTTTTCTCTCAATCACCGATTAAGGCTTTATCCATAAACAAAATTTTAAATTTATAAAAGTTTTATTAATCAAACTCTTAAAAAAAAAAAAAAAAATATTATAAATTTAAAACTACTACAGGATGATAATCTCACTTTAAATTAATACACTTTTAAAAAAGAAAGAAAGAACCAAAGTCATAATTATTATCATCAAAAATTACTAATACACCTTCCTCTTGTATTTTGATTTGACATTCCATTGACCATGACTCTACGTCTATTTGTGCGCAAATGCATTTGGATAGTGCGGACCAAACTTGTTCATGTTTTGTTCCTGTTCGCAAAAATGTTCGACCAACTACATATGTCTGCTATCAAACGTCATTTTTTTATGCGAAGAAGAGGCGCTGCATGTAAAATTTTTAAAGCGACACTGACGGCAAATAAAAAAAATTATCATTTGTTCGACAAATACCCACTCAAAACAAAATGAAAACGAGAAAGAAAGACCGATTATATGATACCCTACACCATTGTGTACGAGCATAAAAATTCGGGAAGGGGACTCATATTACACCAGTAGCCAATTTTACTAAATGTGATTTATGTATGTTAAAGTAATTTTCGGAAGAGGGTTTTATATGGGAACTATGGTCAATTGTGGACCGATCTTCATAAAATTTGATGCAAAGATTCATACTTGTACAGAACTTCTTTGCACCGAATTTCACTGAGATTCTCATTTTTAAGGCATTTTTGAGTATTTAAACTCTATTCCGGGAGGACATTTGTATTGGGGCTAGGTAAAATAATAGACCGATCATAACTAATTTCAATAGGTTTCGTCCTTGTGTCATCAAAGTCCTACATTCCAAATTTCATTGAATTATCTTCAAAACTGCTACCTGTACTTTGTGCAAAAGGTTTACATGGACGGCCATCCAGCCAGACGGAAGGACGGACGGATCAACTCAAAAAAGTGATTCTGAATCGATTAGTATACTTTAAGGTGGATGTTGGATGATTTTTTCTGTGCGTTACAATCATCAACACAAACGAATAATACCCCAACCACCTATGGCAATGTGAGTTATAAAAATTCCTCTCTCGACTATTGCTACCTTGTGGTTTATTCGCCTTGATGCTTATGTATGTACATATGTATATGTTTAAACATGTATATAATGTATGTAAGTCGTTATTTAGAGTAACAAAAATATATTTAATGGTAATATATTTACAGGCTAGCATATATATATATATATTATTCTTAAAGCTATTTAAAATAAAATATTTTCATAATCATTCAATAACAAAAACTTATTATTTAACTAATGCGGATTGGATTTAATGAGAAATCAATATATGGATAGAAACTGTTGAATTGATTGCATATACGAGTACGTCTCATGGGATCAAAGTTGGCATAATTGGTTTGAAAATATTTTATTTTTAAAGGAGTATAATTTCTAGTTGAACGATTTGGGATTACGAATTCGATCTTACGAAGTAGGAATTCGGAGTTAATTGAACCATTCACTAAATTAATTACAAATGAAATATTTATATATTTTCTCGTACTTTCAAGAGTAGAAAGATCAATAAGTTGTAATCGACTTTTTTTTTTTTTTTTTTTTTTTTTTTGATGACAAATTAATATTAGGATTCCATGGAAGATTACGAAGACAAAATAAGAGAAATTGTTTCTGAATCGCTTCAGTTTTCTTTATATGAAATTCGTATTGAGGATCCCAGACCACGGAAGCATATTCCAGGATTGGTCTTACAAGAGATATGAATAATTGCTTGGAAACGTAAGGATCATTAATATCTCTTCCCCAGCGCTTGAGGAAACCTGGAACTCCTTTTGTGTTATTAACGATTTGCGAAATGTGGGAATTAAAGGATAGTTTACAATCAAGCAACACATCCAGATCAAGAAATTCTTCGACTAGATCAAGTTGATATTCATTTATTGTCTATCTACAGAGTACTGAACTTATTCTGTGTGTTTACACTTCTTAAATTCAGATCCATTAGATTCATCATACACCAGTCATTAAGATTGTCAAGATCTGATTGGAGTAAGGAATATTGATAGGAACAATTAAAGCTATGGAACAGCTTTACATCATCAGCATACATTAATATTTTAGAATTCATTTATAAATATTAGAAATAATAAGAGGCCGAGATAACTACCTTGTGGAACACCAGATAAAACAGAAATGGTTTTTGATGTACATTCTCTGAATAATACACATTGTCATCTATTTTTAAGATATGTGGAAATCCATTTATGGAAAACAGGAGAAAATCCGATTTTATCCAATTTGTACAATAGGAGATCGTGATTTACTTTATCGAAAACTTTACTGAAATCTGTCTATATTCCGTCTGTCTGTAAACTGAGGTTGTGAACTCCAAAAGGTTAGTAGTAATGGAACATCCTTTTTTAAATCTATGCTGAAATGGCGAAAGATAACATACAATTTGATGCGAAAGGATTTCAGTAACAAAACAAAGGTATAATATAAGATTTTCTCCAAACTTCAGGAAAGTAACCACTAAATATTGATATGTTGAATAAGTAGGTTATTGGAGATATAAGAGAATGTAAACATTTTACAAGAACACAGCTTGGAACACCGTCAGGTCCACATTTATCAGAATATTTTAGATTCTGTACAGTTCTCAGTACCATCGATTTATCTAATGTTGAACAATTTATTAGGGTTGCAGCTGGTATTGGGTATGGATAATTGGAAAGTTCATGTAAATCTTTATCAGAATAGGCGGATGAGAAGAAAGCAGCAAACATATCGCAAATATCTGCATCGTTTGAGGATTTTTTTTTTTTTTTTTTTAACTGATCTTGATATGGAGTACCTCATATAATCAATAGAGAAACCGGATATATAAATATAAAAATAAATATATAAATACATTTTTGATTACAACTATAGTTTAAGCAAATACTTGATTTAAAAAAAAAAAAATCCACTTTAGTATCCTTTTTACCCCTAAACGAATCATAGTTAATGATTATATAATTTAGCTAACAATTAGTTTACATTGTTTAATATTTTAACATTTTGTTGTAATTGTAATCGTTACTAAGTTTGTTTATGTTTTAGGCGCTTAAAATATGCGCTAAAAATTTTAAATTATGCTCTTAATAAGCGAATAAAATATGCACTTATTTTTTCAATTTTATTAAAAGAAAAACATAAAATTTAAATTCAATATTAAATTAAAAATAAATGTGCAGTAAATATAAAAATTAATTATTTTTTTTTCTTTTTTTTTTTTTTTTTACATAGATAAACAGAGTTTAGAGAGTTTATTTAGAAATGTAGAATTTTATCTATTTGACCTTAGAAAATTACCAAGTTAGGTGTATTTTTAAGTGATTTTAATAACTTTTGTGTAAAGAGTTTAATGTTTCTTCATCTGAATTTAAAATTGAGCCATTTGTATTGGCAACAAATTTCTTCTGATGGCTATTGCCTCAATGAAAGATTAATTTTTATAAAATTATATATTAAGGGTGGTAGTTCTGTGTTCTCAGACAGTATACACTCATTGTAGCTTATTTATAAAATTTGTATGACTTCCGAAAATAATGTTTCATAGTACATAACTCGATATTAAACGAACTTGTTCTACCACCCCGAGAGGCTACCCAAGTGGAATTTAATAAAAAAATTTTAAATGGTATTGTTTTGTAGAATATTTCACAGGACATTGTTTCTTCAACCATTTAAAAAAAAATAAAAATTCTTTGATTTTTGATACGTATTTGACATTTTAGTTAAAAATAGATACTTTTAGAATTTATTTATATTATGTTCTTAACGAACAATTATGTACCAAAAGATTTAATAAAATAATAGAAAACAAAATTATTTATTCTATAGAATTTTGGAATCTTAACAGGAGTTAAATAAGGCATCTTGTTATCTTGCTTTATGATAAAAGATTAAAAACCTTCAATTTAATTTTTTAATAAGTTTTTCAATTTTGCATTAAAAATTTATATTTTCCCACTAATAATTCTGCATAACTCCGAGACTATTGAGCGTATAAAAAAAAAAACATGATAATTTTAAGATTACTTGATTCTATTCGGCATCGATTGGAGCTTTATTTATGTAAATTGAAACAACCGTTCTTAAGTTATACAAAAATTATCACCCAATAAGGAGGTCATATTAGACAAGCCATAGTATTTTTTTTTTTCTCAAAATTTTGAAAAATGGACTTAAGACATTTTATCAGAAGTACATAGAATTATTTTTTTTTACTCAAAAAATTTATTTAAATTTGAATTTTTCACACAATATGTTACAAAAGTATGCATTTATGACAAAATATTCAAAAACATTAATTTTTAACAAAATATGCAAAAATATGCACTAACAAATCGATGCCACTTTAAAGCAAATTACTCAATTCGCAAAGATATTTAGTTTATACTATTCTAGGAGTAAAGACAAAAAACATGCAATTGCATGAACTTCCTTCCGATCCTTCGTTATTAATATTTAGATTATATAACATAATATAAATTTTGTCAAATTCCAAAAACGTTCATTAAAGGAAAAAAGTCTTAGAATTCGTTATTCAGACTATTAGTTTCTATGAATAAAAAAAAAAAAAAAAAACGCAAATTATATTAAGGATCAGGTGCGCAACTGGAAGAAATACATAGTTAAATTTTCCGCCCTTAAATAAATATTTTTTGTTAAAAATGTAAAAAAAAAAAAGGAAAAAGGAGATAAACTTAAATAGCATGAGCTGATTACACTCTTGTATACATATTTATTTACAGAAAATATAAGAATAACTATTGTATATGTATGCGTGTTTTTCTTTTTCTTTTTTCTTTTTTTGTTCGTTTACGTTTATTATATATATGTTTGGAGTCTTCTTTCTCCCTAAGGAATAATATTGTAAATTTCCCTTAGGACTTTTATATGGCCACCGGAAAATTGTTAAACGGTACTTAATTTGTACATTAAAAGGATTATCTGGGATCACATAACGCTTATTCTCTGCACATAATAAAACAATTTCTACAAGGTTTTGTGGCTTAAATAAATAAAAATAAAATCAATGAACTTGACGATTCAACAAAAATAGACACACACACACATACGCTTCTTTCTTTAGAGGATAAGAACAATGCTAATCATGATGTTAATAAAAACATTCTGCATTATGCTACCAGCACTTTATTAAAAAACAACAACAACAACAACAACCACTGCGTGATTAATATTCAAAAGTTGTAAAAACGATGAGATGTGTCAAATACCAAACCAACCAACTACCACCATTAATACCCGATAACAGAGTAAATAATTAAATTAATGACTCACAATTATACGACATATTTTTATTATTTTTATTTTTTTTTTTTTTTTTTTTTGGTGAGGATTCCAACAAATCTGTAACTTATCTTGTGGATGGTACAAACCGATTAAAATATATATATATATATTTTTTTTTTGCACCCGTTTCGGAAATTGAATAAATCTGAGAATTCGTACATAACTAAAAGTTACTGCAATAAAACGCATCTAGGGTATCACTACGGACTTTTTTAATCCCGGTAATCTAGATAATTTCATTGCATTCTCTGGTATCGGAGAATTTCTGCAAAAGATAAAGAAAGCTTAAATAATGTTTTTTTTTTTTACATTTTTCATAATTAAACACATTTTTATTAAAAAAATCTTTAATTTTGTTAAACATAATTTTTAAAATACTTTTTTTTTTATCGTCTATGAACTAAGTACTACGGTGCACGGTGGTTCAGAAATTAATTTCAACACCGATTTCCAAAATTTTAATGCCATTCAATAGTAAACATATTGAAACTAAGGTGAATAAAAAATTTAATCAAAATATTGGTAATTGTGGGCGTGACATGCTGTTAAAAACAAATATTTTATTTTATTTTATTTTATTTTATAAAAAAATTTAATTTTTGTAAATTTGATCAGAAGTAAATTATTATTACTCTCAAATTATTATCGATAATTAGTTGCATTTTTTTTTTTTTTTTTTTTTTGTTATGTTGGTAGGATAATAGTGTTATTGGTAGAATACGTGTTATTAAATGTTTTTTCAGGTACTATATTTTAGTCAAATTTCATTTTTAGTAGAATAGAACTTTTGGGGGGTTAAACAAAATTTTATTACCAGAAGAAATGTGAAAGTGTCCTCTTTAACCTCACATATACTTTTGTACCTGTCTGGACCCGTGTGTAGAATATTTTTTTCCATTTGAATGAAATTACTTTGAAATTTTTTTCTATTTTTATTTTACCTGTTCTTATGACTCAAATATATATAAATACACCAAGCCCTATAAGTTTTGATAGGTATCATGAAAATATTCAAGAAACTTTGCACTCACAAAAGTTTTAAACGTTAGTCCAGTGAGAACAAAATATATTCCTAAAAGTATTTCAACGCCAATTGATGAAAAATAGTTCTCAAATGAAGAGACATTAGCATTATTTGAGTGCAATTGAAAAAGGCTCAAATCTCTATCCATTATATCATCACATAACTGCTGCATAGTGGGGTCAAACGCAAATTTTTTAGTAATAAATCTGAATCTCGTAAACTACTGGTCGGATCAAATTGAAATGTATGGAAGAGTTGTAAAGGAGGACCTAAGCTTTCAGAAAAATCATCTTGTAGTCACCCTGTGATAACACGAGATAAGTTACAGGGTGTCAAAGTTGACTACCTCGAGTATGTAAAAGTTAAAAAAAATCGTAACTTGTACAAATGAAGTCCGATTTTAAAGATTTTTATATTTCTGGAAAGTGCTTGGCAAGATAAAGAAAAAATAAGCTTACTCATCTAAGTTATCTCTTACAGTTAAAAAGATATTTACGCTTGAATTTTGAATTTTTGATTTTTTGGCTCGACTTTCTTTCGTTTTTCGGGAATAAGTCCGGAGATATATGAGGTAAAAATTTTTTTAAAATATTCTGTAATTTGCTACATATTTCAAAATAATATGCTGAAAGAATTTTTGGATTATCTCAATTCGTCCAGACGTGAAAAATATTCAAAGTCAGCACTCTGAAATTGGCATGAAAAATGGCTATTTTTTTACAAAAATATAGTACAATTCATTCACTTTTTTCTCAAAGTTCCGTTAATAAAAAAATTTTTTCCTTATTAATTTCAAAAGATAAGGCTTCATAAATTGTTAATAAAGAAATTTTGAATTGATTTAAGTTTGCACCCTACATCCAGCATTGGCCGAAAATTATCAATTTTAAAAAATAGTTTCATTTTTATCGATTAATAAAAAAAATGTCACGCGAGCTTTTTTAAATTTGGTACCCATATTTTTTATAGAAATAGATTTAGAATGATTTAACACTAAACTGCTTCCCGCCCGGCCAAAAACGAATGCAGTAGTGGAGATTTTATGTTAAAAGTCAGTTTTTTAACGACTATTTTTAAAAGCATATTAAAAGCATATTAGCATAATATTTTTAATATTATTTCTTATGTAATGTATAAAACACAAATCAAGCTTTCATTCCTAAAAAAATCAATAAAATAGCTCCAATAACCTATTTTTGGTAATTTTTCAAAAATAATTTATTTTTTTTAAAAATAGCTGAAAATCCAAAAAAATTTAATTTTTTTAATACAACTCCACTAATTTTGCAAATACTTTAAAAATGTTAAAAGAATATAAAAATAGACTTATTTACCAATTCATCGATATATAAAATGTTGATCATTTAGGTCATTTAATAATAGTAATATAATGGCCTCAAAACTACCAAGTCACGTCAAAAGTAGCAAAATTCACTATTTTGTTCCGTATTTCCATATGTGTGTATACTTAACATTTTAGTTTTCTAATGTATTATGTAGGTATATATTTGTTATTATAAAGTAGTAAATTCTTTATTTGAGTAATGTTTATTTAATTTGTTCTACATATTTACATACTTATTATACATATATCCCGTATATTTATTTTATTAAGAATATATTAACGAAGATATTATTAGAGATTTTCTTGAAAATAATCAGAAACATCAAACGTTAGCAAATTTTTAACTTCCTTAGCTTCGGAATCCTCTTTTTCTATTTCAAGAGTGATTTTTGGTAGCCATCGTGTTCTTATAGAATATATAACTGGATCTGATGATATTAATAAATATTCCATTAAGTCCATATTTTGCGCTATTTTCGAACATTTTCGGGTATTGAAGAGTCGGAAATGTTTAACATCTTTATTTCGGGCTTCCTGTGCTTCCTCTGTTAGCTCTCCCAATGGCAAAATACTATTTTCTATTATTTCTTTACCATGAGCCAATACTTTGTGATTTGTTGGAGTCATTGATTTCCAGGGGTATGTAATGTTAAGTAGTTCTTTGGTTTCGTAAGCAAGAATTTTAAATTTGTCCGCATTAATTTGTTTTTTGCTATTAATGGCTGCCAATATAATCTTAAAACGCTTCAAAATATTTAAGTCAATGCCTGTGATTGAAGATGTGAGTTCCGGATTTTCAAAGAAACGTCTTGCTGTATTTCCATCATTTGAGCTTCCATAGCCATGTAGGGGTTTATCAATTATTAATCCGAGTTGTTCTTTGAATTCTTTTCTTCTCCTCTTTTCGTAATTCGTGAAGTTCCAAATTGTTTTTTACTGTAGCATTTTCCTGCCCGGGAATATATCATATGCAAGATGTAAGCAGAACTCCAAAAATCTTATCCTTGCGTGGAGTGGTGACATTCCAAATTTTAAAGAATTTTTATTAAGAAGGACTTCAGAATTATCCTGAAATTGTGAACTTATTTTTCCACATATATTACATTATAGCGTTTGCAACTTTTCCATCAATCATCGTTAATTGTTGTTGAAATGTAACTTTAATAGTTCTGTTTGATACTTTTACATATATTGGGGGCAATGCTTTAATTTCTTCTTCCAATTGGTTGACAATGCTGTTTATTGTAACCGTGGTTTCTTTTGTGTAATCGAAAAGGATTGGACGGCACAAAAATTTGGAACCTGGAGTTAAATTTATCCATATATCATCAAAAAGCGAGTCATTTCTTGCCGATGAGGAAGGCTTATTTAAGCGCATTCGAAGTGGTACCAGAGACGCTATAAACAGCGAGGAATAATTATTTCCAGAATTACTTCCATCCAGTTGTTTGTATTCCGAAAATCCTGATGTTCCATCGCAGCCCCATTTGAATATTAAAATAAGTTCAGAGTCTTTGCATTTTTCAATGTTATCATTGCTGAAGGTAGATATAATTCTAGAGTCAGTATTTTCAAGTAATTGCAATATATTAACTTTAGCACTTTTAACAGAAGCATTAACCGGGTGCTTCATAGGCTGTAAAATATTACTTTTCGTTTCTCTCACTGATTTGCTACTGGGAAAGATATCGTATCCTTTTTCGCTAACAGATTTCCTCAAAATCTCGTATTGGTTTCTTGATAATCCTAAATTTAATATTAGAGCTAAAGCATCTTCAGAGGTAAAGGACGATGTTGATTTCGGTGTCACTATGCTTTGGATTATCCGATGTAATCGATTGGGAGAAGCTGTTGGTAACACATCTATAACTTTTTCTACTTCCTTTGGTTGCGTACGTATTACTAAAGCTTTAAATGTATCTTTTATTTCGACATTCGTATGTGAATTTAGAATAGATTCCTGTTTGGTTCTCTTTGTTCTTAGCTGAACTTCATCGTAACTTCTTTTTGGTCGACCCTTTTTCTGCTTTCCGATGAAAATTGGTATTTCTCCCTCCAACCACTCTTCATTTTTCTTCTTGAACTTTGGTATTGACCAATCTGAAGCTTGCATCCTTTTTTCGTATGATTTATAAAAATTTTCGAGCTTTAAACTGTCTTCTGCAGTAAGAGTTAAACCAAAAGATACTACTGTATCAATGAGTTTTCTTATTTTTTCTGGACGATTTATAATATCAGATAGATTATCCCAGATTACTTTGCAAATAGAAAAGTGTTTTAATGTAATCTCCATAATGGCAAATTCACTAATAAATCTGCATATTTATAAGGATACTTATATATAGAAAAAGAATATTTATTTCAGGTAAATGGTGACAGGCAAAAATGAATTAAAAAATTTAAATTTTTGCTCAAAACCCCCAATTTCATTCAGTTTATTTTTATGACCTGTAGTGTTAAACAGGTACTTCAAAAAATGTACCTATGCGATTGTAAAAAAAATCATTTTTGTTATAATACATTAATTAAGTAGCTAGGTAAATTATTTAAAAACTTTAAAAAATGTAATAAAAAACGAAGGAAAATATACTTATTTATATACTTAGGTAATTTTAAAAACCTTTTCAGTAGAAAAAAATGATGAACACTTTAAATAAATTCATTAATAAATATTATTATCTCGTAACAAAAATAAGTAATGCAGTTGAGTGTTACGTATACACACATATGGAAATACGGAACAAAATAGTGAATTTTGCAACTTTTGACGTGACTTGGTAGTTTTGAGGCCATTATATTACTATTATTAAATGACCTAAATGATCAACATTTTATATATCGATGAATTGGTAAATAAGTCTATTTTTATATTCTTTTAACATTTTTAAAGTATTTGCAAAATTAGTGGAGTTGTATTAAAAAAATTAAATTTTTTTGGATTTTCAGCTATTTTTAAAAAAAATAAATTATTTTTGAAAAATTACCAAAAATAGGTTATTGGAGCTATTTTATTGATTTTTTTAGGAATGAAAGCTTGATTTGTGTTTTATACATTACATAAGAAATAATATTAAAAATATTATGCTAATATGCTTTTAATATGCTTTTAAAAATAGTCGTTAAAAAAACTGACTTTTAACATAAAATCTCCACTACTGCATTCGTTTTTGGCCGGGCGGTAAGCAGTTTAGTGTTAAATCATTCTAAATCTATTTCTATAAAAAATATGGGTACCAAATTTAAAAAAGCTCGCGTGACATTTTTTTTATTAATCGATAAAAATGAAACTATTTTTTAAAATTGATAATTTTCGGCCAATGCTGGATGTAGGGTGCAAACTTAAATCAATTCAAAATTTCTTTATTAACCATTTATGAAGCCTTATCTTTTGAAATTAATAAGGAAAAAATTTTTTTATTAACGGAACTTTGAGAAAAAAGTGAATGAATTGTACTATATTTTTGTAAAAAAATAGCCATTTTTCATGCCAATTTCAGAGTGCTGACTTTGAATATTTTTCACGTCTGGACGAATTGAGATAATCCAAAAATTCTTTCAGCATATTATTTTGAAATATGTAGCAAATTACAGAATATTTTTAAAAAATTTTTACCTCATATATCTCCGGACTTATTCCCGAAAAACGAAAGAAAGTCGAGCCAAAAAATCAAAAATTCAAAATTCAAGCGTAAATATCTTTTTAACTGTAAGAGATAACTTAGATGAGTAAGCTTATTTTTTCTTTATCTTGCCAAGCACTTTCCAGAAATATAAAAATCTTTAAAATCGGACTTCATTTGTACAAGTTACGATTTTTTTTAACTTTTACATACTCGAGGTAGTCAACTTTGATACCCTGTAGCTTATCTCGTGTTATCACAGGGTGACTACAAGATGATTTTTCTGAAAGCTTAGGTCCTCCTCTACAACTCTTCCATACATTTCAATTTGATCCGACCAGTAGTTTAGGAGATTCAGATTTATTACCAAAAAATTTGCGTTTGACCCCACTGTGTGCTGCTAAGAAGGACTGTTTGCCATCAAGAGGTACAGAATCGAAATAAATCTGTAACTTCTGATCGGCTGGTTAGATTGTCATGAAATTTGGTATAGGCGTAATGTTAAGTTTAGAAGGGGGGGGGCACAATAAACCCCTCAGGGGCGGAGCTAAGGGGGCTCAAAGTAAGGTACCTCTGACATAAACAAATTTTAATCACTTGACAAATTTTTGTTTCTCGTCCGATTTCAAATATTTTTATAGATTGTTGGATTTATTATGAGCCTTTATCAACTGAAAATACTGAAGACTTGAAGGACCTTTATTATCTTTTCGATATGTATACAGATACAACAGATTATTTTATAGAAAATAAGTAGTATAAGTTTAAAATATTAGAAAAATTTTCTACATAAATTTAATGTAAATAAGTAATAAAAAATCGTATTAGAAATAGAATATTTATTAAGGAAGATGATAAATACCAAAAATAATAATATTGATTAAGTTAAAATAGACATTTTTTGTTCGTTTTGCTATTTTAAATTAACTAATAGAAATATAAATATATGAATGCTTAGAAAAGGATAAAGATTTACTTAAATTTGGGAAATGTGACAACCCTAGTAAAAATAAAAAAATATTTATTAATTATTTTTATAAAAATATTTTGTGTATAGATATTAGTAAAAGTATACAGAAATATTCATAATTTTCTAAGTAATTATTCACGCAAAGCTAAAGGCAAAAGTTACAAGTTTGTAAAAATATAATAGTCATATATACAATAAATTGGAAATATAAAAGTTTAAAGGCAAAAGATCGGAAATTATATATGCTAAAGGATAAGCTTAATTTGGAATACATATTTTTAAAATTTCTTTCGATATTTAGAAACGAAAAAAAGTCCCAATTTGGGGTTTTTGGAGAAAATATAATTTTTTAATTGTAATAACATGTTTGTTTATAAAGATATCTTAATGAAATTTGTAGAAAATATGGACCTTATTAATATAAATATAGACGAGTTAACCAAATTTCAATCAGGGGTAAGGTTTTCCTGAATTCTCAAAAAACTAATGAAAATTCCCAAAAATGGGATTTTTTACATTTATGGCTATAGAATCCACATTTTTCCAAAGTCCCATAGATTCTTAAAATATATTCGTGCTTTGGGATTTGAGAAAATATGGTCTAAAATTAAAACTTTCATATAAAATGGGTAGAATTTGGGAGGGTGTGTACCATGACCAACTGAGTTATTGGACTTGTTGTTTATCTTAAAGTCATCTCTGTGAAGCTGCCTTTCAGAAAAGTGTAAAATTATTATATGTTGCTAAAGAAAATTTTAGTTTAGATAAGAAAGAGTGTAGATACTTTTTCGGCTAAAAAAACACAAAAAGTCGTCTTTTTTGCAATTTTTAAATTCAAAATCATTTATTTTTGGACTCGGTAAAGATATCGATATCAAAAAAAAAACACTTTTTTAAACAAATAAATACATAGCAGTAGAACCTTCTTTTAAAAGCATAAATCTCAAAATTTCGTCGGTGCTCTGTCCGAAACAGTGACGCCAATTTAGCCCTTTTCGGGCTACATTTATCCCGTTTTTTGCAGTCAAAAACACGAAAATATTTTTTAGCTCGAAACTAAAAAATACGCAAATCTAGCACTTTTTGAAATTTTATTTTAGCTCTTTAAGCGCCTTGTTACTTTTTTTAAAAAAAATGGCAAATTATTTTAATGGGGTAATATTAATTTTCTTAAATTTTTACTTTTTATTGTTTTTTTTTTTGGATATTGTGATGGAAGCGACATTATTCATTTCTGTAATAAGTTCCCAGAATACTTTTTCGAATAATGTGAAAAGTTTTATCCCAATTTTTCTAGAGATCTTAACAATTGCCTGTTTAGCCTTTTTAAGCTTAATCTAGCCCCTTTTTGTGTTTAGTCTTAATTTTTTCGTTTTAGCTTTTAGCTTTTTCTTAAACTTTTTTCATTTTTAAAATTCCCTTAAAAAATCTAAAATATTAATATTTCATGAACGAAGAAAATATTACTTATTTGCTATTACTAATTTTATTTTTACAGAATCGTACATTTAACCATAAAAACTAAATAAAAATCCTTATAAAAGAACAAAAAAAAAAAAAAAACGAAACTAATGTGAACGAGGTAAAAATAAGTTTTTAGATTAAAAAAAAAAAAATCAATTCTGATCTTATTTTTTAGGGAACTAGTCTTGATTGTACCACAAAAGCATTGTTTTTTTTTTTTTTAATTTAGCCCTCTTTAATACTATTTTGAAATATTTCTACGCGTGATGCAATAGTTGGCATCACTGGTCTGAAAATTCTATATATATGTTCATACCCTACATCACCATTGGCGGTATTATGTGTTTGTGCTAATGTTTAAAAAGCACACAAAAATATTTCAACTTACCTTACATACATACATATATACATACATACATACATACATATATATATCATTCAACTCAGAATTGTGAGACAATATACATATGTATATAATATACCTTGCAAAAAGGGGCTTGTAAAAAATATCTTGCTACGTCATGACGCATCAATGGAAACAACCAACGCCTTTACCACAACTAATAGTGGTTAAGAGTATACACAACAAATTCATTTTCATATCAACTCCAATATATCGTACATACATACATGCATAAATACATACATACATACATACATACATACTAAAATGCATTAGTTGTATTATTTTCATGAATATTTAGGTATTATGTTGCTATTGGCTATTGTTTCATTGTATTTGTTTTATCACTTTTAAAAAATCTTAAGTGATTTGAAGGTGTCAAGTAATTTCAATTTATTTGTTAATCTTTAACAAAAATCTGATCGTCATTCATAGGTATGAATGTTGAAAAATAGTCTGTCTGTCCGTGGACACACACATTTATTTATATACAGACATCCATACATATGTATGTATGTATGTATGTATGTATGTATGTATGTATGTATGTACGTACTCATATGAATGCTGTTGAAAAAGTATCAATCAACTTAAAATACAGTGGGCCTAATAGAAATAAATATCTAATAAAACTCCCAATAACTTAATTGATCTGAGTTACGATTGCAATAAATGAAACATTCTATAGTTTGCCGATTTTTACGGTTTCTAAGTTTTAATTTAATATCTCTGGGAGCAAGTAGAAAGGCTTCGATAATTATTATTATTATAATTTTTTTTTTTTTTTTTTTTTTGTGGAACAATAGTATAAATTTATTGAGAACTCACGACTTGGCATTTTTCAGTCCATTTTTTATGTTTTCGATAAATAACCCTTTGTGAACCCAATAGAAAAACAGATATTTTGTATAATTATTTTTATTCATATAATAGTTTTTAAATAAAATTTATAATTAATTATCCAATACTTCGTTAAGTTAGTACTTTTTGATTTATTTTTGATTATGAATTTCGATATTAAATTTGTATGATTTTAAAATGGTTGAGGGATAGAAAATACATGATAAGATCTACATTTTAAGCGATTTTAATTCGTAAACATTTTAGTTAATCCGCACAGAAAAAATTATGTTTATTTGCAAATTTCACATTTTAAATTTCTGAATTGTGAAATTTTTATATTTCTATCTCCAAACAACTCTACTTTTCTATTTTTTTTTTTTTTTTTTTTTTTTTTTTTTGAATACAAACAACATTAGTATTACATTAGACTTCTTTAATTAGCAACTATTTCTGGGAATATTGAATGGATTTTAATGATATAAGGTGCATTTTTATTTTACTGTTATCCTTTTAAGAATTTAAAATAAAATTAATTTTATGAAATGCATGATTTGAAAAATACGAAAAGATGAACTATTATATAATTAGATCTTAATAGGATATAAAGCACTTAACTTGTTTAATTTAAATGAATATTTTTCTGTTCTTTAATATCTAAAACTTATTGATGTAAAATTTGTAATTAATCTAATAAAGGAAACTCGTACCGAAAATGTATTGAAAATTATGTAAAAATAAAACTTTTTTGATTTTTCTTTTTTTTTTTTAACTCTTATTATTTTAGATCAAAAAATTTGTAAAATGCATAAAAATTGTTTTTATATAAATAAAATAAGTATTTAATTTTCATTTGATTTAATTTAAGGCATTTTCACACGAGTGCATAGTATTAATATTTTTTTTTTTGTAGTCGTTTAATTTAATAAAAATAATCGGAACTAATCCAGATATTTGAAAATATATTAAAAAGAGGATCAATAAAGCTTTAGGATGGTCTACTAAAAAACTTCAATTTTTGTCATCGCCCCTTTTGAAGCTCTAAAAAATTGTTTCAATTTTGTTGGGAAAATGTTTAATTTTTATTTATTTATTTTTTTTTTTCGATTTTAAAATATTTATGGAATATTTTAATAATATAGAATACTTACTATATTCTATATTACGAAGTTTTGAAATGTTAAATATATGGTAAATCATGCTTGATATTTCAGTAATGGGTGATTCAAGTAGAGATACTTTTTTCAATAGCCTTTTTTGGAAGATCACGTGTGAGTCGTGTCATGCTGTTATGTTATTTTTATTTAGTACTGTTTGGCATTTCATAATGGAAAGACTTACGCCTGAATAACGTTTACAAATTGTTCAACTTTATTACGAAAATTCACGTTCTGTGAGGAATGTGTTTCGTGCACTACGCTCAACTTATGGTCATCATAATCGGCCTACTGAGTGTACTATTCGCAACACCATCACACATTTTGAGACCCAGCATTCATTATTGGATAATATTAGATCGAATAGACCACGTCCAACACGCTGTGAAGAAAATATAGTGGCCGTATCTGAGAGTGTACACGAAGACCGTGGAGAGTCGATTCGGCGCCGTTCGCAGCAACTCGGACTGACGTATGGAACGACTTGACGCATTTTACGTCGAGATCTTAAATTGAAAGCGTACAAAATACAGCTTGTTCAACAACTGAAGCCGCTCGACCTTTCCAAGCGACATAAAATAAAAATATTTTACATTAAGCTGAAATTTTGAAATACAATCGACTTTGAATATTTTTCCAAAAATTTTTCAGACCAAAAATTCGATAACGACTATCGTTGACGATCTAAATATTAGTTCCTTAAGCTCACTCGTCGCACGTTGCCAAAGGTGGCAATTAATTGAATATTGAATTTTTTATTATTTTATTTTATTATTATTTTTTTTTTTAATAAAATTAGATAAAAATGAACAAAATTATGTATCAATAGCAATAAAAATCATTAGTCCAGGTTGGGTTGTTTTTGTGTACTGAGCTGTCAAAGTTCAACATTTTGGGGAAAAAAAAGCAAAAAATTTAATTTTCATTAAAGTTCGGTATGTATATATATATATATATATATATATATATATATATATATATATATATATATACATATATATATATATATATATATATATATATACATATATATATATATATTTTTTTTAATATTGTGAAATAATCATGCGCATATATAGACCGATTTTAGAAATTAACATTTTTATGAAAAAACTCAAGTTGCTCTTAAACAAAAAATAACTTCGGCTTTTTGCGTTCATCTTTTTTCATTCTTTACTTTGCGAATGATCACATATATCAAGTTTCATTACTTTATCCTTAAAATTAAAATAAATTAACGAACAGAGGGATAAACAATTACCATTCTGCCAAAAGCAATCCCAGAATTCCAAAAATGCATTTTTTACTATCTAATAAATAACAAACTAAGTCGTGATCATTAGAATATTGATGTCAACTTTCCCTGAATTAAGCTCTCATTTTCGACCCATTTAATCCCAATGTATAGACGGACGGACATTATAATTCTGCAAAAAAAAAAAAAAAAAAAATTAATAATAAATAAAAAAATAAATCCTGATCATTAAAATATTGATACCACCATTTAACCCCAATGAATACTTAGATGGACAGACATTACCATTCGGAAAAAATTCCTAAAATTCTAAAAATACATGTTTTTACCTAATAATAATTAAAAAAAAGTAAATCTTGAGCATTAAAATATTGATATCACCTTTCCCTGAATTAAGCGTACGTACCCCAACGTACGTCGCTCAGTTTGTGGCTGCAAATCTTTCGTTCTCGAAGTTTCGATTATTGTACTAAAATAGTATCTCTAGCAATATCAATAATTCGTTTTCGATTTCGAAAATTTTTCGATATCGATATTGTTAATGATTTGCATTTATTATCATTGTCAATAGTTCGAAAACGATAGTTTCTTATTTTGTTTAATTTCCGCTTTGTTTCCAATTTTGAATTAAAAACTGATTTCGTTTTTAAAGTTATGTTTATAAATAATTAAACAATTAAAAACAAAAAAAAAAAAAAAAAAAAAAAAATACACCAGTTCGGCATTGATCGTTAATGTGAAAAGACGTATAAATATACAAGTGTTGTTCTTTACCGCGTGTTTTTCTTCTTTCTATTATTTTTTATAAAATAATTACATGGACAAACCACCAGATACCGGTGGGATATCCCAACCTCCAATAATAATAGACAAAAACAAAACTCTTAATATAACAACCCCTGGGCCAAAATACCTGGTCATGTCAAGAGTTAAAAGTGACGAAAGTCTGTCGAAGGTATCACCCTTCTTAATTAAAAAGGTGATTGACTCGATTGGTGAAGGTGAAGTTATAAGTTGTAATAAATTAAGAAACGGAACAATTTTAATTAAAACAAAAAATTTGCCCCAAGCTAATAAATTAATAAAACTATGCTGTCTTTCTACCTCAATTGAGGTAGAAGTTTCTGAGCACAACTCATTAAACTACTCTAAAGGTGTAATATATTCGAACGATCTGCGGGGAATACCCGAAGAAGAAATACTGGAGGAAGTATATTCCATTGCCACTCCGTTGCAGAAATTGCCTGCGCTACGGCCACATTGAGAAAACATGTACAAACACTAAATTGTGTTCCAATTGCTCACAAGAATTTCATATATGTGAAGAAATTGAGGAAGTTTGCGAATTAACAAAATCATGCATTAACTGCAAAGAACAAAATGAAGATTCCAACCATGCCACTACTGATAAAAAATGCCCAATTTTTCTCAAAGAAAAGGAAATCCAAGCAATTGTCACGCTTGAGAAAGTAAGCAAAAAGAAAGCAGTCAATTTGTATAAAGAACGCCACTCGAATATGCATAAATCATATTCTTCGGTCTTAAAAACTCCAATCTCCCCAAATAGTACACCTTCCCAACAAACAGTTATTTCACAAGAAACAGATAATAACTACAAGAATATTGCAAATATCCATAAAAATAATAATTTAAATCAGCTGACAACAGAAAAATTTGCACAGCGTACACTATTATCTCTGACGTAGAAATATCAGACACCGAAATTAATGACGTAGAAATAAACAGTATATCCTCTCTCTCGACTTCGGAATCAACTGCAAAACAACCGACTACTAGCAACGTATTCCTCTTACCCAAAAATACATCAAACAAAAATAAACAAAAACTTAAGAAAAAACAACTAACAGGTGCCCGTAGCAAAAACTAAATAATCTCTCTTTAAATCATGGCAAATTCAATTTTAAATATCATCAATATACTCTTTTTTCCCATATCATTCTTTTTTACACATATCGAACCGATAACAACAATTATCAAATTCTTTGTATCACACTATCTTATAATAACATTTTGTAATTGTAAATTAATAATTACTCTCTTATTTATATCTCATTTTATTACACTGTTTATATTAATTCCAACTCTTTATACATATTCAAAATCATTATATACAACAACAAAAACTTATCCATATTTTTTAATCACTCTCTTTAAAATTCATTACATTTATAAGAACATTATAATTCTCTTATTCTTAACTTCTCTCATTATTCTACATTCCCCATATACATCACAGCCAACAATAGTTAAATTTTGTCTCTCAGAGTTACTCCTAATAGTACTTTTTACTTGTAAATTAATAAACATGCTCTTATTTTCAATACTTGTAATTTTTAATACACCAATAACAACAAAATTATTTTTTTTTTTCAATCATCAACAATTACTAAATTATTTAAAATATGTTTGTATTTTTAAAATACTGCTAAAATTATTCTTTTATATTTTAAAATATATAACCGCCTATTTATTTAATAAATTTAATTTACACTACACAATACTTTTATATCTACATAAACAATTTGTTAGTTCACCTAATTTTAGCATTAACAAATGTGTAATTATACATTTATTTCAAATTAATAATGTCGTGTAAAATAATACAATGGAATATGAATGGTTATCTTAATAACTATAATAAATTGTTACTACTAATAAACCAATATTTCCCTAAAGTCATTGCAATACAAGAAACCCATTTACACTCCCTAACAAATATTCCTATTCCAATAAATTATAACTTATACTCAACAAACTCGTCGAACACTAGATATGGAGGTGTTGGAATTTTAATCCAAAAATTCAGTAGAACACAAACACATAACACTGGAAAAGGACTTTGATACCATATGTCTTGAAGTAAAATCAGGAATAAGATTCAACATCGTGTCTGCATATATCCAACCTCAAACCAAATTACGAACTATTCATCTGAATAATGTTTTTGGAAACCTCTCCTCACCATCTATTATTTCAGGAGATTTCAACGCTTGGCACAGGACTTGGGGATCTCCAACTAATAATACACGTGGAAGAATATTGTAAAACTATATAACAAACTCTCCTTATGTTATCTTAAACGACGGATCAGCAACACATTTAAGTACCCACGGAAGTCTTAACCATGCAGACCTTACCTTTTGTTCATCTTTAATTGTCCTAATGGTTAGTTGGAAGACTGAAAATAGCTTATTTGGAAGTGACCACTTCCCCATTATAATCTCGATCCATTTTCAACAAACACCACAGTTACATATATCTTATAAACTTATATTTAAAACACAACAAGCAGACTGGAATAAATTTAGCAATATATGCTCTAGATTGAATTCAGAAAGACCTATGGATAATGAAGTTAACAAAGAAACTGCAAATATTCGAAAAATCATTATTGAAGCAGCAAATTATTCTATTCCAAAGAGTTCAACAAATATCAAACCGAAACATGTCCCATGGTGGAATCAAAATCTCGAAAACTTAAAAAAATTAAGAAATACTGCTTGGAATTTATTTAAACGAAACATAAATAATATACATCTAATTAGGTAAAAAAAAACTTAATGCAGAACTTAAAAGAGAAATAAAAATTGAAAAAAGAAAGTCGATAGAAAAATTTACAGCAACTATAAACCCAACATCACCAATAGATAAACTTTGGAAACATATCAACAGATTCACTGGATACAAAGGTAATTCTAGTATACACAGCCTATATACAGATAACAATTATTCAACACTGTCTACAAACAAAATAGAAATAGCAAATACCTTACGTAAGTTTTGGTCAGATAATTCAGCAGACTCTAATTTTCCAATAGAGTTTCAGAATTACAAAAACAGGCCTTCATTAGATCCAATAACTCCATCAACAGCAGCCAATAAAATTGAAAGCAATATCCTCCTCTCCGAACTCACAACAGTACTTCATTCTTTAAAAGGGAAAACACCAGGGCTAGACAGGATCTCCTATCCAATTTTGAAACAATTGCCATATGAAATGAAAATTAGATTACTCCATCTTTTTAATAACATATTCAACTCTAAAATTCCACAACAATTCAAAATAAGTGTTATAGTCCCCATACCAAAGCCAAAATCAGACAAGACCTTAGCTAACGCATACCGTCCAATATCACTAAATACTTGTTTATCAAAACTTCTCGACAAAATTATAGCAAATAGGCTATGATGGCTTGTCAAAGCACACAAGCTTCTCGATAGTCGACAGTTTGGATTCACGAAAGGCAAATCTACAATCGATCCTCTACTATATGTAGATTATCAGATTGCAAATAGCATTTCCCTAAAGAGACACCTTACTTTAATATCTCTTGACTTCGAGAAAGCTTTCGATAAAATCGGAACACATACAATAGTCGATCAACTCCTTGTTTGGAAAATTGGCCCTAAAATTATTAATTATATTAAAAATTTCATGTCAAATAGAAAAATTATAACTAGAGTGGGTAAACATTATTCTAGCTGTCACTCATTACATAATGGAATCCCACAGGGGTCACCATTCCATATCCCTATACAAAAACATAGATTTTACAGCCTACGCTGATGACTTTAACTTAATAGTGAGATCAGATCGTAAAAATAATCCAATAATTGATATTAATGAAGTTTTCGTGGATATTTACGATTGGTGTAAATATTCGGGAGCAGTATTATCTACCACAAAATACAAATACATACATATATATGTAGAAAGAGAGCTTGTACTCCTAGGGTCATTTGCAACAACATTACATTAAAAGAAGTGGAAAACCTGAAAATACTTGGATTATATATTAACAAGAAATATAACTGGAATTCTCAGATAGATTTCATTTCAGCATCAATCTCAAAACAACTCAGCGTCATAAAATGCTTATCAAATCAAAAATTTAATTATAACACATCTACACTAGTATCAGTTATTAAAACTTTACTATTATCAAAAATAAACTATGTTCTTCCTTTTTATGGATATTCTTCAAAAAAAAATTGCTTAGAAAAATAAAAACAAAAATTAACGCTGCTATAAGATCTGCATTGGGAGCATTTCGTACAACACCTATCTCTAATATGCTTTTTGAAACCAATATACAACCCTTGGAGATGTAACGAGATTTAGTGACAGTTAGACTATTAAAATGTTTATACAATAATCAGGACACCCTACTTTACCCAATTATTAACAAGTGTAAAAAAACTAAAAAAAAAAAAAAAAAATCCAAAAATACCTTCTGTTGTACTAAGAATTATAAAAAACTGTAAAAAATATAATTTGCCGATTACAAGGAAAATATATAGACATGTTATCAGTCCTCCTTGGCACTTTAAAGAAGAATCAATTAATACGACACTCCACTGTTATGCTAAGTCAAACACTGACCCTTTATTATTCAAGAACCTCTTTAGAGAAATTCAATCTGAACATCAAAAGTATAATTTTATATTCACTGATGCATCAAAAACAAACGATTCAGTAAGTTTCAGTGTTACCGAAAATAACAAAATTATTAAAAACTCAATCCTACCAAGTTATAATTCAATATTCTCTGCAGAAATTATCGCCATAGCGAAAGCCATTAACGTCATTAGCACAAAGTTTGGATATTTTGCGATTGGTACCGATTCCCTTTCTTCTTTAAAAGCAATTTCCAACACTGCAAACAGCAATTTTTATGCTACATATATAAGAAACACGCTTATTACTAAATACCCAAAAATAATTCTAATCTGGACTCTAGGCCACAGTCAAATAGAAGGAAACGAATTCGCAGATAAAATTGCAAAAGAAGCATCCAATGCCCCACTAGTAATGACAAATAACTACAACACATCAAATATTAACAGATTTCTAAAGAATCAGTATATCGATCGGAAACAATTACCTATTTCAACAAACGTCTAACTGATATAGAGCGATAAACAACAATAAACTATATATAAACGATTTTTTTTAAATGCAACAATAATTTTATAAATAGAAGGGATATATGATTAAATTTGAAAGACTGCGTTTAGGGCACTGAAGGTTGTCACACGGACACTTAATAAATTTACATCCAATCCTAATCTGTAATTGCAATATAAATCCTTCAGACACAATTAATCATATACTTTATTCATGTACTAAGTTCCAAAAATACCGTGAAAAAATTTTTATAAATATTCCTAACCTCAAATCCTTACTAACAAACCCTTCCGATAATAATATAATTAAAATTATTAACTTTTTAAAAGAAACCAATTTATACAATTTAATTTAAATATCTGACAACTCATAGAATAAACATAAATCAAATATCTTTTGTATACACCATTATATGTAAGTTATTGAGCCTAAGGCCTAGATGCCATGGCCTATTATACATTAGTTAATAATTTGTAATTATTTTCTAATCCTGTTAAATAAATAAATAAATAAATAATTAAATAAATAAATAAAAAAATACAACAATAAACTAGATTTCTTTAAGGCAAAATTTAAAAATTTAAAATATTTACGAAGAAAATATTTAGATAAATTATTTATTATTATTTCGTAAATAGTTTTTAGACAAAAAACAACTTTACTTTTTCTAGGAACACTTCTGGAATTAAAATAATTCACTTCCTAAACACTTTTATAAATCAATAAATAAAAATGGTCAAGAAAAAAATTTCCACAATGTGATTTTAGTGGAAAGGTCAGGTGGACTGACCTTATAATTTTGACTCATTGAAAAGTGCACATTTTCAACGATTTTATCTACAAAAAGATCAAATATCAAACAAATGATACCAAACGGTGCATGTAGGAACACCTTTTAGAAATAAGCATTTTAGCTAGCAATATCATCAAATATCCAGCAAAAAAAAAAAAAAAAAAAAAAAGAACATAAAAACAAGTCAATAAGATCCTGAACTTGTGATCCAGATGTAGTACAAATTCATATCATTTCCAATAAATTTAACAATGAATATTTTTATTGGAAGATGTTCTCCTTTTTGATATCTATTCACTGAGTAGAAAGTCATGTTCACAATATCATGTACAATTGATTTTTTATGTATTTTTTTTTTTATTAATTCAGGAAAATTAATTTCAATTTTTATATGACCAAATATTTTTTATTAAAAGAAAATAATAATAAATAAATTAAAAATAAAAAATATACATAAAAATATATTTCATTTGATTAAAACAGTTATTATTAAGTAACAAGTATTTGTAAATTCTCAACGTTTTATATCAGAAAAATTATCTAAATCACTTTTTAATAACATCTTTGGATGATGTTTATATAATTTCTTTGGAATTAATGAAAAAGTACTTCCTTAAAAATGATTTCTATTTATTTTTGCTGGGTACTAATTGAAGATTTTTGTACACAGAACAAGAAAAAAATACCTTAAAGGTTTAATTTAAATTATTATATTACATTCAGTTACATTCAGTTACATTCAGTTACATTCAGTTACATTCAGTTACATTCAGTTAATATAGGCATAAACTAAATAAAATTCTCTATATATAATTAATTTAGATGCTTTAAATATAATTGTAGTGGGTGGACAGGACAAAAAATGAAAAGCTGGTTGCTTACCAGCACATAGTGTAGTCAGACTGACGGCGACGCTGGTATGCTAGCTTATTGCCGGGCTGGAGCTCGCCGGATGGGATGGTTCTTGCCGCCAGATCTGGGAAGTTATCCACCTACAAAAAAAATCATACCAGCTTGGGAATCATTTATGTAAGTAATAATATTTTTTGGAACCCGAAGTGAAGATATCTAAATCAACTCCCTAACTTACACACACAAAAATAAATGCAATGATTTGACTGCTGTTTTTGCCAAATTGTTATCCTTCCAATAGAGATAATCATCTCTCCTTGACATTTTCTTAAACTTTGTAAAATGTCCCCGATTACGTCTTTCACCTTACCCTCAAACTCTCCAGCTATTACTCACTGCTGCTAATTTTATTTATTCACTCATATTAATGAGAAAATTTTATAAAATTTCATTTCAACATTATAAAAGTTATGATTTATTATTAATTAAAAAAAAAAATAAACTATTTTACAAAAGTGCTATAATTTAGCTTGTAAAAATAAAGCAAATACCCATTTAAAATTAAAAGGTAATATATTACAAATTAAAAAATTGCAAAATTTAGAAAAATGTCTGTGAAATTTAAAAAAAACGTGATAATGTGAAATTTAATATAATAAAATATTTTTTTTTTTAAATTTCTTTTTCTATTTTCAGTTTTCAAATTTCGTTTCTATTAATGGTAGGTATGACAAAAATACTAATTCCTTTACGTCTTTGTATAATGTATTTCGTTTATTTCATAGGTGACTGTATCTATCTAACAGATGACGTGATATATCGCCGGTTGGAAAAATTTATTGAGAAGGAGGTTAAGGTTTTCTTCATCCGTACAGATCCTGGGTTCTGGTAAGTATTAATTTATTTTTTTATATGTACATTTTTTTTTTTGTTAATTACTTTTTTTTCCTTTTATTTTGGGAAAAACATTTCCTTTTGGTCTAATTAACGAAAGCTAATAGAGGCCTGAGGAAGGAATTATTTAATGAGGGAGTATTGCGTACAAAAACAAAAATGTTTTCCCTAACCTGAATTATGTTAATTTAAATATTTTTGTTTTTTTTCTTTATCTTTTTTTTATTTTGCTTTTATAAAAACTTTTTTTATCTATATTTTTTTTATTTTTTTTTTTTTTACAGAAAAGGTATTTTCTAACCTGTTTAGTCCGTCTAGTTGTCCGACTGCGAACTTATAGGTCAAGTACAAAAAACCTTATTACCAAAGCACCACAGGCATTGAGGTGCTGAGCAGCTACTCCATCGTTGGGTGAGATATCTGTGGCAAGTGGCTTTTTTTAGCTTTATATATATTTTGTTTTCCAAAAAAAAAAAAAAATAAAAAAATTGCAAATTCAATAACTCGTAACTTGTTTATATATGAAAAAATTGTGCAACTCAATATGTTGATTTCATTTTTTTTTTCTTCTCGCTCCGTAGCCACAGGTCTCACCTTCAGCGGGAATCAAAGGAAAAAGGAAAGACTTTTCCCAAAATTTCCTCCCACAAAACCTCTTTTCAGAAAATATGTCTGCCTGGCCCATTTTCCTGCCTAAACTTTTCAGCAATTTGTTTGTTTACTTTTGCTACTTCTTCTTCTTCTTGCTACCTTCGTTAAAAATCTTTTCTTAAAATATCTATACTTTTGTCCCTTTTACTAGCTCGCATTGTCACTTATGGTTATTCTATCACCACAGGGTGCACACGAAATAATTCAATATTTGTAGTACATTTTACTAAATAATCTAAATAAAAAAAAAAAAAAAAAAAAAAAAAATCAAGTGATTTCATGTCCTTGGTATCAATACTCAATATGAAGGGTTAAACACAGTCAGGTTTGGATGATAACTTACAGATATGATTGTGAACTTCATGTGCGCTGTTTCCAACAAACATAAAATCATCCTGAGAATATTGCTCAATGATAGTAATGAATACCACTTAGACACCACATTATCTAGAATAAAAAAATATATAAAAATATTTTAAATTATTCGTTAACAAATAAAACTAATTAAGATTAGTCCAAATTGTGTTTCAGGAAATGTTTCGAAAAGTTATGAAGAACACCTTGACTATCAATCCTGGTTTTTGTATTCCTGGTTTTTGTATTGTAATTGTTTTATCTAAAATAAATATAAAGAAAATAATTATTTGAAAATGTATTAAAAAAAAAAATAAAAATTATTCAACTTTCGTTTTATGAACTCCAGAAAATGTTCCATATTTCACTTTCTAAGTATGTAATTCTTTTAATAAGGTATATTCATTACTTTTCGTTTCCTTTAAAGGTTTCAGTTTCACAAATTTTGGTTGGTAAAATCACAGTATTCAAGTTCTCTGACATATTTACGTCTTAATCACTGACTTATTATTTTTGTTTTTATTATTAACACAATATTTTAAAAAAATAGGGCAAACCTTGTTTAACGATAAATACAAGCTGAGATGTTTTCTTTTTCTTTTAATTTTAATTTTTTTTTTTGCTATATTTCCTGTTAATAAACAATGAATGAGTACGTTAAATTTAACATAAGTTAATGAACTGTTTCTTTGATTCATAGTACTTGTTCGTTGAGTAAAGCTGCTTCATTCTTCAATTAAAGTATTAATAGGTTGAATCAACGTATTGTATGTTGAATTATTATTTTTATCTATTCTATATTTTATAATTTGTTTCTTTTTGTTGTTCTGAATCAACGTACAAGTTCAATTCAATGAAAGTTTCTTTTATTATTAAAAATATAAAAGTGTTCTTTAAGTCAATGAACTAATACGTTGAATGAAGAAACTGATTTATTTAATTAATAAATAAATAATTTTAACGAATGGTTTCAATGTACCGTTCATATGTGCGTTGAATATTTTATAGAATATTTTCAATGAATATTTTCTTTGAAACAACGAATTCGTACATTGAATCAATGGATTCCTTAAAAAAAAAAAATCAATGTATTTCATTCCACCTACTTCATTCATTCTGATTTTCTATGAATGTAAAAGAAAGTGACAACACCGTATACTTTATTAGCTATTAGTTTCACTTACCACGATATTTTTTTGTGAGTTACTTTTTTATGCGGCAAAATTTTCATATTGAAATGTTTTTAGTTGCAAGTAAGAGGTACGTATAAACGTACTAGTATTAAATAATAATTAAGATAATTCACAATTAAGAGATCTCAATTAAATTTGAATAACTAGAAGTTACAAACTTTAAACAAACTAGAAAATTCTAAAATCGTTAATTCAAATTTATAAAACTAATATTCATTACTATATTGAGCTATATCCGCGATCTGAATTCTGTAGATTTCGGGAAAAAAAATATTTTTTCTTTATATTTTTTGCTTTAGAAATCACTCGCTTTTACTGATATTCAGATTAAATATAATAACATAATAAGATAATTACAATACATTCTGTGATGTTTAATAAAATCGGACAACGTTGACAACTTTAGTACGTTCTTTTTCTTCTCTACATTGCCAGCAAAAAAAAAAAAAAAAAAAAAAAAAAAAAGAACTGAAAAAGTCATGATTTTAGTATTGTGTTGTCATTGGAAGGAAGTACTTAGTGCTGAGAAAGAGCTGCAGAAGTTCTTTTTTTACCCATGGTTATCTTTTATGCTTATTGTTCATTACTTTTGAAATACTTCGCTATGATTTTAGCTTTGCTAATAGATAATAAAAATACTTTTCAATTTGTGAAATTATTATATTCTTTGAACTTATTCACCTTTTTTCCTGCTAAAAATACATTTATTTTCACTTCTTTTTAGAAGTAATTATTAATAACTTCCAAAAAGTTCTTTTTTAAGGATTAATGTTGCTAGTTTTAAAAACATTTTTTAATATATTTTACGATTATTTATTGTGACAAACAAAATAGTATTTTCCTTTAACGGCCCACTGTTAAACGTGCAGTTCGATTTAGTAATTATTTGGCAGATGGTTTTTGAACAATGCAACAGGAAATGTCCAAAATAAAAATATGTGTACTTTTAGAAAAAGCGGAAAAAAAGTAGAATTTAC
Organism: Protocalliphora azurea; assembly: GCA_932274085.1. Taxonomy (NCBI): domain Eukaryota; kingdom Metazoa; phylum Arthropoda; class Insecta; order Diptera; family Calliphoridae; genus Protocalliphora; species Protocalliphora azurea. The sequence continues at coordinate 13,155,748 of OW026524.1, read as the reverse complement.
AAAAGTACTAATTTAATATATTTTATAAAAAGTTCATGAAACTTTTTACATTAGCAACAGTGATCAAATAGTAATGTTGACAAATTCATAATAGTTTTCTAATGCCTTTCAAATTTAAGTAACTTCAAAATGTGTTTTTTTTTTGCCAAAATGTTCAAAATTATTTCCTATTTCCTATTTCCTATTTAAAAGCCCTGTTGCATGACTCCATTTAGTGTACCCACTGTTTTTACGTTAAATTCCATCTTTTTTTTTTCCATAATAAACATTAAAAAAATTGGATTTTGTAAATTTATTCGGGCTCGAGTTCATTGAATAATTGTAAAAGTTTATTGGACAATAAACAATAGTCTTGTTCGTTTGAAATTCTAGCAAAACTATTAGAAAAAGAGAAATTAAAACAAAAAAGTAATAAATAAATTCTCAAAAATAAACATTTAGTTGAAAAAGTAAGAAAACGAAAAATAGTAAAATAAATTTTAGTGTCAATAAAAAATAAAATTTTTATTTAATTTTGTATTTATATTAAATGAAAACTTGGAAACATTTCAAAAATACGAACATATGGTGATGTATTATCTTATAGAATTTCTTTTATTTAAGAATATTGATGAATATAATCAATAGTTCAGTTTCTTGATCTGATTGTAAAGAAATAATTTTTATTTATTTATTTATTTATTTATTTATTTAAAAAATTTAGTTGATACATTAATGTATATAATAAATATGTATAAGCTATAGCAACTAGGCCTTAAAATATATAAAAATAGGTACATAAGTTATTATTTGTAATATAATCATAACATTTATTATAATTAATTAATATTAACAATGTTGATTAAATTTGATCATATAATTTGGTTGTTTTCAAAAGTTTTGTTATTTGTTTAATAGAATTTTCACCGAAGTATTTAAGTTTGTATGGTACAAGTTTTGGACAATCTGTGAGGATGTGAGAAATAGTAAGGGGAGTATTAAGGTTACAGTTGCACATAGGCGGGTTAGTTTTCTTCATGATGTAATCATGAGTGATTCTGGTATATTCCAATCTAAGTCTCATGAATTTTACGAAATCCTTACGATTTACGTTATTGTTGTAGAGGCTCCAGCTATATATATATTGATTCTATTTGAATTTATCGATTTTTACCATTCATTTGTTAGATTCCATATAGTTGAGTTACATTCAACTATCTGGTTCGTGACATATTTACTAATATCTGAAAAATTTCTATTAAATGTTCCTATTAATGATGAGTTGTAAGCTTGTTTAGCCGTATAATCTGCAAATTCGTTTCCTTTTATTGATGCGTGGCCAGGTATCCAAATAATTACAAATTTTACAAAAGTGTTCAATTAAGGAATTTTTAATGTTAACTGCATAAAAGTTATTATTACTTATATTAGCAATTATGTGTATTGAGGATGAGGAATCAGTACATTTGGCATATTTACCACTCTTATTACAAAATTTAATTGCTTCATAAATAGCTATTATTTCGGCAGAAAATACTGAGATATAATTAGGTAATATGGAAGTGTATATTACTTTATCTTCAGTAGTGACTGCGAAAGATGTAACATTTTCAGTCTTAGACCCGTTTGTAAATATAAAGGTTCTTTGTTGGTGTTTTTTTTTTTTTTTTTTTTTTTTTTTTTTTTGCAATTTCTCGAAATAATAACTTGTATTTGAATAGAGAAGTGTTTTCTTTCTTATATATGGATAAGGATAGATCAATACAATCCGAATGGAATAGCCATGGGGGTTGTGAAAGACTATCATCTTTTAATATTTTAGTCGAAAGGTCATGTTCTAATAATGTTTTAATAGTTTTAAGTAGTGTCGATTGATTTTTCAGTATTTTTTTTTTTTTTTTGATTTAAAGTAATTTTCGATAAGTTTTCTAAATTAAAAATATTTGATTCAAAAATAATGTTATTAATTGGAGTTGTTCGATGTGCACCCAGGGCACACCGACTATTCATGTTCAAAATAGTTTTAATTTTTTTTTTTAGAAAAGTCTTAGATGCATTGCCGTATAGGAATAATCCATATATAATTTTAGATATGATCAACGCTTTGATTACGTTAATAATTGTATTGGTGGTATCGGTGTTAAATTTTAAAGATGATAAGGCACTTAATTATATTCGATCGCTTTATTAGATGTTTTGCTACATTTGCAATATGTGCATTCCATATAAGGGTTTTATTGAAAATAACACCTACTAGGTGTTATTTAATTTATTAACTTGATTGAGTTCAATATTACCAGTGATCATGTTACAGGAGCAATTGTGTTTTCGGCAGATATGCAAATATTTACATTTATTTCTTGATAAAACCGCACCCGATTCTTTGCACCACTGTAAAATATTGCTTATTATGTTGGTAATGTTTATATTAGTTTTTTTGTTTTTGTTTTTGTTTTTGTTTTTGTTTGATTTTATAATTATATTGAAATCATCAGCATAAGCACAAAAGCTGATATTTTTATGTAAAGATATTATATTGCATAGTTTATTGTATGTAATGAGAAAAAAACACGACAGAAAGTGGAGATCCTTGGGGGATTCCATTGTGCAAGTTAAAAGTTTTGGAATATTCCTTTCCCAAACGGACTATAAGTTTTCTATTTGATAAGAAGTTGATTACATAGTTTATAATTTTAGGTCCAAATTTCCATAAGATGAGTTGGTTAACAATCGTATGAATTCCAACTTTGTCATACGCTTTTTCAAAATCCAACGAAACTATTGTAAGATGATTTTTTGTTGATATACTGTTTGCAGCTAAGTGTTCAAGAAACATAAGGGCGTCAACAGTGGATTTACCTTTTCTAAATCCCATCTGACTATTGTTTAGGAGATTGTTGGAGGATATTAAACACAAAATTCTGTTTGCAATAATTCTGTCCATAATTTTTCCAATACATGAATTTAGAGAAATAGGTCTATAAGACTTTATCATTGTTTTGACGCTATCTAGTTTTAAGATGGGAATAATAATCGATGTTTTGTATTGTTGAGGAATGTGGGAATTAAATATCATATTAAATAGTTTTAGAATTCTATTTAAACCTGGTATTTTCCCTTTAAGTCTGTTTAACGTAGAAATTAACTCGATTTTGTCTATATCTTGTTCAATGAGTTGAGCTCTCATATTTGGGTTAATGTTTATTAAATTACTTTTAAAATTCAATTTATTAATTTAGAATTTTCTTGGAAAGTTATCATCAGATGAATTAGAAGACCAAAAAGGACCAAACTCGTTTGCAATTAAAGATTTGGTTGTTAGTCTATTGTATGGAGGGGTCTCACTTTGTATACAATGTATATTGAAAGAAGTTTTATAACCGCAGAATCTCCTGATATTATTCCAAATTTTCTTAGGGGGAGTTTTAGAGTTTATTTTTGATGTGAAGCTGTAAAGCGAATTACGTTTAGCAGTCTTAACTTCTTTCTTAAACAGCGCGTTCGCTCTTTTATAGTTTATCATGTTAAAGTTGTTGATATTTCTTCTGAATATATAATATAGTCTGTTTTTTTATTGTTTTAAAAGTGTTAATTGGTGATTCCACCATGGGACTGAAATATGTTTATTTAGTGGTCTTGATTGCGGAATAGACTTAATTGATGATTGGATAAAAATTTTTCTAAGATTTGCAGCCTCTTTATTAACATTGTTGTGAGTCGGTCTACTGGCTTCATAAAATGTACAACTTTTACGGAAGAGGTTCCAGTTGGCTTGATCAATCTTGAAGTGAGGTTTAATTGTCTGGTTAAAATCCAAATCATTTTTGAATAAGGATATAATAATTGGGAAATGGTCACTTCCATAAAGGTCCGTCTCTATATTCTAGTTGGAGTGTAAATATAATTCCGGAGTGCAGAAAGATAAGTCTATGTGGGTCAGAGTGTTGTGAGTGGAGAAATGTGTAGGTGATTTGTTATTTAGTATAATTAAATTATGATTATTTATAAATTTGTTTATACAAGTAGAAGTACGCGAACACACTAATCTCAACTTCTCAAAAGGCGTAATTTACTCAAATGACCTAAGAGGAATGGACGAGAATGAAATTGTAAATGAATTGAAAAGTCAAAAAATAGTGGATTATAATGATAATGAAACACCTACAAACTCCAATATGGAATCAAAACAACTCTCTCCGAAACCTAAAATTGTGAACCTTCTACCTAGAAATACTTCAAATAGGAATAAACAAACATTAAAAAGCAGAAATAACAAAAATATTGGGAACAAACGAAAACAACAAAAACCAAAAAGTAACACAGATGACCTCGAATCAGCAGAATCAATGTCACAAGATAATGAGTAGAAAGATGTAATATTTACAGTATGTACTCTATTATATGCACGGTGGCGCTTGGGGTGGTGACTGGGGCTGGGGAAATGAGTGGAATTCTGCCGCATTGCACCATTATCATAAAAGATAATGCGCGGTTTAATGCTAGCGGATTCTATCTTTTTCTTGTCCCTCTGATGCCTCGAGTGTCGCTGTGCAGATGGTAGTGTACTTAATTTTACGTTAGATAGAAATTATTTGTAATATCAATTATTATATAGCATTTATTTTTATTAATTTCAAACCATAATGTTCTACTTAAATATTTTACAATGGAATATTAGAGGATATAACGTGAATTATAATGAATTACAGGCTCCAATTAAAAAATATGATATCAAACTAATTTCAATCCAAGAATCACATTTTAACAATAATATAAATATTCCCGCACCTATCAATTTTACCATGTATAACTATAATAATTCCAACTCATATGGTGGTGTGTCTCTTCTTGTACACAACTCCATTCAGCATAAACCTATACCCATTAACAGTGATTTTGAGGCAGTTTGTCTGGAATTACTTAAAAAATAAAATTTAAAATCATAACAACTTATACATCCCCAAACGTTAACTTCAATTATGTTAATCTCCAAAACGTTTTCAGTGAATGTCATACCCCTACTCTAATAACAGGAGACTTTAATAGCTGGCACCAAAATTGGGGCTCCAGCAGAAATAATAAGAGAGGAACTATTATAAACAAATTTATAAATAATCATAATTTAATTACACTAAATAACAAATCACTTACACATTTCTCCACTCACAACACTTTGACCCACATAGACTTATCCTTCTGCACTCCGGAATTATATTTACACTCCAACTAGAATATAGAGACGAACCTTTATGGAAGTGACCATTTCCCAATTATTATATCCTTATTCAAAAATGATTTGGATTTTAACCAGACAATTAAACCTCACTTCAAGATTGATCAAGCCAACTGGAACCTCTTCCGTAAAAGTTGTACATTTTATGAAGCCAGTAGACCGACTCACAACAATGTTAATAAAGAGGCTGCAAATCTTAGAAAAATTTTTATCCAATCATCAATTAAGTCTATTCCGCAATCAAGACCACTAAATAAACATATTTCAGTCCCATGGTGGAATCACCAATTAACACTTTTAAAACAATAAAAAAACAGACTATATTATATATTCAGAAGAAATATCAACAACTTTAACATGATAAACTATAAAAGAGCGAACGCGCTGTTTAAGAAAGAAGTTAAGACTGCTAAACGTAATTCGCTTTACAGCTTCACATCAAAAATAAACTCTAAAACTCCCCCTAAGAAAATTTGGAATAATATCAGGAGATTCTGCGGTTATAAAACTTCTTTCAATATACATTGTATACAAAGTGAGACCCCTCCATACAATAGACTAACAACCAAATCTTTAATTGCAAACGAGTTTGGTCCTTTTTGGTCTTCTAATTCATCTGATGATAACTTTCCAAGAAAATTCTAAATTAATAAATTGAATTTTAAAAGTAATTTAATAAACATTAACCCAAATATGAGAGCTCAACTCATTGAACAAGATATAGACAAAATCGAGTTAATTTCTACGTTAAACAGACTTAAAGGGAAAATACCAGGTTTAAATAGAGTTTCTTACACTATGATAAAGAAAAATTCTTCAGACATTATTAAATGTAGAATTCTAAAACTATTGTATAGTTGGGGATAGAGAAGTCAAAGTAATGAGTTTCGAGGCTTGTAAATAATTTTTTGTTTTAATTAATATGCTACCGTCTCTTATTTTTTTGCAGATTTCAACTTCACTATCACAAATACCGTCAACTACTTTTTTTTATGAGAAAAGGAAAAACATTTGGTAGGGTTTCGTTTGCTGTACTCTTAAAATTTGGTGAATCATTATTGTTATCACTTTTAATTCAGCTCATAACCAGGTATTTTGGACCAACAGTGGTAATTGTTAACTTTTTGTTTTTATCTGTAGTAAATAATGGTTGGTTAAAAGGGATCAGCCGATCCGGAGGATCATTTAATTTTCTTCCCCCCATTAGACTACGATTTTGTATTTTGTTTTATAACTTTAGTATTTATTAACTGTCCTTTTTATAGTTACAAATGAAAGAGTTCTCTTTTTTGAACAACAAATTACAAATTTGAACAATAAATTAGCTTTTGTTGTTGTTTCTTTTTTTTTTATTGTTGATTCACTAAGAAAAAGGAGATCAATCGGATTGAGCAAAAAAAAAGAAAACACGTTTGGCAGTATTCACTGACAAATTGATGACTGTAAAGAAATAATAGAAATATTATTTCTTTAAAATCCTTACAACTGGTTGCTTTACTTGAATCGAATGCATTATTTCACTGTTCATTTTTATACCCCACTGATGCTGATAAAAACTAACTTATAAATATACCAATCTGCATGAGTCAGCAGCTTAATCGATTTAACTTAGTCCGTTTGTACGTATGTCCGTTCATATAAACTACAGATACATTTGGAGGATAATTTAACGCGATCTATCGATTAAGCCTATTGTTCAAAATCTGTCCATTATTTCACCTATCTTCCATACGAATGACTTTCCAGAATAGGATATAACTACTATAAATCTCTTATATCGTGCAGAGTTCATAACCAATAAAATCTTTTTTAACCTTAGACCATTGCACCAATTTTTTTTTTTTTTTTTTTTTTTTTTTAGTATTGGTCTATTGGACCTTCCCTAAACTGTTTAAACGTGCATTTATCAGGCAAAAATATTAATATGTAGGTAAATGTAGATTTCAAAAGTGTCAGTCCATAAAAAGGACTTTTCCGAAAATCACTTAAAGATTCATAAATGCGTATCGCAATACAATTTTGTTACACAAGTTTTATAAAAGTATAAATCATAATTCCAAAATTTGTAAGACTTCATTCAAAATTGATCACAGGTTCCAGCAGAAAAAACGTTGAAAAAAAAAAAAAAAAATAAATATATTTTCTAATTATTCTTTTTCAAAATATAATTAAATAGGAAATAAAAAAGAAAAATAGAAGCTTTTTTACTAGTTTTGCTTGTACAAAATATTTAAGTAAAATGTAACAAAAGAAGAAATAATTTTCTCTTAAAATATTTACTACTTTGACTATTTATATGTGCACATAAATGCTTTTCGAGTAAAATACTTGCAGAAATAATAAAACTAATGAAAATATCATGCAAACGAACAGACCTAATAATAATTGAAAAGAAGCCACAGATTCCATTTTCCTAAAATTAGTGAGTTAAATATGTGATGTTTACAGAGAACACCACGGTGGGACGCTGAAGAGTGCTGATGACGGTCGTAGTTGACTAGAAAATGCATTCCATTCTTACACAATGATTCAATGGACTTGAGCACGAACAAATTTACAAAATCCTAAAACACTATAAAAACTTCAACAAAAATTACAAACTAATTAAAGAATTTGTAGAAAAAAATGAAGAGCGTTGAAAAATGTTTATGGTTTTATGTTACTTTTCTTAAGTTCTTGTTCTTCCACAATCTATTTTATTGGTTATTTTACTAACAAAATTGGTTTCAATGCAGGGATGGAAAATGAAAATAGTCTTAGGTATCAAAAGAAATTTCAATTAGTACTTTTTTTTTACCCTCAGAGTACTAAAATTCAAATTTTTGACAATTATTTCATTTTTATTTAGTGTAAAATTCAAAGAATGTAATATATATATCACAAACGAAGGTTTAAATACGATACCAAATCATTAAATGATTTTAGTGAAATATGATGACTTAATAAAATGTGGTACTGTTATTGAAATAAACTTACGGAAAAAAGTCGTCGAAGATAAATTCCTTAAAATCGATCACTTTATTTTTAGTTTTCTTCAAATATAATTCATTATCACTTCAATTTGATTTGGAACGCATATAAACTTGTAGATTTTAGTAATAATTGTACATATATTTTGGAGTTTAAAATTTTATAATTTAAACCTACAACTCAAATATTTCTATAAAATACTTTGTTTGTCCTATAAACTTATTGGTGTTTAATTTTTTACGAACTCGAAGAATCAGCATTTAATCAGAGATAGTGTTTATTACAATTTCATTATTACTTGAGAACACCAATTGTAAATGTAAATCAAAGGCGTTAAGAAAAACATACATCTCTGAAATATATTTTCATTAAAAAATTTTTAATTCGAATTGTCGAACATAAAGCTAATCGTTTGATAGTATTAAATGTCTCGAGGGAGTACTTCGGTACTTTTGAATATTAAATAGTGTCGGAAAAAGTTCTATAGTATAAACTTTTCCATCCCTGATCCATTGGCTCTGGCGATTTGTTTTTAAACGTTTTGCACTGTTGGGACAACACAATTTGAGACTTTTATTAAACTATCTTTTCACACAACTTACTCCCATCCAAGGCGAATTCAAACAGGTGACCTCACTTAATCAGCTGATCATTTCTTTTTTAGAACTTAGAACTATCAAACCAAGTATAAAAAATATTAATGAATACAGAAAATTTTTCAACCAGCTTCTTTATCGATTTTGATTTGTTTTTCAAAAATTTATATACGTACAGCCAAGTTACAGCCAACCCTAACTGCTACCAATGTCATAAAATTAAAAAATTTTATTTGAAAAATATAATATTGTATTTTTAATTCAATACCTTTTTGAAAATTGCTAATCCACCTTAATCTACATAAATATTTACAATAATCATTTTGACGAATACTAACATGCAAAAAGCATTAACTTCTCTGTGTTAGATTAAAGACAATTACAAGGAACTCTAAGTATACTTCGTGCTTAATACCTTAAGTACTTGTAAGTACTTAAATATGTACATATATATTTATGTACTTATATCAGTATTAAACGTTTGTTTTTCTAAGGCAAGACTAGTTTTAAAAACAAAAACAAATGTTTATTCTTTAGAGATTTTTCAATTTCTATAAATTCATAGAATCCAATTTTAATTTTGAATTTTTGAAAATTTTAAGCTGCTTAACTTTAAGACTAACGAAATATGATTTATGTAACTTGCACAAATAATTTTAATAGATGTTAATGATAAAAAAAAAAAAAATACTTACAATTTCAAAATTACTTCTAATTACTATTTATATAGTGAAACAAAAAAAAAAAAAAAAAAATGCTTTTAAAATTCAAGTTCAAGTTTTAAAAATAATGGGATTATCTTTTTTTTTTTTAAGTAATTTTAATGAATTTATTACAGCTTAACTATCATTTAGTTCGCATTATCATTGTTATTATTATCATATGTGTAAAAAATAAGAATAAAATTAATAATTTAATAATAAATATTATAATAAAATAATTTAAAATTATTTAATTTTTCAATAAAATTACCAAAAAATCTCCAAATCAAAAATTCAAGAAAAAAATGACCAAATATATATATATATATAAATATATATATGTATATATATATATATACTTTTGGGAATTTTTTAATTTGGATTTTTTTTTTTTTTTGATAATTTTGGTGAATATTATTAGCCATATAACGTATTTGTAGTGTATATTTTGGTTTTTAATTAAAAACCAAAATATATGTATGTGTGTGAGGATGGGTATTAAAATGTATAGCCTTTAGTTCCTTCAAGACTTGAAACTACTCGTATCATCGGATAATTAATTAAGAAGATATGGGATTAGTTAAGAAGATGTAGGGAGGGGAAGCTTTTGTCCTATTTTACGCTATAAATAATAAAAATTATAGGCTATAGTTCCTTTCAGATGTTACACTATTTGCCTGCCAAATTTAAAGAAAATCGGTGGCCTATTTTACGCCCTCTAGCAATATGAAATATACACATGCAAAATTTCATGAAATTCAAGCCGTTTCGGGTTAGTTTAATTACAAACACCGTGACACGAGAATTATATATATAAATTATACAAAATTAAATTTTATAATCAAATTATTGATTAAATAAATAAGGTTATTATCGCATTATTTTCCATCTAATAAATCTATATATGTATGTATGTATGTATGTATGTATGTATAGTAAACCAAACAAACTACCAAAAATTGGATCTACCAAATGTATCGAATTCGAAATGCTGAGGTGTGTACGAGTTTTCGTAGTTCTTCCTCATAATACTATGCGCCACATCAGTATATATACATACATACATACATACATATGTATCTACCCTGCCAGCAATTAGGTGATAGTTTTATCCACTATCAGAAAAATGACTCTTTCTACTATTCTCAAGATGTTATTTTCCTGTTAGTAAACAATTTTACAAAAACAAATAACATTAATTTCGATTTTTGATCTATTTATTCTACCAACTTACTTACCAACTAAAACGTCGAAAAAGTCACCTAAAAGTTAGTTTTTGGATAAATATAAAGTTACCAAAAACTGTCTCCCATTAGTGATCTCAAGATGTTATTTTCCAGATAGTAAACAATTTTACAAAAACAAATAACATTAATTTCGATTTTTGACCATCTGAAAGTAAAAACCGTTACATTACAAAAACATACATTGTTCTTAAATTAAAAACAAAAAATGTATAGAAGACGACAGTTCTTAGTTCACGTGTTACTTTCAAAGGCAAGGAATCGATTTTTTAAAAATTTAAAGAACGCTTAGTGAAATTAAAATAAACCAAAAAACAAAAAAAAAAGAGGGATAAAGTGAGGTAAAAATAAAAAAGAATATATACATACATACATAGTGAATGTTGTTTAAAGTAAAAAATAGTTAAAAATATTGTGGAAAAAGAAATTGAAAAATAATTGAAAGAAATTTTAAATTAAATTATTTAAAAAATAAATGTCGGTAGTGGCTTATTCCGTAAAACAACAAATAAATTTGGATTTATTTCTTGTTTTCAATAATATAAAATGTCGAAATAGATTTGCGTTTCACTTATAAAAATATGTATATTTTTTTAGTGAAAGTGAACCCATATATGTGTGTGCATCAAACTTTTCAACTACATTTTTAAAGTTGTTAGGCTCTTTGAAATCGAAACATATCCTGTTCAAATTTATCAAAATATATATTTAATTCTTTTACAAAGGTAAACTATTTTAATTTCTTGTTTCTCATAAATTATCATTTCATATCTGCCTTAAAAAATTCTGCTCCTCTATCCCGTTTTGACATAATCGATTCTATTTTTTCGATTTTTTTTTTTTTTTTTTTTTAATCTTTAACTTCTAATCGGTTGGCTGAAGTTACACAAGATTTCACATAGAAGTAGTAGAAGAGCTTAGAATTTTTAATTTGGATGGGTGGGCCCCATATGCCCTTCAGGAGCAGAGATATTAGGGCTCAAAATAGGTTACCTCTGACATAGAAAATATTTCATCGCTTGCCAATTTTTTTGTTCCTATCCGATTTCAAATATTTTATATCTTTTTAAACTCTAAAGTAGTGTAATTTTTGATCTGTAAAAGATATTGACTAAAATTTTTATCTGCATAATGAAGAATTATGTTAGCTAAGTAACGTAATTTATTTGAGAAAAAAAAAAACACAAGGTTTTTGCAGATACTATAAATATTTTAGCTGTAGTAAAATCTTTGTTATTTAAGGTATCTTAACGAAATTATCGTTGATTGTTTAAAATGAGAAAGTGCAAAAAACTTTAAAATTTTTGTAGAAGGAATCCCACAATTCTCAAAAAAAAAACTGAAAATCCCAAAAATGAGATTTTTCACATTTTCGCCTATAAGTTCACACTTTTATGGAGATTATGATTCAAAACGTCTAAAAACATATTATAGATTCCTATACTGCATTTTGTTTACAGGTTAACACTTTGAGATTTAGAAAATATTATATTAATAGGTCAATTTCGGGAGTATAAAATTTGTTGTTAAAGAAAATTACATTTTAGAGAAAAAAGAGTGTAAACTTTTTCGGTATAAAAAATAAAAAATTTCGTAATTTTAGCAATTTTCAAAATCGTTAATTTTTTGGACTTTATTTATTTATTTATTTATTTATTTATAAATAAATAAAAGATATCGACTTAAATTTTTTTTATTCTTCAATTAGTTGAAGAAAGAAAACTAATAAAATCAGTCGGAAATACTGGGATATACCTATATGATAAAAACTGGACCAAGAACGTGAAAAATTAAAGTAGTTAAAATTTAAAAAATAGCACATGTAAGCAGGTTTTTATAGGCCATTTTGAGGCATTAAGAAGATATAAAAATATTTGAAGTCCGATAGGAAAAAAACTGGCAAACTTTTAAAAATTTTCTATGTCAGAGGTACCTCCATAGTTCCTTTCCTGAGGAGTATGAGCGGTCCTCTTTCAACACATAAAATTGTATACTCCGTTATTACGTCTGTTTGAAATTTTATGTAAATCCAAGCAGCCGATTAGAAGTTAGGGATTTATTTTTCCAAAAATTTTCAAGCATTATACATTGTAAATTATCAAATGTTTTTAGTTAAAAATTCATATTTTTCATTTTCTATTATTCATATTCCAATTCACTTGCTATGGTACATTAAAAAACCTTTTGTTTTGCTATTTTCATGGTATAACGAAATAAAAATTCGTTTTTATACCGTTCACCTTGAAAAGGTCTTGAAGATCATGACGCTGGTGATCCCAAAAATTATATTCTGTATCCTTATAAGAAGGGAATTGATTTAAAATATCATAGATATATTATATACACCAAGTCGCAAAGGTATTTTTCTATCCTTAAACTCTTTTAAACAACATTAAATTCGCAACAGCCACATGAGACTGCTCGGATATGAATCGTATAAATTTCATTTATCTTTAGTTTTCTATTATTGTAAATACATATTTCATATTAATCCTTATAATAATTCAAACTAATCCAGATATTTTAAAATTGATACAAATTTAAAATATGCGATCAATAAGGCTTTCAATTGACCTAATAAAATATGTTTGCAAAATTACACAAAAAGTCTTATTTCTTACGAAAATGATAAATTTTTTATGATTTTTAGTTACAACTAGCTTTTCCTTTTCTTAATGAAGCTTTTTTAAGATCTTTCTAAAAAATTTAATATTTTAAGGCATTTACTTGAATATGTTACTATTTTTATTTTTATTTAGCTTCCAAAATTTCCTATACCACCCCTACCCCCATGGATTCGCGCCTGATTTCAATACATATTTTTTTTTTTTTTTTTATTAGCAATTTGGTATAATTTTTGCATTTAAAAATTTATCTCTTAAATTTAATATTTAAATTCAGTTTTCGTAAGCGCTACTAAAATCGATTTTGAATAACCCTAAATGACTCTAATTTGTCACACAAAAGAAGCACTTAATAGTGTCATTAAAAAAGTATCAAAACTGCTATAATTTTTTTCCCGAACAATGACTCTTTTTCGATAGTAAAATAATTTCTTTTTTTACTATTTTAAAATAAATATGGATACTATTTAGTTAAAGTTTGGATAGTAATGTTGATAGTATTAAGTTAGAATTTCGACAAAAAAAGTTACTTTTTCTGTTCCTCAAAATGACTCCAATTTGACACATAAAAAAAGCACTTAATAGTGTCATTAAAAAAGTATTAAATCTGCTGCACACTTCTTCTCGCACGGTGACTCTTCTTGGATAAGAAAATGATATAATATTCGACTGTTAAAAACAACTTGAGTTTACTCTTTAGTGCAAATTTGGATAGAAAATGCTGGCAGGGTATGAATGTCAATAGAAGTGTATAAAAAATAATTATGAGTAAATGAAAGCAAAAAATGTTACAAATTTGTATAAAATAACACAATTTGTCCGCAAATTGAAAAATACAAAAAAACAGTTATATTCATACCTACCATTTGAACTTCCTGCCTGCCGTTCGTCGCATGTTTCAATTTGTTTTCTTCCTCTTTTCTTTTATGAATGCGAAATGAGTGGAATAAATTATTAACATTTGACTGCAGCACAACAAAGGAGGTCGGTCCATCATCGTCAATATTAAATTGTATGATGATGTGTGGCGCATTAAAACGGAAAAATGCGAAAACAAGTATGATGATGAATGTGATTTGTTCTTAAATGTTGCGAATGATTAGAACATTTTAAAATGAGCCTTTTTGGTTAATGATTTTGTTTCTTTCTTCATGTTATTTGCTTTTTTATTTAATATGAAAAAAGAAAATATATATAAACACAGATGTATATACGTAGTACATCTGTACTATGGATGATAAAAATTCTTCCTGAAAATATCGTTATTACCAATTTTTTCAATGTGTTTTAAAGAAAATATTTAATTTTTTATATAAAATTTTATAATTACCGAACTAGCTCATATTTTATATTTTATATTTTAAAAAAATATGTAATAAATAAAAAAAAAAAAAAAAAAAAAAAAACCTGAAGGAGGACTATTTATTATTGATTCGGTTCATAAATAAAATAGGCTACTTATTTTTTCGATAGGCGCAGGGGAAGTGGTACCCCCATAGGATACCAATATTAAGTATCGGATATCTTAAGAGCCGCTGCACCAATTTTCTTGAAATTTTTTGTAGTAGGATCTTCTGAGCACCGAAATTGAAGTAAGATAGCTGCAGGGTACCACTCCCCCTGTTAAAAAAAAAAAAAAAAAAAAAAAAACACCCAAGTAACGGCTTTTTATAGCTGATGTATAAAAGGACTTTTTGAATTTTATAACACATCTATTTATGAACCGATTATACAGTTATCGATATATAATATATTTTAATTGGATTTCTACAAATAAAAAAAAAATTTATGGATGTTGAAATATGTATTATTTTTTGAATTTTTTACTTTTGTGTGTGCGTGTTTTTTCTTTTTTCTGCAGTAGATCACATAATGTGAAATGGTAGACTTTTCAAAATCATTTGACGTTGTTAGTATGGTGTTGTCGTTAATTAAGTAATTTGTAAATAATGTGTACATACAATGAAGTTTTTATTTCTCAATTCTATTGAAACCCAGTGAATCATTCATAATAACGATGTTGTTGACGATGATTAACCCCATTGAATTCGAGTTCTGCTACATATCGCCCGATATGCAATTATATTACAGTTATAATCAGGGATAGGAAATTCAAGCGCTTAAAAATTACACTAAGAATCTTAAAATTTGCACTTATTTTTTTTTTTTTTTTACATTTATTCATAACCAAAATATAACATTATTTATATACAATTACCTTATATACCTACATATGCTATATATTAATATATATGTTATTAATACATTAATTAATTAGATTTGAATTTACATTTATTAATGGAACCCAAATTTAATACTTTTTTTCTTTTTATTTAGTCAAATTATTTGAAAATTAAATTGTAAAAATTTGATTTTTTTCCTGCTGCTCTAAAAGTAAGAAAAAAATTTATGAATTTCCTGTCCCTGATTATAAAAATAGTAACAATAACATTTTAACTGAGAAGAAACAAAAAAAAAAAAAAAAAAAAAAAACATATGTATGTACTCACTCTTATCCAAGGATATAAATGTATATATGTGTGTATGTACATTGTATGTTTTTATTTATGTTTATTCAACTCTTGGTGGTTAATCGTTAAATGATTTTTGTATTGTGTATTGTATTTTCAAATAATAGAAAAAAAAAAAAAAAAAATAATAATAAATAAAATAAAAAAATAAAATAGAAAAGATTTCCATTTAACAATAGAAAAATAAAAATGATCCATTTTCAATTGAATGCGAATACGAAATTTCGAAAATTTTATTCATAGAATATACTTTTAATTTTTAACAAATTTTAAATCAAAAATATAGATACTTCAATATGTTAATTTTTTAATTTTACAGATTTTTTTTTTTTTTTTTTTTTTTTTTTAATTAACGAAATCGGTAATTGGTAAACTAACTATAAACAAGTTTTCGATAATATTAATGTTGCTATCTGAATGAAAATGACAAAGAGAAGAATTTTGAATCTTATGTAAGATCGATATACATACATATGTTTCTATATATGTATAACACTTTTAAAACTTTGATGAATCTGTTTTCTAAATAGTTTAATTTGTAAAATATTTAAAAAGTAAAATATAATCAAAGTTTTAATAAAAATATTTATCTAAAAATTTATTTCGCAAATACATCCTATTAGTATACATAGTTATATAATGGTATGTTGTTGGAAGACATTTTCAAAAAATAAATTTCTATCGCAAAAAGAAAATTCAATTAATGTAAGTTATAACCAGAACAACCAATAATATGCTCTAAAAAAAAATGTTTTTTATGAGCATAAAAAATGCTCATAAAACCGGAAAATATGCGCTTAAAATTAAAAAATATGCTTATAAAATATTATATATATATATATATTTTGTAAAATTTTCAATTATCTACTAGTCATGTTAAAAATTATTAGCTATTGCTAAAAGATGTTTTCTTTTTTAACTTAAAAAAATTCAAAGCTAATTCATTGTATCAAGGAATAATAAAATTTCTATCAATTTATAAGATGAAAATTATTAGTGCATTGGATTTGAGAAACGTATGTGTCAGTAAAAAGAACATTTTACAAATGGAAAATTATGTAAAAACTCTATTGTATGTAAAATATGCAAAAATTCGTCTATAAATTGTAAAATATGCAAAATTATGCTATTAAATATAAAATATGTAAAATTATGCATTTAAGTATAAAATATGCAAAAATATTCTAGTTAAATTGCTAAAATATGCTCCATGGTAAAATAAGTACGATAGCGACAACTCTACAATAACTACAACACCAAATAAAAACACATAATAAAAAAAAAAAAATAATAATAAGGAAAGAGCGAAATCGACTTAAAATTGTCAGCGGCGGCCTAGCAAAAGGAAACATTTTATTTTTATTTACAAATACAATTTTTCATTAAATTTTTTTCTTTATTAATACAATTAACAAACAAAAAAAATAAATTTAATTCTGTTTTTAACTTAAAAAGCTAAATTCAGTCATTTAGCTTTAATACAAATAAAATGAGTTTTAATTTTATTAGTGGTTATTAATCTTTTTTTTTTTTTCTTTAAGAATAAAATTAAGAAAAATAAATAAATTGAATTCCGTATTTAACTTAAACAAAATACAATTAATTTTTTCAGATTAAATTCAGATTTTTTTTTTATTTAGGAATTCACATTTGAAATATAAGTTTATTTGATTAGAAAGGCCTTTAATACTACTTGAATTGGAATAAATAAATAAAAATAATATTAGATTTAATTTCACTTCAAATAGTTTTTTTTTTATGGTGGCTAGGTTTAGTCCACTTCTCTTTTCATTAATAATACAAATTCCAGAAAATAAAAAAATCCAATCAACACTGAATTCATGCGACCTGCCAATTTTTTAAAAGCAATTACGTGAATTACATAAAATAATTAAAATTTAATCGTTTTTAATAAACTAGTGCGTATATTTGTTAATATTCATTAAGAAATATGCGAAAAAAAAAAAAAAATTAAGAGAAAACAATCTGCTATAAATGTCAACCGATAAAAGTTGCATGAGTTAAGATATTAAGATATTAAACGCAGAACAAAATAATATCGTTAATGAGATTCTGAACCGACTTGTGTTGTAACAGAATGACTCAAATTACATCAGAAAACCCTTAATACCGGGTTAAATTAAATTTTTAAATAAAATAATTTTTTAATAAAGTCTGTAATTGAACTATCTATGTGGAGAGTCAGGCAGCACTACTGGCAATGACGGGTCATTGTGGATGCCTACAGGATAAGGCTCTGTTGCGTTCCTGGTCACTGTGACATTCTCGGCAATGAAATAGCCAGTGAGCTAGCTCGCAAAGACTCTGAGCTGGACAGGTCTTTTATGGGGGTATCGGTTAGGATTCCAATTGGGCCATATTTCATGGCCATAAGGAAATGGACTTTAGGACGAACGAATCATGCTTGGAAGAATAGAACGGACTGCAAGGTATCTAGAGCGTTATGATCTGAACATCTTCTGGGCATGAATCGTACGAATCTAAGGATCATTGTGGTCACTTTGCAATAGGGAATATGACTAGTAAGTGGGATATTAGCACGTCAGATTTTTGTAGGACGTGCGAAGATATGGAGGAGCTAGAGACAGTAAAGCATATAATCTGTCATTGTGTCATTGTGTGGGGCTTCAACGTAGTAGACTGAAGTGGTTTGGAAGCTACATACTACACGAACTATAGCAGATTACGAGCAAAGGACTTAGTAACCTTAAAGTGACTTAGAGGTAGTCGTTTTTGATTGATGGGTCTCAGGTGACACATTTTTCTCTTTCTTTTTCTTTTATTATTCTATTACCTTATCTTAATAAGGTCTTCATTTTTCTCTTAAACTTTCTTGGCATTTATAAAGGGATCACAGTGGTCCGAATGGTCTCTCTGGGTGGAGGCGTGAAGACGCCGCCCTTTAAAAAAAAAAAAAAAATCATTATTTAGCTTATGTAAATATAATTATGTATAAACTAAATACTTTTATTTAATTTTTGTTGGTTGTAATTATAAGTATCAGAATAACGAATATTCTGTGATAAAATCGTTTTATATTTGTTTACATTATTTTTGTTGAAATTTTGTTAAATTTTAACTATTTTAATGATTTTTTCTGTTAAAATGCATGATTTTTAACTCAAACGTGATACATTACATTAATGGCACGTTAATCTAAGACTTGTTCATATTAATCTACTATTTGGAATTACATGGAAATAGCAAACAACGAAAAAGTCGAACATATGTGATTGTGGCAAACATTTGGTTGTGTATCCAACATATACTTTTTCCTATTTATTTTTATGATAGCTTAAATTGGACATACATACATATGTATAGAAAATATTATCCTGTCCCGGAATTCAGTTTATACGGTTTTAAAAAAGCTATATTAGCGAATGTTTTTAATTTCGGAACGAATCTTAACATTCGGAAATTAAAAAATATGACCTTTTTGTCAAAAATTTGCTAATGAATAAAAAAAAAAAAAAAAAAAAATTCTGGGAATATAAATATATAACGGAAATAATCTTAAAGTAGCTTTAAAGTAGGTTCGAATATTTAAAACATTTAAAGTTAACAATGATTTACTAAAGGTACACTCAGCGAATTTTCATTTTTGAATACAACTTTAAGAAACTTCGCTTAATAATGGTTAGTAAAGCTGTATTAAGTTTTTTTTTTTTTTTTTTTTTTTAATACGGCTGTAAATACGTACACATTCATTTTAACAAGGGTTTTCTAGATATGGTTGTAGATGCGTTCTCTAATACGAGTATATTTGCCTCTCTTTCTATGCATGTATATTTATTATATGTATTTTTTGCATACTTCAGAGCATATCTTCAGTTGACAAAAATAAAATTATAAAAAATAACACTGTGTTCAATTAATTCATTACTTCTAACATATATTCTCTCTATTTTAACATATATTCTATCTACTCTTATACTAAAATATTTTTCTCTCTATTTTAACAGTTCCTTCTTTACATTCATATGAAAATAATCTATGTATAATATGAAAATATATTTTTTGAAATATGAACGTGAAAATGTCTTCTTAATGCACTTCTTTTTTATTTCGCGAATTCACCATTGCTGAGACTATTTTTTTAAAATTGTATCAATGTTGTGTAACTTGTGAGATGTTTTCAAATCGAAAAAAAAATTTTAAAATTCGACTACTCATCCTATTTTTAATAGTATGAATACATAATGTTGAAATTAAATATATATTTATTATAATGCACTAAGAAATTTATAATTATAAATTTTTCGAATTTTTAAAATATTTAAATAACATTTGGTCTGGCCTTATTGGAACCAAAGGGAATTATATTTTTATTTACTAACAGCGTTGCCACAAAAAAAAATAATAATAATAATAAAAATAAACCAATAAATAATAAATTAGTAAATAAATAAAATTACAAATAAAAAAATGCAAAAGTTGAAATTATATTGATATTTAAAAAAATTATTATATAGTAATTCACATAATGCGAATCTAGTAGGGTGATCGATTATTTGATTTTTTGGAGAAAACGGTTTTTGAACAGTTAACCGGTTTTTTACAGAAGTAAATATATCTATCAAATTATTTGTATGTTTCTTTAAAAAACTCAACAAGTCTTATAATATTCAATTTAAAATTTTTTATATATAACTAGCGGACCCGACGAATTTCGCCGCGCCCAAATTTTAAGCCTTCAGACAAACTTTAGAGTAATAATACAACACAAATATTTAAATTTTCAATGTGATTTATTTGTATGGTATCAGTAGAGAGCGATTTGATGAACAATGTTTTTTGATTTGTTTTTCTTCTCAAAAACAAATAACGAAGACGGTTTCCCAACACGCGAACATGCAACGTACAGCTGACCGTACGAAAAACAGGAAAATTCGAGATTAATCCCACAGAATTCTAGTGATTGGCCTTGCGATTTATTGATTGTCATCGCAAATGCTAATCGAACGGGGAACTGAATCCGCTTGAATTGGAATGGAAGGTCAGTTGGAATAAGGACTTTCTCTCCTTTGAATTTGCCCTTGATGATTGTCGCCTGAATCACATTGTTCATTAGCTTTTTGACGGACAACCACGTATCGTTGCACAATTTTGGAGGATTGAGATTCCGACAGATTTTCCACGATTTACACTAAGAACTTTCTATTGTTTGATTTGGAAAGCCATTAAAGAATAATTTCATACAGCAACTATGGCTTAATGTGGAAAAAGCGTGTCTCAATTTTTTATTTTTTATTATTATTATTTTTTTTTTTTTTTTTGTTAAATCGATTTTGTAGGGCAAGTAGACCTCTTTCAAATACTACTCCTTTAAAAAATGAAGTAAGCTATTATTACAAGTATTGAATTAAACAAGTGGAAATGTTATATTCGGCTGGACCGTATCTTTTATACCCTTCACAAAATCTATATTTCATAAATATATAAACTTATTGGAATTATCTCTTATCAAAATTTTTACTTTAATCTGGAAATATACATATTATTTGTAAACTGGTGTTAAGCATGACATCGGAAATTTGTAACGTAAAGAGTCACCGAAAACTTCTGGGGCATATGACTTAGGAAGACCATTGTGTTGAAGAGTTTAATAAAAAAGAAATGCAAGATTGTAAATTTGTTTTCAGTTTTCTATCAACAATAAAAATTTTCGAAAAAGATACGTTAGAATACAAGTGTTTTAAACTTGAAATCGCTATTTATAAAATTTCAGAAATTTTAACTTTGGGGCTATATATTGATAACTCCCAGAGGTAAACAGCTTTATAAGGTACTAGTTGATCCCCTAGATATCCAACATACTGTATATAAACCGAAATTCAATAACTCCTGACCATTATCTAATAATAGTAACATATTATGAAAGGACTAACATACCAAACTATCCTACGAATAATTTCTATAGGACAAATTGGTTAAAATGTAGAAAATATATCAGTAGTCACATCCACACAAATCCATATTTTCAGTGTAAGGATCATTAATTAATTCAGCTTTGGATCATTCAAAAAGTCAAACTTTTAAAAAAGACAATGAGTATATTTTCAATTATGACATTGAGAATGGCAACAAACCAGATCTCCGGCTGCAAAGCTGAGGCTGTCCACAGTAATTAAAAAACTAAGAAAAGCCCTTCAAATATAAGAAAATCGCCAGAGTATAAATTACATTGAAAGTTTAACGATACTAATTTTTCCTTATGGAAGGTAGCGAAAGATATTAAGCCACCTGTAGAGGCACAAAGTCCTTTAAGATAATAAAGATTATTTATTTGCATGTTATTTAAGCTCAGTCTTTCAACCGAATTCCCAAAATAAATAATTTTGTATTGGGAGAGACACCTGACAAACTAGGAATAAAATTAAGTGTTTACTACCACCATGGACCCACAAATTGCTAGAGTCCTATTTATCTGACCGTTTATTTAGAGTAAAGTATAACGAATTTTTGACAGAAGAATTTGAAATAAAAGCAGTTGTTCCACAGGAAAGTGGTCTTTGGCCTATCTTGTATTTAATTTATACTTCTGACTTACCAGTATGCGATGAACTGACTGTTTCTACGTTTGTTGATGACACAGCAATACTCACTTCCCACGAAAACCCGCTCATAGCATTTAGCCAACTTGATATTTACCTCCGACGTGTGGAGACGCGGTTGAAAAACTGGCGTATATGAGTAAATGAATTGAAAAGTAACCATGTTACGTTCATGCTCAGAAGAAGAAATTGTCCTCCTGTTACACTAAATGGCATAATTATACCTCAGTCAGATCATGTTAGATAGGCGACAAACTTGGCGTCGTCATATAGAAACCAAGAGACTTCATATGAAGTTAAAAGCTTCTAGCCTTCACTGGCTAATAAACAGCTAATCCAAATTAAGCCTTGACAATAAAGTCATCCTGTATAAAACCATTTTAAAACCAATTTAGACATATGGCATCCAATTATGAAGAACAGCCAGTAATGCAAGTATCGTTATTATACAGAGGATCCAATCAAAAATTCTTAGAACCATGAACCATGGGTACACCATGGTATATAAGAAATGAAAATATCCATAAAGACTTAGAGGTGCCATTGGTAAAAGGCACATTATAAAACTGCAGACTCACCCCAACCCTCTTACAAAACTTCTTACTGAAGTTCAATCAAATTCAAGGCTTTATAGAGCCGATTTTAAACCCTAATTATTCACCTAGCTATGCTCTCGTTAGAGAACAATTAGTCTTTAGTATTTAGTTTTAAGATTTAAATATATACTGTGAGACCTTAAAAAAAAACAGATTCAATATATAAATAAAACCTAAAAAAAAAAAATGGATTCTATAAGGATACGAATCATGTCTTGAAGATTTGTAATCAGAACACTTCCGATGGACTATCTATATCCATAAAAATGTTGTTGAAAAACAATTATATTTACTCTTCATATATGTAAATAGAATAAAAATCAAATTACAACACAATTATTTTTTTACATAAATTAAAGTAAAACCATTTTTTGAATTCAGAATTTCAAAATGTCATGTGGCCTAGGAAGTAAGAATTCAAAACTATGAGTTTTAAAGTGTTCGTATTAGTTCAAATCCTGGCTAATAGAAATTAAAAATATATTTGACAGTTCCTTCTTAATGTGACATTTCAAAATTTGAATTTTTATTTGAAGATAAATTATAAAACAATTTTTTGAAGTCTTTGTCAGGGATCGAACCTAAAGTCTTTCAGTCACAAACCTAAGCGTTATACCACACCGATATGTTAAAATTTACTATCATTACTTATTATATAAAAAGCTTAAAACACAACTCAAATCTAAATAATACTTTTTTATAAAAAACCATCAAAACGTGCCTAGAAATTCTTGTCAAATTATTTTTTTTTTGTTTTTTTTTTTAATAACGATAATTTTTTAGGAAAAATAGAAGTCGCGGGGATATGAACTAATGCTTAATGGTTAGTAGTCTAGAAAATTTCCTCTAGGCTATTCAATCTTACAACTTTCCAATTGAAAAATATTTATATATTATTGTATGTGAAATAGAAAATAGTAGGCAAAGAAAATTGTAAATTTTTTTGAGGCTGTTCTAGAAAATTGTTTATAACTCAGCGATTCCTAAACGGATTTTGCTGAATTTCAATATGCCTTATATGTGTTAAATGGGAATTGTATTTATTGGTCCATGGGCTTATATTCTCAAAAGTTATTTTTAATCATAACAATCACGAATATTTTTAAATTTGAGGCACTGGATATATATTTAAAGACTTTAGTATAAAATGATAAATTCATATATACTCCTTATCTATATATATAAAAGAAAGTGATGTTAGTTACTATTGTTATAACTCAAGAACGACTAGACCAATTTTGATGATTCTCACCAATTCGGACCGGTCACCGGCCAGAAAAGGATAATACGAAAAAAAATTCGCGAAAAATCCGCGATAAAAAAAAACTCTTTTTTGTCATAATTTCTTTGCCTTAATAATCATTAAAAATATTTTTTTTAATACAAATTATAACAATTACTGTTTCTGTTTCTATCGAAACGCTTACTTTTTTGTGCAATTTGTTTTCTGATGGTGGTGTAGAATTCTATTTCCAAACGGTAAGTTCCAAGTAAAGCTCATCATTTAGTGAGGTTGTGATATTTAAAACCATTTGTTGTATTTTTGGCATTCGTTATAAAGTGTTATTCACAATGCCGCGACCCCGGAGATCTAATATTTCGCGTCGAACACGTAATGCAAGTACTTATCGTAATATCGTCAATCAATTGAATATATATGAACGAGAAATCGCACGAGAACAACCCCGTATTAGTTTGGCCCGACTTCGTACATCACAAACGCAGGAAGAAAGGCAGGCGAGAAATGAAACGGCTCGGTTAGCAATGAGAAATCGTCGAGCAAATGTAGCAATTCAACAACTTTAAAATTTTTAATCAACGCATAAGAAGAATTGCTTCAAGTTCTGATTTGAATCAAGCAGCGTTCCATTACAACTGCAATTTCGACTACAGCTCTCATCATTCCGTTCAAAAAAAAGACATTGTCTATCCGCTAACCTTAAGATGAAGTAATAAATAAATATAAATTCAAATTTGCCTTAAATACATGCGTATATTTTTTGATTGAGCCCACATCTACATCATATTTAAATTCTTCTGTAAAAAACACTTTATAATAGGTATTCCTTAGATTTTTATTTAAAGGTCGTAAATTTCGTTAAAATATCAATTTAAATCGTTCAGTAATACAACACTAATGTATGCTTAGGGCCAGCAACGCGGCTCGGGTCAGCTAGTTTTCACATAAAATGATGTATTATGTATAAAATTTTAAATTGTTTGTAAGAATGTTGCAGGTGTTAGAAGAGAAAAAAAAAAAAAAAAAACTAATTCTATTGATATGCGTATTTCATTTAAGATCATTATTACTTTAATATTTGTTTAAACTTATAGAATTAATTTCAATTTAACCTTAAACTATATTTATGAAACACAGCCCAGGAAATTATACTTTAGGAATATTAAATAGTGGATGCGGATTTTAATGCAATTGAATGTTTTTTTTCAGGAACATTTGAAAACTATCTATACCATAACTATATAGTTATCTATCCGAATCAGACATTATACTACAAAATGACATCGATTTGTTAGTGCATATTTTTGCATATTTTTGCATATTAAGTCGATAATGCATATTTTTATTAATAATAATGCATATAATTTTGTATATTTTTTAATTTCTTTTTTTTTTTAACTCTTTTGTTAAAATTATATATTGATATTCATCATTTAGAGTTGAAACACGCATAACAAGTTTTCTAGCGATTTTTAACTTTGAACTCTAAGTCAGCTGATCAAATACAATTTAAAAAATAAACGAACATTTTATCAATAAAGTTAAAATAAAAAGTTATTTTATTAAATACAATTTCCTAAATAATTAATAACTAGTAGTGCTACCTTTTTTTATGAAAATCTTTGCCTAGTAAAATATTACATTAAATTATAAAGAAAAGCTTATTAAATAAATATTCCTTAGATAAAAAAAAAACTCCCTTAAAAAACCTTTCTAAGGCAATTTTATGAATTTCTTAAAGACGTACACAAAAGAATGCATTCCATCTGAATCAAAGCTCAGAAAAAGTTATGTGGAAATAGTGTACGATATTCAACTTGAAGAAATAAAATCGTTTTTTAAAAACAAATCTATATGGATAAGTATGGATGAAACCACAGGCATTACTGGCCGATATATTGTAAATAATCATAAAAGATTTCATTAAGATTTGTCTCTTCCTCCTCAACCAGGTATTAAGAGATGGACAACTGATCATCGGATGAGTTGAATGATAAAATCTATAAAAAAAAAAAAATTAAATTTTGTTCGTTCCAATTATGGATTTCTTTCTGAAACTGCTAATCAATTCATTAAGTACTCAAATCAGTTCATTTAATAGTGCTATCGAGAAATCGAAGCTACAAAAGGCCTTGTTGCTGAAAAAATAAAATTAAAGTTGCAAACTTTTATTAAAAAAATAAAAAAATAATAAAAAATAAAGTATTTGAAAAAAAAAATTAAAAAAAAAATCAGACTCAATTATTCTACTTTCAGATGATATCTCGTGTTTAGAATAATACTCTTCTTCTGAACTACAAACTACAATAAGCTTAATAAACTATATACATACATACATACATACATACATACATACATACGTGTGTTAAATATACATAAAAAGTTAAGCTTTGAAAATTTTTTTTTTATTTTCTATATTGGAGATCTAATACATGAAACCTATTTAGTCTTCGAATTTCAATTATTTCATTTAATAAAGAAATCATAAAATGGGTTTTGGTGGTTGCTTAGTCTATTTACCTAGAACTAAATCTGTTTATTTGACTTAAAATAAAGGGTACTTTTAGATCCCTATGAATTTGAGTGTTAGTCATAAACCATGGAGCGCCGGAAATAATCTTTAAGGTTTTGGACTGATAGCGTTGTAATATCTCAATATTTGAATTACTGGCTGTTCCCCACAGCTCAATGCCATATGTCCCTATGGCTTTTAAAATAAATATAAATAAATAATTTTATTTTGTTCTCTAAACTAAATTGGGACTTGCTTCCAAATAACCAGTTCCTTTTTTTCATATTAAGGTACTTTTTTCTTATTTTTGATGTGGTCTTTACATGTGAGACGTTTGTGTAAATACATTGTAACATGATTACATTTTTCTACATTTATAGTGATTTTTCATTGGTTTAACCAATTACAAATACAGATTAAGCTTCAATGTGGCATTTATTGGTAGAGATTATGGCGGTGTCGTCCGCATAAGTCACAATTTCGACATTGTCGGATGTAGGCATATCAGAGGTATATATAGCATATAATATTGGGCCTAAAACGCTTCCTTGTGGGACTCCGCTAATTATTGGATATATAATTGATGTTTCGTCATCAACTTTCACATAAAAAGTTCGACTGCGTATATATAAATTTAGATATGAAAAATGTGGGGCAGGTAGAAATTTTTTAAGTTTAAATAGCAATCTTTCGTGCTACACTCTATCAAATGCCTGCTTTATGTCAAGAAATACTGCAGAGAAATACATTTTTTTCTCTAATGAACCCGATATTATTTTTACTATTTTGTGACACTGTTCTGGTGTTCCATGTTGTTGACGAAATCCAAACTGGTGATCAGGTATAACGCATTCTTTCTCTAAAATAGGTAATAGTCTTGTTACAAACAGCTTCTCGAATATCTTAGAAAATGTAGTTAGAAAATGTAGTTAGAAAATGTAGTTATTGATCTGCAGGATGAAATCTGGTTCTCTGGTTTATTCGGTTTTGGGATCATTATAATTTCCGCTCTTTTTCAAATGGAGTGAAATATGATAGTCTGATAATAAAGTTATATATCAGTGTTAAAAATAGAATGATTTTCTTAGAAAGTGATTTCGCTATCGAGACCATTTTATCATGTCCTGGAGACTTATTATTATTTTATTTTTAAGTTTGGAAATGACATTTTGTACCTCTCTCGGAGATATAGGTTTTATTGGAAAATCCATTTGGTATAGAGATTCCAAAAGTGTAAATACGTTATTTTCGTGTACGGTATGTGTTGTCGGAAAAGGTTTATAAATTTGCTTTAAATATTCAGAGAAGGCTTCAGCTTTGCTCTTGCTGTTTCTGCACCAGGTGCCATCTAATTTTATAATTGGGATATTTCTTATTACTGGGTGTTTTAAGTATTTTGTTGTCTTACAAAGGCTATAATCTGTATCTTTTGAGGTCTTCAAATTTTTCAAAAACATAGATACTTTATAATTTCTCAATTCTGCTATCCTCTTTTTAAGATGGTTTGATGCTCTATTGAAATTATTTTTATCCATAAGATTTCTACCTTTCTGCCAAATTCTTCGAATTCTCCGGTGTTCTCGTAAGAGTTGTCTTATTTTCGTAGATATAAACACTTTTTGGCCTACTTGCAGTGTTTAAAAACTTAGTAAAAAATATGTTAGTTTATATAAAAATAAAAGCTCGACTCCAACTCGACCCCTTCCCGCTAGATATAGATATAGATATAGATATAGATATAGATATAGATATAGATATAGATATAGATATAGATATAGATATAGATATAGATATAGATATAGATATAGATATAGATATAGATATAGATATAGATATAGATATAGATATAGATATAGATATAGATATAGATATAGATATAGATATAGATATAGATATAGATATAGATATAGATATAGATATAGATATAGATATAGATATAGATATAGATATAGATATAGATATAGATATAGATATAGATATAGATATAGATATAGATATAGATATAGATATAGATATAGATATAGATATAGATATAGATATAGATATAGATATAGATATAGATATAGATATAGATATAGATATAGATATAGATATAGATATAGATATAGATATAGATATAGATATAGATATAGATATAGATATAGATATAGATATAGATATAGATATAGATATAGATATAGATATAGATATAGATATAGATATAGATATAGATATAGATATAGATATAGATATAGATATAGATATAGATATAGATATAGATATAGATATAGATATAGATATAGATATAGATATAGATATAGATATAGATATAGATATAGATATAGATATAGATATAGATATAGATATAGATATAGATATAGATATAGATATAGATATAGATATAGATATAGATATAGATATAGATATAGATATAGATATAGATATAGATATAGATATAGATATAGATATAGATATAGATATAGATATAGATATAGATATAGATATAGATATAGATATAGATATAGATATAGATATAGATATAGATATAGATATAGATATAGTTATAGATATAGATATAGATATAGATATAGATATAGATATATGTATATATATATATATATATATATATATATATATATATATATAGAATCTTATTTTCACAATAAAACACTATTTCTAACAGTTTCAGGAGGCTGTCTCAAGCTAGTTACTTTGACTGATCTCACTAGGGCACCACTAGTTAATTTTTTAAACATGTGACTTTAACAAGGGCATGACCTAGGATGAAGTCTATTGTCACTTCCACTACTACGCAGTGGCACTTTTGTGTACAAACGACCTTTTTTTTTTTTTGGTCACAATGAATTAGCAAACATTTGTTATTATCTTCTTTTCGACTCCTTCCCGCTCAGTAAAGTTTCACGCCACATCCGCGTTTAGAAGGTTTTAGTTTGCTTAACGATCGTTAAAAAAAATGTACAAAAGAGAGTAATGAAGAATATGTACATATTTACGTGTGCTAGATAATAAAAGCAGGCATATTTAATAAATATGCCTGCTTTTACTTCGAATTTTTTTCTATACATACATTCATACATACATACATACACATATACATATACATATACATATACATATACATATACATATACATATACATATACATATACATATACATATACATATACATATACATATACATATACATATACATATACATATACATATACATATACATATACATATACATATACATATACATATACATATACATATACATATACATATACATATACATATACATATACATATACATATACATATACATATACATATACATATACATATACATATACATATACATATACATATACATATACATATACATATACATATACATATACATATACATATACATATACATATACATATACATATACATATACATATACATATACATATACATATACATATACATATACATATACATATACATATACATATACATATACATATACATATACATATACATATACATATACATATACATATACATATACATATACATATACATATACATATACATATACATATACATATACATATACATATACATATACATATACATATACATATACATATACATATACATATACATATACATATACATATACATATACATATACATATACATATACATATACATATACATATACATATACATATACATATACATATACATATACATATACATATACATATACATATACATATACATATACATATACATATACATATACATATACATATACATATACATATACATATACATATACATATACATATACATATACATATACATATACATATACATATACATATACATATACATATACATATACATATACATATACATATACATATACATATACATATACATATACATATACATATACATATACATATACATATACATATACATATACATATACATATACATATACATATACATATACATATACATATACATATACATATACATATACATATACATATACATATACATATACATATACATATACATATACATATACATATACATATACATATACATATACATATACATATACATATACATATACATATACATATACATATACATATACATATACATATACATATACATATACATATACATATACATATACATATACATATACATATACATATACATATACATATACATATACATATACATATACATATACATATACATATACATATACATATACATATACATATACATATACATATACATATACATATACATATACATATACATATACATATACATATACATATACATATACATATACATATACATATACATATACATATACATATACATATACATATACATATACATATACATATACATATACATATACATATACATATACATATACATATACATATACATATACATATACATATACATATACATATACATATACATATACATATACATATACATATACATATACATATACATATACATATACATATACATATACATATACATATACATATACATATACATATACATATACATATACATATACATATACATATACATATACATATACATATACATATACATATACATATACATATACATATACATATACATATACATATACATATACATATACATATACATATACATATACATATACATATACATATACATATACATATACATATACATATACATATACATATACATATACATATACATATACATATACATATACATATACATATACATATACATATACATATACATATACATATACATATACATATACATATACATATACATATACATATACATATACATATACATATACATATACATATACATATACATATACATATACATATACATATACATATACATATACATATACATATACATATACATATACATATACATATACATATACATATACATATACATATACATATACATATACATATACATATACATATACATATACATATACATATACATATACATATACATATACATATACATATACATATACATATACATATACATATACATATACATATACATATACATATACATATACATATACATATACATATACATATACATATACATATACATATACATATACATATACATATACATATACATATACATATACATATACATATACATATACATATACATATACATATACATATACATATACATATACATATACATATACATATACATATACATATACATATACATATACATATACATATACATATACATATACATATACATATACATATACATATACATATACATATACATATACATATACATATTTTAAAGATGAATTAAAAAAAGAGTAAATATTTTTGTTGTTCTCAACTCATCAATACACATCGCACAGTGGTACTAAAACATTTTTTTTTAATAACTCTGTAACTTGTAAACCGTTCGAGATATTTCAATAAAATTGCACGTGACCAGTGGTGAGGTATTTTTGAGTTGATTGGAAGGAGTACAGATTCCTAGCGGGTCAGGAGGACAGTGGGTGGGCCTCCAAAACTGACCATCTCAGGTATGCTATTTTTTTTTTTTTTTGTTTAATTGCCAAAACTTCATTTATGATAAAACAGAAAAGAAATATTCAGGTCGAAATAAATTTTTCTCTCATTTTGAGCCACGTTTCTTTTTTAACTTAGCGGGCTTAATATTGACCCTATTTTTTTTTTAATATTGACCGAATTTTATTTATTTTTATGTATCACATTTCTCATAATCTTACGAGTTCAAAGATACCTGAACTCGACCAAATGAATTCAAAACACCTCACCTCTGGCCATATGAAATTTTATTGAGATATCTCCACTGTGCAGATGACCAATTGGTTATATGACAATTTTTTTTATGTATGTAAACCTTGCGAACAAATAAAGTCTCAACTGTTAAGGTAACTTGATGAAATTTGACAAGTATATTGCTTTGCCGCAATAAAGAAATTGGTACAGATTGGTTAATTATTTAATCTCATACAAATGTTCTCCCGAAATAGGATTTTTAACCCCATAAAGACTTAACCATTGTCGAATAACTGTTGTATTAGCCCAAATCGCTCTACTATATTAAACCTTAATCCCACAAAAGTATCACTTTTGAAAATTACTTAAACGTTTATAAATCTCATAGAAATATCAATTAAAAACATTGTTTTCAAGTCTGCAATAACAACGAAGGTCCAAAATGTTTAAAAGTATTCCATTTCAATAAAGAAAATGCCGATTAAAATGAGAGTTTAATAAAACATGTAAGACTACAGTCAGATGATATTACAAAGTTTTGTGTTTTGTGTTTCATTTTAAAATAATTTTGTTTTTATCCATTCAATAGTCTCGGAGTTGCAAATATATTAATTTAAGATTTAATTTACCTTTTATCCAATTTATTTGTTTTATTATTACAAGCACTTTTGTTAAAGGAAAAATTAATAAATAATAAAATTGTAAAAAGAAATTATTACAAACTTAACATAATGTCTATATTAGATAAATTTTTATCAAGACATTTTTATCAGTGCGAATCTAAACAAGGTAACAGTTGTCAAGCAGCATAAATAAAAAAATATTAATGAATTCGCCTTAATTTTTTTTTTTTTTTTTTTTGTTTGTGCAACTGTTGCCACCTTGCATAAATTCGGGTTATTTTTGATGTTAGTCTTGATGAAAAAATTGTCTAATATAGACACTACGTAATGAATTTTAGCTACAATAAAATAAGTACACAAGTGATTGAATTAGTGTTTTTAATCTTGTTTCCTTTAAAAATTAATTTAGATTGTGATCTTTAATAAATAATGGGTGATTCAAGTAGAGATACTTTTTTCAATAGCCTTTTTTTGACAGATCGCGTGTGAGTCGTGTCATGCTGTCATCTTATTTTTGTTTAGTATTGTTTGGCATTTCATAATGGAAAGACTTATGCCTGAAAAACGTATACCAATCGTTTAACTTTAATACGAAAATTCACGTTCTGTGAGGAATGTGTTTCGTGCACTTCGCTCAACTTATGGTCAACATAATCGGCCTTCTGAGCGTACTATTCGTAACACCATCACCCATTTTGAGACCCAGCATTCATTATTGGATAATATTCGACCGAATAGACCACGTCCAGCACGCTGTGCCATGATAACCGACTATTTGATGCCTGAAATTTAAGCTCGTGATCTCGGCGACATTTGGTTTCAGCAAGACGGTGCCACTTCCCACACATCGCATCAATCAATGGATTTATTGAGAGAACACTTCGGTGAGCACATAATTTCACGTTTTGGGCCGGTCGATCGGCCACCAAGATCGTGTGATATCACACCGTTAGACTTTTCCCTGTGGGGATATGTAAAGTCTAAAGTTTATGTATCAACATCACGCGTGTCATTTGTCAGTTATCAGTCGAAATGCTCGAAAACATTCCCCATTAAATTTGAATTTTCTGTTTTTTTTTTTTAAGTAGGGAACCTCGAAATGGATACAATATTTGATAAAATTAAAAAAATATTTAAATTAAACTTTACTTACCCGGTAAGCCAACATACTCAAACTCACTACTTTTATACAGCGATGTCCATGTTATTCATAGGTCTTACCTGCATATATTAGTTGAATAAATAGTTAATTAATTAATGGGTCAAATAATGATTAAACAATAAACAATAAAACAATAAAAAGTTTTTACATAAAAATAGAAATTTAAATAATTTGCTAAGAAAAATATGCCTTTAGTTTGGAGTTGAATCGGCAAACTTCTGCGTCCTAAGCAGTCGTTCTAGCGAACCATTACAGAACAAAATGAACTTGTTATTTACTGGTAACTAGTTATTCCACTACTGAAAGAAATTAGAAAAATAATGACAGCTCATTACTAGGTGATGAGTCTAGTAAGTAGTAGCCATTACAAAAAACACAAATATTTTCTGGACACTAATAAATTCTAGTTTTGTCGTCGCTGTTCACATTATTGTTAACGTCTATGGATAGTTTTTTATTTGATACGACCAGTTTACAATTTTAGAACGTATTTTTTTCATCTGTGTAATTACAATATTGGCAAATCTTTCACAGAATCGTTCTTAGAAAATAAAAAAAAGGAAGTTTAATAATATTATTTTTAAAGTCAAATATAATTTTAGTATTTTGTATTTAACTAAAAAAAAAATATTTATTCAAATTTAGTGTATATTTCTGTTTCAACTTCATTATTGTTCTTAATTAAATATTTTTTATAAAATCGATTAAAAATTTTGCTTTTTAAACTCTTTTTTAGATAATTAAAAAGGAGAAATATATATTTACATATGTATGTATGTATTACAACGACTAATTTTTCGAAATTTAGCTGATAGCTATCATGCCTAATAAACTGCATATATCAATTTAGTTTATTTATTTTTTTAGGACTATTTTTTAACACAGATTTTTTTTTTTTTTTTTTAATTTGTATAACTAATCATTTTGTTAAACCTACCAAAATTCGATTCAGCCTAGTATCTTAACAAACGAAAAAATGTTGTAGAAAAACCATATAACAATAACGCTGATACTTTGTTATTTTCTAGCAAAATTAGAATTGTATTCGAAAACAAACGAAAACAAAGTTTTCATTTTAATCTATAATTTTTTGTTAGATAAATAAAGTCATCCTAACATTGGTATGTTCGTTATAACAATATACATATGGAAGTAAGTATTTGCCAGTCATAAAGTAAACATATTTATTGATTGTTTAGCCAAAATATTTTTACAATATACATATATACATACATAGCCTGGCCAGACAATGCTGGTAAGTGACTATTGTCTATCTTATGGATTCAATTTCTTAAAACAAAAACACACTTAAAAAAAAAAAAAAGAAAAAAAAATACTTTTAAAAACAAAACAATAATAATTCTTTTATAAGAAGAGTATTTAAGTAAAATGATTCGACGACAAAGAATATGAATAATAACACAAGGTAACAAAACCATATTAAAACTATTTATTTTTTAAGAATGAATATTGTTATTTTAGTTCTGGTTCTTACTTTACAATGAAACAGAAACGAAAAGAAAGGTAACAAAAAAATAAAAAATAAATATAATTATTAGTAATAATTATAATAAAACACTCACACTTATGACCGAAGGGTGTTAAAATACTTGAAATAAGGCACGAGATAACAATCAAAATCAATTTAGGTAAAAACATATATATGTATATATATATATATATATATATATATATATATATATATGTATGTATGTATGTATGTATGTATGTACATTAGGGTTTCCCATTTTTTTTCTTTTTTTTTCTTTTTTTTTTTTTTGAGAGCTACATTTAAAGGTACCTAAAATTATGATAGAAGATTGGAACTGGATGCTACACGGCCAGAACAAATCTCTACCAATCAACATTCTTGATTAGAATTTGTTCTGGGACCATCGATTATTCAACTTTTTAGAGAGACCGGTTTTCGAATAGTTGCAATTTTGAAGAACATGGTTGCAGTTTTTAAAATTCCGAAAAAAACGGTTAACCGGTTTTTATGTAGAAGTTAATATTATCATATATTTCTTAGCAAAAACTCAATAAATCTTATAAAAATCAAGTTAAATTTTTTTAAATAATGTATTATCAAAACTGAGACCAAGTTTTATATATTACTAGCGGTTGATGTGGTAACAAATACTTACTTTATATGGGGGCTAATACTACCCTTGACCTATTAGAAATTTGATATAAAAATTCTTTTTAGAACATCTTAAGACTAACTGTAATGCTGCTTTAAACATCTGCTGTAAGTGCAATAGTTTTTTAGATAAACCATAATGAATATATGACATTTTGCAAAAAAAAAGTATGATTATATCAACTTTTCCATCCCTGGAGTGAAACAAATTTAGTTCATTACTATAAATAAAAAATTCTCCCCTTTTTCAGCAAATATGTTAAAAATGTATTGCTTCCAACACAAAATTCATGCCTTTCGTAATTGAATGTGGAAGCGCTATTTTACTTTTTTCCCTTTCTAACTTACTTCGTTCGAAGCTTATTTTTTTTACTGTGAATATATAGAATTAATTTCGATTTAACCTTAAACTATTTTCAGATAACATAACAAATTAGACTTTATGAATATTAATCAGTTAAAATATTATTCCGAAAATTTCCATTCAAATGTTAGTATTTTTTATATATATTTAAAATCGGGATTTGTGTTTAAAAAATCTTGTCTATTCGATATTCGAAAAATGTAAATGTAAAAATCGGTTTTAAAACCTATTAAAAAACCGAGTCGATCACCCTAATCAACATAAATGTTCGTGTAGCATCTTGTTCCAATAAGAAATTGAAATTTGTTTAAGGTGTTCTTTTCATAATTTTAAAGGGGAAAATTTGACAGCACTTTATCGTTAAGGCCTTTTTAAATGCCACCACCTTTTTTTTCAAAAAACCACATTCCACCTTTTCAACTATGAAAAGTACCAACAAACATTTTTTATGTATTAAAAGAAATCATGTCTTTCGTGCACTCGAATATGCTATGAATGGAAGCCTGAAAATTCCATTAAACTCATACTTTTTACCAAATCACAACATGTATACTCTGTTGCTTACAAGAACGCAGTATTGTAAGCAAATGAATTTCTCTTCCCCCGAGTTTTATATACAAAAACAAAAAGATTTTGCAATAATTTGAGATGCATTGATTACTTGAGATTGTGTGTTTGAAGTATCAAGAAATGAATTTGTTCGTGAAAATGAAAAAAAAAAAAAAATAAATAAATAAACTTAAATAGAAAAAAATAAAAAAATTATTAATACCATTATATAACAAAATAAAATATTTCCATTTCTCTCTCATAAAAAATTTTTAAAGTTTTCTTTTTGTAATTTTTTTTTTTTTTTTTAATTTATTTTTTTAATCGTTGCCAGAAATATAAAATTGGAGAATGCATTTTGGGATTTATAGTAGTAAAACAAGGAAATGAATAAACAAAATATTTTATAAAATACATGAATTTAATTCAGCATTTTTTGAAATAAACAAAAGTCCCATATTAAAAAAAAGTTCTCCGTAATAAATTCATGTAAGAAATTGTGGTTGACCAAATTTTTTAATTAGCATAAACCGTGATAATGAAGATTTTGGTTTGGAGATTACGTTCATTTTAATACAGTCGATGCTCGATTTAATATATTTTTATTAAATTTTGAAAGAAATCACCAAATTTATATGTTTTCGAATTAAATATTAATGGGTTCCAACATATTTTTCGATATTTCAAATAATCCAGCTAATTTTTCACAACAAAGAAAATTTTTGAAATCTTAAAAATACCCTCTGTTTATTATTTGGACTTTATAAAATACAAGGAAAGCTGCTTGAAGAATCTATTTTTAATATTTTAGCAACTTTTCTCTACAAATTCCTTATATCGGGAGTAAAATTCATTCTTCATTCGTTATATAAAGTATCTAATGTAAATAAATGCTCATTCCTTATATCGAGCTTTGACTGTATTTAGACTTATTAGGAATAGATAATTTTCAGCATGTAAAACTACAAAATGCAAGAGGAAATTTTTAGCCAAAATATAAATTTGAATCTTCCCAACTTATTTTGGGGTTTCATTTTCGTTACGGCCATAGCGTTGAATTGAATGGAAATTTACGTTTAAAAATGTCAAATTTTTTTTTTTTTTTGTTTTTTTTTATAGCTTTTTTTAAATACATAAAACACAAACAAATTGTCCAATAAACGTCAGAAAACGTTAACATTACGAGAAAAAGAGAAAGTGAGACACTATGATTAATATTTTAAGTAAAATTATAGTTTTATTTTATTCATTAAAGTGTTAAAGCTTAAAAAAAATAAGATTGTTTTTTTCGTTTTCATTGTAAAATACAAAATATGTCATGTTTTGTAACGCATTTTATGTTTTATTATTTTCATACCCACCACCAAAGTATTGGGGGGTATATCGGATTTGTTATTCCATGTGTAAAATCCCAGCAAAAACTTTGTTTTCCTGGTAAGCTAGCAGGAACTATATAATAAACTACTTATTTTTTGCATGAATAACTAGTTATTTTTGTTCGACTTGTCCACAAATTCATGTAGTTATTTTTTGACTCTATTGGTACTCAAAAATATGTACCTAAACGAAAACAAAAATGAAAAAAAAAAACAAACAAATTTTGCCGCCGGTGAGACTCGAACTTGGACACACACTAACCATTCGTTTTTACTGACTAACGTCTTACTCAGTACACCATCTCACACATAGCATCCTAAGCGACAAAAACTCTATTTAGTGTAAAATATCTTTTTGCACATTTTGTTATATAGAAAACTAACAGCTTCAGAATGGGGTTGAACCAACAACCTTCTGGTTGTTAATCCGGCACTCTAGCCAACTCAACCACGTGATTGCAGTATTACTGTGCTATTAGAGTATTGAGTACTTATTAATGTAATACAGAGTAGGCAAATAATAATGACGCCTCATTACCATGAAACTACTGTAATAAGTAGTTGTTATTACCGAAAACCAAAAAGTTTTTACTGGGATTTCAAAATATTCGTGTAAGGTCTCACAAAGTACATGTATACATTTTTGGTCCTCGTAAAAATCTAACACAATTTAGCTATGTCCGTCCGCTTGTGTGTCTGTTAAACACCTAGGGATACACGCTTTCAATAGACTAACGGACATAGCTGAATCGATTTAGAAACTTACAAGTACCCAAAATATACATATATATTAATATTTCGTTATTTTACCCACGGAATGACAAACATAATATGTCCCCATAATTTGTTGATAATGTGTAGAAAGAAAAAAGATTTTTTTGTTCTATCTGGTTATTATATAACATTAAATAATGTTTTAATTAATTAATCAATTAACGATGACCCAAATAAATAAAAAGACAATTTGCCAATTTAATTTAATTCATTTTTTAATTGATTTCAAAAATTTTTAGTTTAGGGGGGAAATAAATCAGAATTGATATCTAGAATTTGGTGTCGCTATATACAAAAATTCAATGTCAGTAACTAATCTATCATTCCTTTGATGTGACTGGCATAACTTATTACTATTATTATTATTATTATTATTATTATTATTATTATTATTATTTCTAAAAATAATCGTTGATTTTTCTTAAAAAAATGAAAATCGGAAAAAAATATTGTAATTTTCATGACATTTTTCATTATCGTCATGGTCCCCAATTATTACTGTATAAACAATTTAAGTTTTTTAAATCTAATCCATCATTCGTTGTACATTTTTATTATCTTAACCCCAGGCCTACAATTAGGATTAAAGCTGAAATAAAGAGTAACCATTTTGTTTATATTACGAGTATGTTAAGTCTTAAACAAGGGGTACATGTATTCTAATAAATCCTATAAGATATCATTATTTTTAATAAGTCTTAATACTTTGTCCCCTATTTTTTCATAAATTCTCATTTTTTTTTTACCACAATTTTTATAATAATACGAGTATATTTTTAAATGTGAAATTAAAACAAGAAAATTTTACGAAAAACATTGTTTTTTTTTTATTAATCGAAATATACATACACGCACACATACAAACTTTCATATACGTGTATTTTTTTTTTTTTTTTTTTTTTTTTTTTGACAGTTCATCTTATAAGATTGTTGTGTAGAGAAATCTCATCACAACAGTCTCATAATATTTCTTATAATACTAATACTCCCGTGTAGATTCAAATATTACGAGTATAATTCTCTCAGAGAGCGAATTTGACATTTCCTGACAGAAAAATCTTACATATTGTGTTACGTGTATATGGGCTGTTATGGAATCGGAATATTTGCTAACTTGAACAACTTTGATGATTTGGTTAACAATTTTTCATATGTACAATTTATGAAAGATGTAAAAATTAAGAACAATTTAGTTTAAGTCATTACCCTGACAACATTTTCTATCCAAATTTGCACTAAAGAGTAAACTCAAGTTGTTTTTAACAGTCGAATATGATATAATTTTCTTATCCAAAAAGACTCACCGTGCGGGAAGAAGTGTGCAACAGTTCTAATACATTTTTAATGACACTATTAAGAGCTTTTTTTATGTGTCAAATTGGAGTCATTTTGAGAAACAGAAAAAGTCATTATTTCTGTCGAAATTCTAACTTAATACTATCAACATTACTATCCAAACTTTGACTAAATAGTATCCATATTTATTTTAAAATAGTAAAAGAAAAAAAAGTTATTTTCCTATCGAAGAAGAGTCATTGTTCGGGCAAAACTGTATCGCAGTTTTGATACTTTTTTAATGACACTATTAAGTGCTTTTTTTTTTTTGTGTGACGAATTAGTCATTTAGGATTATTCAAAATCGGTTTTAGTTGTGCTTAGGAAAATCTAACTTTAAATATTTAATTTAAAATTGCAAATTACTGATAAAAAAAAAAAAAAATAAGTATTGAAATCAGGCGCGAATCCACGGGGGTAGGGGTGGTATATGAAATTTACCACAACAAACTTATACCTAAAATTTTCATATTTAGGAAATAATACACTCTGCTACAACAAAAAATCACTCGAGAAATGACATAGCATACGTTATAGGCCTTAGGAATCCATAATATGTTTTTAAGGGTTTTGAATCATAATCTCCAGAAAAATGTGAATTTATAGGAGAAAATGTGAAAAATCCCATTTTTGGGATTTTCAATTTTTTTTTTTTTTTTTTTTGTGAAATGTGGGATTCCTTCTACAAAAATCCTAAAGTTTTTTTAAATTTCTCATTTTAAACAATCAACGAAAAATTCGTTAAGATATCCTTACTAACAAAGATTTTATTACAGATATAATATTTATAGTTTCTCCATATTTTTTCTCAAATAAATTACGTTACTTAGCCAACATAATTTTTCATTATGTAGATAAAAATTTAAATCAATATCTTTTGCAGAACAGAAATTACGCTAGTTTAAAGTTTAATAAGATGTAAAATATTTGAAATCGGATGGGAAATAAAATATTGTCAAGCGATGAAATATTTTCTATGTCAGAGGTAACCTATTTTGAGACCTATATGCCTAATATGCTCCTGAAGGTCATATGGAGCCCTCATCCAAGTTAAAAATTATACGCTCCTCTGCTACTTCTATTTGAAATCTTGTGTAAATCCAGCCAGGGTATTAGAAGTTAAAGATTTTTTTTCCAAAAAAATCGAAAAAAAAAAGAATTGTGTCAAAACGTGGTGGAGGGGCAGAATTTTTTACGGCAGATATGAAATAATAATTTATGAGAAACAAGAAAATTAAAACAACTTACTTACCTTAGTAAAAAAAAAAAATTATAGATATATTTTGATAAATTGGAATAAGCTATTTTTGAAAAGCCTAACAACTTTAAAGATTTAGTTGAAAGCTTTGATGAACATACATATATGGGTTCACTTTCACTAAAAAATACACATATTTTTATGAGTGGAACGCAAATTTATTTCGAAATTTTATATTATTAAAAACAAGAAATAAATTCAAATTTATTTCTTATTTTCAAAGTAAATTGTCAAAATGAATTTTCTCTTCGTTTTACGAAATAACGTTTATTTTTTAATTAATTTAAAAATTCTTTAAAAATTTTTTTCACAATATTTCATTTTGTTTTCATTTTAAACAACATTCACTTTATATATATATATATATATATATATATATATATATATATATATTTCTGTTTTATTTTTACCTCACTTTATCACATTTTTAAAAAATCGATTGCTTGCCTTTGAAAGTAACACGTCAACTAAGCACCTCATTTGTTTATTATATCATATGAAAATTCTATTGATCTTCCATTTGCATATTCATCTAAATATTAGTGTTAGTTCAGATATTATTTATAAGATTTGTATGAAAATTTAAATATGTTGTATTACTCGTATGTTTTTACAATATTAAATGATGCTGTTTGGTCAAGTTTAATAGCTTATTCCCATTATGAATAAAAATAGCTGAAAAATATCAAAATATGCTCTAAAAATAACAAAATATTCTTTAATTATGTTCTAGAAATCACTATATGCAGAAATATGCTGAAATATGCAAAAATATGGTCTTACAAATCAATACCAAAATGCTTTATTTGTTCTGAAATAGAGAAATATTTTATCGATGGCTTCATTCAATGTACAGGAAAAAAATTCAATTGCATATTTGTGGTTTCCCTGGTGATGACTCATAGAATTAATAATATAAGTATTTTTGGCAATTAACAGACTCCAGCTAACAAGAAACCTGGTAAAAATATTTTTATTATACTTTTTATGATTAAAATTGATTGATTGATTCAAATTTTCATTTCGAACTTCTGAGTTCCTCTTGTAGTGTTATAAATTATATATTTTGCACAATTTCAATTTTTCGTTTAGGCAAATGTTGGCAAAATGTTGAAACGCAACATATACGTATATCTAAAACAGGGGTCTCATAAGATTTTGCATCGCGACCCCCTTTTGACAATGTAATGAAAGAGAGACCCACTACAATTTTGACCAGTTTAAAAATTTTGATAAAATGTTGTCTAGAGATAAAATGATTTAAAAATAATATTAATAATTGAGACATTGTTTTTCTTTTATGAGATCTTTAATATTAAGAGACTTTTACGGATAATGCATATCTAATATTATTCTCTGAGTCCACAAAAGATATATGTTGGTAAACATTGTTCTAATAGTTTTAGAACTTTGTAACCAACAAGCTGATAAACTTTACTATATTTCAACTAAAATGATTTGAAATCTGTTGATTCAAAATTAAATTTAAGATATGAGTTACATTTTAACACTTTTTGACTCTTTGAAAGGATTTTTTCCGTCTTTAAATTAGTTATCAAGTCGTTTAAGCAAACTTCAATGCGAAATAAAAGTTTTGAGTTCTTAGCATTGAGAGGTGCTATCTTAAAAAAAAAAATTATAATAAAAGTAGGGTTTCATGTAAAAAATCGATAGTTTCATCAAATTATATTGAACTATTAATTTTTTTAATTAATTGTTTTTCCCTGCCACATCGGAAAGTTTTCTTTATACTGCGTCATTGAACAGAATAACTTTCTTTATTTGATCATTGTTTCCATAATCCAGCAAAATATTTTCAATTGAAGTAAATCATTGGTTTCTTTATAGGTTT
Source organism: Protocalliphora azurea (assembly GCA_932274085.1). Lineage (NCBI taxonomy): Eukaryota > Metazoa > Arthropoda > Insecta > Diptera > Calliphoridae > Protocalliphora > Protocalliphora azurea. Next base: position 13,111,664 of record OW026524.1, on the reverse strand, counting down.
TTCTTGCAGCTAGTACTAGTTGATTCTTAAAAGAACTCATTTAAGAAAAAAAAAAAAAAAAAAAAATATCTTAATTTTTGTCTATAATTTATACAAAGATGTCTTTCCATTTTTGAATAGTTTCATGCTTTCATTGGAATTTTTATTTAAAACTCTAAATAATATTTACATTAAATTTATTTATTTATTTTATAATTACAATACAATTACAAATTATATTATAATTCTAACCGAGCGGAGTAACGAAGACCATAGCTCGTTGTAGTGAAACAGACCAGAGTCTCTGGTGGGAATCGAATCTACAACCCCCAGACTGACAGACTCGCTCACTTCCAACTAGGCCATCGGGGCAACCATTTACATTAAATAATTGTGTGTTCAATAATATTTTTCAAGATCTCTTCGCTCCCACCCCCCCCCCCCCATTGAATGTCCTTACGGATCCCTTGTGAAGAAAATATTTATACTTTTAAGAAATCAGATAAAAAATATATCTGGAATTTCATAAATTTAATTTTTTAACAATACCCGTAAATTTTAATAATAATATTGAAATACAAGACAATAAACTTTAAAGACAGTGATGATCAATTTCATCTTCTATTAACCCATATGAAAAATTTATTATAAAGTACGATTAATCAATCCTCATTATCAGTAATATTCAACTCAACACGCAGCGATTAAAAATTTCGGGTAAAAAAAAAAAAAAATCTTGGAGTTTTACTCTGAAATGTGTGTCAAAATTCCATATGGAAAAATTTAAAAATATTTTTACCATAACAAGATTAAATTACGAATTTTTTGAGATCCATTTTAAGAAAATAAATCTAAACTTTGTTTGGCTTAAACTGAACTGAAGACTAATTTAATTAATTTTTTTTTTTTTAGTTTCTTTCTTGTATTTAGCTTATCAATACGTATTGTATGCATTAGAGTCTGAAAAAAGCAATATCTCGGAACATTCTATATCTCGGAACTATTCTAGTTACTTACATACTTGGTTTTACTACTTACTGTTTCTTTACTCGTATTAGCAGAAATAATAATTATTTAATTTTTAAACTTTCCAAAATATTATTTATTATTTTTTTTTTTTTATTGCTAAAAAAAAAAAATAAAAATATTTTATAAAATAGTTTTTTAACATTAAATTTAATAAATTGAAATTATAACGATTTTTCTTAAAATTACATTTATTTTTTATTACTAAAGCTTATAATAAAATTGTTGCAATAATTATAGGTAATAAAATGAATAAATTTTAATATAAAATTATATTTATTTATTTTGTTTGTTATTTATTTACTTATTTATATATTTTTTCACAGCTAAGGTTAAGATATATTTATATAAGGTCAAAGGACACTGTGGAAATGATCGGTTTCTGAAAATAAAAGAATTATGAACTGGTGAGTTATTTCATGGTCAAATACGAGATGAATTAATAACGAAGTTTCCCAGCAAAAACTAATTGGTTTTCGGTAATAACAACTACTTATTAAAGTAGTTTCTTGGTAATGAGACGTCATTATTATTTGCCTACTCTGTATTACATTAATAAGAACTCAATACTCTAATAGCACAGTAATACTGCAATCACGTGGATGAGTTGGCTAGAGTGCCGGATTAACAACCAGAAGGTTGTTGGTTCAACCCCATTCTGAAGCTGTTAGTTTTCTATATAACAAAATGTGCAAAAAGATATTTTAAACTAAATAGAGTTTTTGTCGCTTAGGATGCTATGTGTGAGATGGTGTACTGAGTAAGACGTTAGTCAGTAAAAAACGAATGGTTAGTGTGTGTCCAAGTTCGAGTCTCATCGATGGCAAATCTTTTTTGTTTTTTTTTTTTTTTTATTTTTGTTTTCGTTTAGGTACATATTTTTGAGTAACAATAGAGTCAAAAAATAACTACATGAATTTGTGGACAAGTCGAACAAAAATAACTAGTTATTCATGCTAAAAATAAGTAGTTTATTTTTGTTTCCAATTATACCTGCTAACTTACCAGGAAAGCAAAGTTTTTGCTGGATTATTTTTTGAACATGCAGAAAAAGTTGAGAAATATGTTTCTTTACAAAACTGTGTTTTTATTAATTTTTAAATCGACAACATCGATAGATATCCTGTCTGCATTACTTAGAAATTGTTATGTTAATGGTTAACTTTCGTTATTATTATTACATTACTTGTAAGTCCTCTGGTCCTCCTAAACATGCCCATAAAAAAATTAGAACCTGATAGAAAAAAAAACTGAAAGTATTTACCATCAAATTCCATCTAGTCCACTTATTTTTATTTAAAAGAGAACTTTTCTGCCGAACAGTGTTATTTTAGACCCTATTTGGAATCATATATGGTAAATAGTAGCCCCTAATGTCATCACCATGTTAAAGTAATGAATTAAATTGCTAAAATGTAAGTAGTGTAGTGTTATTAAAATAGTATTTTAGCTAGGGAATGCATTCCAGGATTTCTTGTCCAGGGATTCCCGTAAAATTTGCAATTTTTCATGTCTGCATGAACTTTAACAAACAATTATATATTTCAATAATTTTTAAAGAAAATTTAGCTAAAAATCTAGCTATGAACTATATCTTAATGACAATTTTATTAGTAAGTTCTTATGTACAGTTCATTAGATGAATTAATAGGAATGACACTATGGAATGAATTCAATTAAATCTCTTAATAATTAATGACATATACATTAAACGATAGTTAAGTAAAAATTTTTTTTAAATATTTTCATAAAATGTATTTTTTTTTTTTTTTTTTTTTTTTTTGTCCACTTAAACTTTTTAGAAAAATTTACGAACTACGGGTTTATTTATTTCATAAAAATATCCACAATATAAAGGACTCACAATTTAGGTACTTTTAAATGTTGGACCACTCTATTGACGCTATAAATAATTTAATATCGTTAGAATTCATGAAGCGATCATCAGTCCCTACCTTTAGAATTATTAAATTCCATTTATTTTTTATAATTTTTTTTATAAATTTAATTTTTAAACAGATTTTGCGAAACTTGTTTAAAAAATTATTGAATAATATCTATGTCTGAGTAAATATTTTGTTTTTTTTTTTTTTTTAATTTCTGATATCCCAGAATAACAATATTGTGTTGATTAATCAGTAGATTAAGCAATTGATCAAATTTAGGGTGATCGATTCGGTTTTCCAACCAGATTAAAAACCGTTTTTTTTTTCGGTTTAAGTACTGATGGTTTTTAAAAAATGTTCATTTTTGAATTTTTTTAATATAAATGCAAATATTAGAATCGAAATTTAGAAAAAAAATTGTTAATTGATTAATGCTCAAGTTAAAATTTACACGAAAAAAAAATAATACATGTGCTTAGAGAGCTCGAAAATATTTTATAATATGCAAATATGTTTTATAATATAAATATGAATTTTCCTAACTTTAAAATTCTAATAGTTTTCGATTCTTTTTTAAAAACCCAAAATTATATTAAATAGAGACTTTGATAGTTATATTATTTACTTCTAAATTTTTTTCTTTACAATTATGTTCGAAGTACAAAATAATTTCTACAGATCAGTTAATCAAACACCAAAAAAAAAAAAAAACACAAAAAAAATTCATTCAATTCAATTATTCATTATAAGCAAATTTATTAAAAAAAAAATTAAATGCATTTTTGGATAAATACTTGTGAAATATGCAAAAGTATATTTTTCAAGCGAAAAGCTTGAAAATCTTGCCCTTTTGATAAATATAGTTTAAGGTTAAATTAAAATTAATTATATAAGTTTAAACAAATATGAAATCTCTCTTGTAACACGTTACACACAATTTAAATATTTAAGTGAAAAGAGTTGTATTTGAAAGAATTCTACATGCAAAATTAATTTCAAAAAAAAAAAACTGAGACATGACTTTTCCATATTAAATTGATGATTATTTTCTTACTTTAATTAAAATTAGTTTCTTCAGATAATCGTATTTAATAAATTGTAACTTGAAGAATCTAACAAAAAAAAAAAAAAAGAAAAAAAAAACGGTTTACTTTTTTTCGGAAAAAAAAAATTGAACCAATTTTTTAAAAATTCCCAACCATTCGAAAACCGGTTTCTCCAAAAAGTCGAATAAATGATCACCCTTGTTAGAGTACATATATAAAAGTCGATTAAAAAAACCCGGTTTTTGATTTCACCGAAAATTTTAATTTTGTAAAAATTGGGTTAACCAAAAACCAGTCTTTAAAAAAAATAACAATTTTCAGTAAGTTTAATTCTATAAACAGTAGAAAATGTAATTAATTTTAATTTATTTTTACAAAAATATAAATTCATAAATGTATATAAGCTTTTAATAAAAAAAAAAAAAAAAATCATATAATGTTAGTGTGTGTGTGTGTGCTGTCGAAAATAATTTAATTTTTCTATTACATAGTGTCTACATTAGACAATTTTTATCAAGACAAACGTCAAACTTAACACGCATTTGTGGAAGGTGGCAGCAGTTGCACAAAAACAACAATATGGCGTATTCATTATTGTTTTTTTTTTATACATGCAGTTTGACAACTGTAACAACCAAAATAATAAACAGCTGTTTAACTAAGGTTACCTTGTATATATTCAAACTGATTTTGACATTTGTTTTGATAAAAATTTGCCAAATGTAGACACTAGGTTAAAGTCATGTACCACGGAAATTGCTTGCCTGCACTGCCAAATTTGGAAATTCATATATTTATTTAACGAAGGTTACAATACGATTATTAAGTCTAAATTAGTATATTCGTAACGCAGACACTTACGTGAGAATATGTAAAAATTTAATTGAAATAGATATTTACGTAAATAGGTATCAAATAAACATGTATGTATATGTGTTGCATATGTAACGGATTGAGTTAGCTGTCACATTAAAACACGTTACGAATCTACTAACTAAGACTTTTATTTTGAAATAATACTCGTTTTACATAATATGAAAAAAAAGGAAATAATGACAAAGTACACATTTCATATGCTCATTTCAATTCATATTTTAGTTAAAACTTGATTAAATAAAATATTGAATTAATTGATATTTTTTATTATTTATTTATTTATTTTTTCTTTCTCAATTTTCATAGTGGAATATAAATATTCACAGCAATACGTTATTCAAAAAATTTTAATCAGACAAAAGTAACATTTTTAATGGAGGATTTAAAGATTCTTTTACGTTTTGGTCGTTTGTGGTATTTTTTTAAAACAATTTTTTAATGTTTTACTTACAAAATCTTCAAAAGTGTGATTTTACTTTTTGCTTATAACGCATCAGGGGTTTCGCTTCAGGAGTCCTCCTACATTGAAGAATTTAAAGATTATTCAATTTACTTTTATAATAGTCATTACATTTTTAAAGTTTTAAAAATGTAAAATAATACAACTTTCATCTTTGTAAAGTCAAAGATATTATATTTTTGTAATTAATTTTATTGTACGTATTATCCATTAGATCAGGAAAAAAAAAATTAAATGCATAAACTGTAACTCCCCCTAGAATGCTACTAGAGTTTTAAAAGCATATTCTGAAAAGTATTAAAATACAGTACACGCTCGGAAATTCGAACCACTTTGTTTTTCGAATTTCCGAATTATTCGAATTTCTGGACGGTTTTTTTTTTATACATAAATTTAGAAAAATTTGACCATAAAGATATAAAAAAAAACTATGAAATATAACAAAAAAAAAAAAAAAAAAAAAAAAAAAAAACAATTCAGTTCATTTGACTTTAGTATGTATAATATAAATACACACATATGTACATATATAAACACCAAAAAGACTGACTTTTAAACTCTAACAACATCAACAAGATCTGTAAATCATCTATTAAAATGGGATTCCCCTTTTTACTTTGTATTTGGTTAAACTAAATCGTCAAAATTTTAGTGTTTACAATAAAAAAAAAAAGAAAATAAACCGCTCGGAAATTCGAATTTTAGATTCTAATTATAGAGCGATAAATGTAATGAAATTACTGATTCGAATTTCTGGAAATTCGAATTTCCGACCGTCTACTGTAATCAGGTATCTTTAATACACTTAAGAAAAAAAAAAAAAAAAAAAAGTTGACTTTACAGTGATTTTTATTATTTTTTTATTTTTATATATATTTTTTTTAGATAAATGAATCGTAATCCACAGATGTTAAAAAAAAAACTCGGTTAAAAAATATTAAAGTTAATACTTTCGCCTATTAACGTGTCTCGGACGAGGTATTTATACATACTTAAATTACATTTATGCCCATTAACACAAAAAGTTACCTAACTTCCATTTAACAGTATGAAAAAGTTAGTTAAGTTCCTGTTGGTATTATTGTGAATTTGTTTGATAACTAAAACTCAAAATATTTGAAATAATTTTATTTGGATATTAAAAAAAAAAAAAAAAAAAAACCCAACAAAAACTTTGCTTTCCTGGTAAGTTAGCAGGAATAATTGGAAACAAAAATAAACTACTTATTTTGTTCGACTTGTCCACAAATTCATGTAGTTATTTTTTGACTCTAGGGGTACTCAAAAATATGTACCTAAACGAAAACAAAAAAAATTTTGCCGCCGGTGAGACTCGAACTTGGACACACACTAACCAATCGTTTTTACTGACTAACGTCTTACTCAGTACACCATCTCGCACATAGCATCCTAAGCGACAAAAACTCTATTTAGTTTAAAATATCTTTTTGCACATTTTGTTATATAGAAAACTAACAGCTTCAGAATGGGGTTGAACCAACAACCTTCTGGTTGTTAATCCGGCGCTCTAGCCGGAGTATTACTGTGCTATTATACTATTGAGTACTTATTAATGTAATACAGAGTAGGCAAATAATAATGACGTCTCATTACCAAGAAACTACTTTAATAAGTAGTTGTTATTACCGAAAACCAAAAAGTTTTTGCTGGGAAGTAACAAAGTAAAAAAAAAAAAATTAATGAATCAAAAGGAATAAGGAATTCGGTAAATAAATGAGAAAAATGATTTATAATACAACTAATATAATAATATATTTCTGTACGTTGCCAAAATTTTTCTGCCCGCGATGAAGATATCCTCCTATATAAAAACATAATTGAATCCAAGAAAACTGAAGGAATTTCTTCAAAACAAAAGAATGAAACATGGGAGCAAATTCAAGAAGAATTTTGTGCACAAACTGACCCTTTACGTACATCAAAAATGCTACGGGATAAATACAAAAATATGAACAAAAAAAGACAAAAGTTTTAATGGCTGGTTAAAAACGAGAAATTTATCTTAAAGGAGACGGAACAGATAATAATATAAAATCTACTTGACTGTGTAAAACTGAGACAAAACTGATGAAACTAATTGCTGAAACTGTGCAATCAAATCAAACAGATATTGTGGATAATGATGAACTGATAATATTAACTGATGAAAGTATAATAATGAGACCAGACGTACAAAAGATATTTTTTTATATAAAATAATCTGAAAATATTTACTTCTATGTATTATAGAAAAAAAATTTGTCTTCTTGGAACCCAACCGATCTTGTATCAAAGAAATACCCACAACTATTTTTTTTGTTTTTTTTTTTATTTTTTAAAAATGTGATTTCTAACATTAGATTGTGTTATAGTGGGTGATTCAAGTAGAGATACTTTTTTCAATAGCCTTTTTTGACAGATCACGTGTGAGCCCTGTCATGCTGTCATGTTATTTTTGTTTAGTATTGTTTGGCATTTCATAATGGAAAGACTTATGCCTGAACAACGTTTACATCGCTTCGCTATATGAGCTCTTGAAAAGTTCCAAGAAGATCCGATGTTTTCGAGGCAAATTTGAGACGAAGAGCAACCTGAAGAGATTCAAGAACTGCCACTTCATACAGAAAACACAACGGTTTGATGTGGTTTGTGGGCCAGTGGAATCATCGGTCCATATTTCTTTAAAAATGATGCCGGTTCGAACGTAACCGTCAATGACGACCTTTATCGTGCCATGATAACCGACTAATTGAAGCTCGCAATCTCGGCGACATTTGGTTTCAGCAAGACGGTGCCACTTCGCACACATCGCATCAATAAATGGATTTATTGAGAGAACACTTCGGTGAGCACTTAATATCACGTTTTGGGCCGGTCGATTGGCTACCAAGATCGTGTGATATCACACCGTTAGACTTTTTCCTGTGGGGATATGTAAAGTCTAAAGTTTATGCGGACAAACCCGCTTCGATTCAGGCCTTGGAGGAAAACGGACTCAACGGATGGACCATCTGCGACGTAGCAACGGCCAACATTTGATAGACATAATCTTCAAAAAATAAATGCCAAAGAATGTTCATTCAAATAATAATAAACATTCCCCATTAAATTTGAATTTTCTGTGTTTTTTTTTTTTTTTTTCTTTAAAAAAGTAGGAAACCTCGAAATGGATCACGCTTTATTTCCTTGAAATAACTCTGCATTTTTTGTTTATTCTATACTGACATCAAATTCTTCTGGTGTTTCCTCTTCATTATTTGTTTTTGCTATATCATGCAATACTCTACACGCTACTAAATATTATCGCCATAATTGTATTTATTAAATATTCGCATTCCTAACCTTAGCACAGAAAATCTCCTTTTCAAAATACCAAAAGATCATTCTGTCGTATTTCGTGTACGAATTTGTGACTTATTGTATAAAACTTCTGCGCGTGCTATTGGGTTGGACAGCGGAATCATCAAGTAAGATTTTATATCGTAATCACTCACTGTCACCTAATAAATTTAAATCTCTAAACTTCATATTTTCTAGCCGTGATTTAATTAAGCTGTTGTTAAAAATATTACTTTCATGGGATGAACCAGGTCACTTACAAACAATATTCATGATTTCTAAATTCTAAATAAAGAAGAAGTATTGCATAATGTAAAATACTGACTTGTACATGTATGTGAATGTATACAGTCTCCTAGTCTTCTATGATTTTGGGAAATTTTGAAATTAAAATTATGAAACCCATTTGTATTTCTTTATAATTCTTCCTATGTTGGCATTATTATAAACATTGGATAGAGCTTTGCCAATGCCTTTGATATCATATTCACAATTCTGCCTACTGTAATAACACTTACTTTGAAATAGTCGCCAACAGTTATCAAAGAAATTCCCTGACGTATAAAATCCAAAAGTCAACAACAACATTTCGCTAACTGATAATGATCAATGTAGATATACATAATTGTTATTGTTATTGTTATTGTTATTGTTATTAAATTTAAAATAGTATTGGAATATAAATATATGTGCAAGAATTTACCTTCTTCTAAGGCAATGTACATTTTGAGATATCAGTTGACCAATATAACTAACGCTTTCATTTGAAGGCTTGTACTTCCTCTTCAACTCTTCATCTGATAAATTGAAATGGTTAAAATGGGGTTTATGGATATATTTTCTTCGTATTGATTCATATTCTATTTTGGAGAGTAAATTTTAATCTGGTGTATAATGTAAACTATAGAATAGTTAAAGTTTACACTATAGTCTAGTCTACAATGTAAACTATAGTTTAGTTAAAAGTGTTAGGTATAGTCTAGTCTATAGCGTAAACTATAGTCAAGTCCACAGTGTAAACAATAGACTAGTCTGTATTGTATACTATAGTGTAAATTATAGCATAGTTTATAGTATTAACTATTGTCTAATCTAAGATATAGACTATAGTTTATAGTGTTAACTGTAATCTGAAATATAGTGTTAACTATAGTCTTGTCTACACTATAAACTATTATCTATTCTATAGTGTAAACTACAGTCTAGTCTTTACAATTTAGTCTAGACTATAGTGTAAACTATATTCCAGTCCATAGTGTAAGCTATAGCTTAGTGTATAGTTTAAACTTTAGTGCAATCTACAGTACTTATATTGTAAACTCTAGTCTAATCTATAGAGTAATATATAGTCTAATTTATAGTGTAAACTATAAACTAGTCTAGAGTGTAAATTATAGTCAAGTTCAAGGTGTAGACTATATTTGAGTCTATACTGTAGACTATAATATAGTCTAGTCTATACTCTAAACTATAGTCTATTCTATACTATAGACAATGGTCTAGTCTATACTGTTGACTATGTTCAGGTATACACTGTATAATATAGTTTATCTATATTATGAACTATAATCTAATCTATTTTTTTAGCCTTTGAAGGCTTTCTATTGTGTAGATTAAATAAATGGCTAGAAATGTTCCATTTTTTAAATTGGTTAGATTGTTTATATATACGAGGAAAAATTTTTTTTGGAGACATTTAACTGAAAATTAAGGCTAACAAGAATTGTTTGTTTATGAATTTATTTTATCTTTTTATTTTAACTGAAAGTTTGTGTTTAACTTACGGTTATCGTTTTATTGTTAACGATAACGATAACGAGTTATTCAAATAAGAATTTTTATTTCACATATTTCTTAAGGCTGCTTCAAAACTCGAATTCAAACAAGAAGCAAATTACCTTTAAGGTTTTATCGCAAACACAACAATTTTATCGCGAAATAACAATTTGGCAACACCTGCGTTTGAATTCGGAATTTGGGGGAAAAACACATTATTATTGATGTTTTTTTTTTGTTAATAAACCAAACAATGTTTGTATCGATATTTAGTACAAAGAAATGTTAATGATTTTAGAAATTTGTAGAGTATATTATTATGATGCATATTGGTCTGGGAACTGTATTTGAACGATAATTTTATATTTTGCAATAACATTTTTGGTCATGTCTGAAATTCTACTGAAATTCTATCAAGACATATAATAGAGCACTTAAGGTCATATTACGACACGATTTTTATATTTATGCTATATATAATACAGATCCGATTAGATTTTAATTCAAAGTACTTCCCACCTAAACCAATCTTAACAAGTCCAAAATTGTGTCATCCTGAAAACTGTTACTTGCATTTTCTAAACAAATGTTTTGTTAAACATATGGAAAGACATTGGAAGAAAAACAAAAAAAAAAAAAAAAAATAAAAAATATCTAAAGGTAAAAACTTTTTTGTGATCAATTTCATGGAACTAAATATTCAGTCCACTTCCTGAATTAAGCGCCAATTTCGAAGCTAAGCCTTATTGGAAATCATTTGAATAGTTTTTCTGTTAATTGTTTCGTATTTTCTTCAAGAACATTTAAATAAACAAATTGATACGATGTGGTATAGAATCCACATCGGATCGATTTGATATCGAATTGCCGTAGGAAATCTTCTTCTAACACTACATACCTTATAAATAATTATGCTATGATCTGAAACGTTTAAACTTACTTTTATCGCTAAACACAAAATTAAACCAATAAGTATTTTCATTTTCAATGTCAATACAATTTGTCTTGTTTATTTCACTGATATATTCTTATAAGGGGAAATTTATTATAAAATACTGAATTAACCTTTACATTGGGGTATTTGAATTTGAATTATCCGCTGGATATAAGAAATATTCCTTTTTACCGTGGCTATTTTCAAATATATGTGGAAATTATAGATCACAGATACAAATATAATATTTACAATATCTTTGATTAAATATCATGAAAAATATAGGTATATATATATATATATATATATATATATATATATACATTATTTTATTATTATTATTATTATTATTATTATTATTATTATTATTATTATTTTTATTATTATTATTATTATTATTATTATTATTATTATTTTTATTATTATTATTATTTTTATTATTATTTTTATTATTATTTAACTGCATTACATTGGCATAATAATGTAAATTAAATAAGTTATTTCATATTTTTAATCCTCTATATATTGTAAATAAAAAAAAAAACTATTATTTTTAGAATAAAATATAAAATAGTAGTTTTTCATTTACATTATTAAAAAAGGAAAAAAGGTTGAGAAAATTATTAATATTATAACTTTTTATTTATTTACTAATTTTCGTTTTTATTTATTTATTTTTTTATAAAATAATTCAATAATTTCAAAACACTAAGTTAAAAAAAAAAAGAGCAAAACCAAAACACAATTCAAACTTGTTTCCTATTGAAGTTACCAACATCAACTGACTGAACAATGAAAACATTTATAATCCTTTAGAGTGAAAATCAACAATTCAACACAATAATTTACATTCTCCATTAGTGGGATGCTAAAACTAGTACAACAGTATAAAAATGACTGGATCATTTGATACAATTAAAAAAAAAAAAAAAATAATAATAATAATAAATAAATAAATAATTGATTATAAAACCTTTAATTCCAAAACAAAAAAAGCATGTAAGAGGATTTACTTGGTACAATTGGATTCAAAAAGTACAATATTCAACATAGTTTGGTACAACTACAACACATCCATACATACATACATATGTATGTATGTGTTGTTGTATTTCTGTTTGAATTTTTAGAAACGCCTCTTTAAATTGAACAATCAACAATCGAGTGTCTCTTTTTATCATATCTTTAAGTTTAATAAATATCAATTAACATACGTCTGTCTCTTTCTTGGTTCAATCCGTTACTCTTGCCTTTCACTTTTTTCTTTCTTTGCTTATCACACTTATGACTACATAAATGTGGATGTGTTAAAAGGAATGAAAGATACATTTGTATTCTCTTTCAGTAGTATGCAAATATAAAAAACATATATTCTGGATTATAACAACTTCTTTATAAAGGGTAATACAAGAATCCGTATACAAAATTTAATAAAATGAACACAAAATTTCCAAAATAGCAAAGCCAAAACAATTCATGTAAGGCGAATTTATACAAGGTGATCTCAATTAAACAGCTGATTATTATTATTATTATTTCATTTTAGAGGTGTTGAACTTTATATGTAAAATATTGGAACAAATCAAGATTACCAGCACACTTGAGTTTTAAACAATTTTAATAATGATTCAGTAGCATTTTTATTCGTGATTAAAGTAATGTAAAAAGTTTTGTCCACTCGCTCTTAGTTTTCTAGTTATAGGTAGGTACTTTAAGTATAATGTAAGAATGCAATTTTCTCCTTCCTCCTTTAATGAAATCAAAATTATCAAAATTATTTAAAAATCAACTGTGCTGGTAATCTTGATTTATGCCAAAATATTTTAACTTACTAGCTGAAATATCAAACTCTATATATATATATATATACAAAAAAAAAAAAAAAAAAAAAAAAAAAAAATTAATTCGCCTTATTCTTGTTTTTATAGAACTACCTTGCTTATATAACAACAAAGTTGTTTATCAAGGCGAATTTATTTATTCAATATTAATTATATATATTTTGAGCTTACAAACTCCACATATCTTAACCAAGGCCGATTTATAAGATGACCGCAGTTGCGAATTCAAAATTTTTTTATATGGAGTTTTTAACTGCCAAAATTTGTTATGGATGAATTTTGACAGTGTGTGATCGTTACACAGTCAACTAATGAGGTGTTTATGTGAGGGCATATTAAATAAACCAAAGCGAATTTATGGAAGATGACAGTAGTTCTACAAACATAAACAAAAAATATTGCGAATTCATATTTTGTTCATATATATAGAATTTAATATTTCAACCGTAGTGTATAAACATGGTGACAGTATGCCGACCAACATTAGAGGTCAATTAAATAATTTTTTTAATATGGAGTTTCAAATAATTGGCGCTTTTTATATGAAGTGAAGACACCCTAGTTAGATTCGCCTTGATATGGAGTATACAAAAAAATATTCAGCTTATTATCTTTAATTTCGTTTTGTTTGTTATTATTGTATAGCATATTGTTTTTTTTTTTTTTTTTTCTTTGTCTCTTTCATTAAAACACCACAAAATCAACAATAGCATCTCGTTTTTCTGAGCAATCGTTCATTCTTCTTTGCACTTTTATTTCCTTTGACAAATTGTCAAATTTAACCCTCAATTTGAACAAGTATGAAGAAGTTATCAGGAATGGATAATGATTACGCTTTAAGAAATGATATTGGAACTTATTTCAACAGGCTGTGCATTGTTTAGCATTAAATCGATGACGCTTCTATTTTAATAGTTAAAATTAAGTAAAAAAAAAAAAAATTATTACATTCAAGCAAAAACAAAGTAGGATTAAATCAGTGTTGCCGATTTCTGTGTAATTACCCACAAAATGGGTAAGTTTAAATTTTTTTTCTGCAATTTCTATGTAACTTATATAGTTAGTATTTTTAAAAAAACATAGCATATATACTTTAGATTTTTTTTTGAAATTTGTATGAAATTTGTATGAAAATTACTGACAAAAATGAGTGTTTTTAATAGTTTTCAAAAGCGAAATTCTTTTATATTTTTGTAAAGTATAAAATTTTAATAGTTTAATTAATTTAATCTCTCGAAAGAAAATATATTTGGAACAGCATTTCCAAAATATTGTTTAACCCTTCAATACGCAATTTTTTTAATTTTTGACATAAATATTTATACACGAATTAAGAAATAATAATATTTTTATTTTCCATAATTTCTCATATATATATATATATATATATATATATATATATATAATGGAGCAAAATATTTCATCATAAACTAAGCAATACTTTATCACAAAACTACTGACATTATTATTTATTTATTGCCAATGTTATTCTATTAAATTATTATAACAGAAAACAAATATTGTTGATCAATATATGCATCATGGTGCACTCAAGGGTCAAATTATTTCGTGAATTTTGAACCAAACTAATTTCAAAAATTACTAGCATTAACTTAAATAAAGGAAATTTAACAAACTGTAGAATTTAAATGAGTGGCCGATAATGATTTTTATATTTTATTTATATATTTTATTTATATATTTTATTTTATTTTAGATAAAATAAAAATCAGTTCGATTGTATATTTTTCGGAGACATTTGAAGAGCGATAATTAATGTCATAAAAATAAGAGAAGATAAATAGAAATAGTTTTATTGAAAATGTATAATAGTACATGTATTTTTTATTCAATTCATTAAAAAAATTGATAGTAATAAATTATCCATCTCTGTCATACATCTCAAACAAAATTCTTTGCCTACTTATAATGCATGTGTGAGTGTGTGTGTGTCTGTGTTTGTGTGTGTGTGTGTGTGTGTGTGTATGTATGATATCAACAATCCAATCATGTTGATTGGTTGTAGATAAACCATCCAATCACAATTATGCACAAAAAAGGTAACACATTTTTTTTATTCCATTTTTTAATAAATACTTACAATTAATCTAGCAATAAATAATCATATCCAAAATCTAAATATTAACCGACGAAAAACGTTTCTTATTAAGTGTACTTAACTTTGACTTAGGTCATTGGCGTAACTACATAGTGTATCCTTTTTTCTTATGATGATGATGACGATGATGACGATGATGATGATGATGATGATGATGATGATTATAATAACCAAGGCAACCAAAAATAAGCTCAAAAAAGTATTTTATGCGTATTAAGAGAATGCGTTTAAAAACAGAAAATACCAAAATGTTTAAGACTTTCGAAAGAAATAACTAAGAAATTTATTTATTTGAAACAACTAAAATAAATGATGTATTCTCATATTCAATTCTAAGCCAGGACTTAAATTTCTACAGATCTTTTGAAAAATCCGTTTATGAATGGCAGACTTATAGACTAATATTACAACAAAAATAAGGAAAATGTAATTTTTTTTTCCGCACAGTGTAGGTCTTTTGACGTAGTGCAGCGCCTAAACATCTGAAAGGATGTGAACTAAGAATCGTTTACTCTACTTTCCACAGCGTCTATCCTTTATATTAAGGGCATATTTACGGAGACTTTTGACCCAAAATTATTAGTTCTCTATGCGGCAACGTCCCAATCCTGGTAACGTCTATTCCCTATATTAGGGGAGGTTAACAGGTGTCTCCGATTTGAATTGATTCCGTTTGGATCTCGCTTGTCTCATTTATGGGCGGTTGGTTAATAAATCTTATCTTTCTTATTTGAAAAATGGAATTTTTCAAAATCCAGAATGCGACTGATTCATATTGAGCATCATCCTGGACTATGTCTGCGCCTTGGAGTCATTTCCATTCTTTGGTAAATAATTAAACTGAGGAAGATGAACATATATTCCACGGATACTTAAAATCCTGAAAAGTAATACAATGAAGCAGACCTGGAATCGAGTTTTCTGAAGACTACCACCGATTTTTTTTAATTTTTTGATAAATTAATTTAAAAAAAAAAAAATTAATGGTTAATCGAGTTGATTAAAACTAGATCATAATTTATTACTTCTCTTTTCTCTGTATATATCTATATGATGCAAATGTTCAACTTAAGTCGATTAATGATATCGACAGAATGTCGAAATTTCTTTTCCCGCTCTGCCGGGAAATTGCATTCCCTATGTACAATACTCCAGGCGGATATATATATATATTGTAACCAGGCGCGGATTAAGAAAAATTTAAAGCGAAGAAAATTTTATAAAAGAAAGGGGAAAAAATGAATTCGTTCGGAAAAAAAAACAATTTATCAAAGGAAGGAAAAAATCAAAATTCATTTATTTACAACATAATCTAGTGTTAAACTATTTTTAGGAATTTTTTTTTTTTTTTCGTTCGAAGATATAAAAGAAAATAAAAAGATTTTAAAAATTGACACATACCCAATAAAGTGTTTAGGAAATTCAAGTGTTTTGAAATGATTTTTTTTCTTTTATTATTTTTAAAATAGCAACATAATTTTTTTTTTTTTTTTTAATTTCATTTAGTTTTTTCTAGTTTTCCGAAAGGAATTCATAATTATAATATTAAATTTAAACTTAAATTTTACGAACGATTAAAAATACTTATTTCAATAAAAATGTTAAAAAATAAATGTTAAACAATTTTTAATAAATAAAATGATTTTTCTACTTTTTTTTAACACAACACAACACAAAATAAAATATCTTTCCTAGATATGTATAACGATGTTGAAGATAAGATTTTTCATTTGATTTTTCATAAGATTTTTCATTTGTATACTGACGAAGTATGTCATCAATTCTAAGGAAGATTAATGAAAAAATATAGTTTTTTAACCTTACATAGTGTCTACATTAGACAATTTTATATCAAGACAAACGTCAAACATAACACGAATTTGTGGAAGGTGGCAGCTCAATTATTTCTCTTATACAAGGTTTGTTTGATATTGAAAATTAGTAAAATCGTTTCAAAAACAAAAAACTTATGGGCCAAACACTAGAAACACCGGGAGTCCATTGTAACTCAGGTCATACTTTTTCGCTGATATGTTATCTCTTAAACAAAAGCATGTACGACAACAAAATTTCGCACAGATAGTTCGAGGATCGATATAAACTCGAAGCCCAAAAATGGAAGTGATCCTCCCTCTTTACCGTTCACCTCCTATATGAGGTGAAAATTTAAATTAATTTGGTACAGAAAGTTTCAGATGGTGGGTATAACAGATTCGGCCAAGCCGAATATAACATTTTTACTTGTTTTCAAATATTTTAGTGTCTAGTACGTTTTACTTAAAGAGCGTACAACTTAAAATATGTAAATATTATTAGCGTTAAGTTAAATAATTGTAAATAAAATTTTGCTTATAAATTGAATTAGATGCAAAATCCATTTATCATTTTTCAAATGCATTTTTTGTCAAATTTCTCAACAAAAAAAAAAAAAAAAAAAAAAAAAAAAAAATATAAAAATACCAAAACAAACCAAAAACTTAGTTTAAACAAATTTTAATGTTATAAGTCCAAAAAGCAAAAAGAAATGCTTCTTCTTTTCTGGTCAAAGAAAAACTTTAATTGAATTGTCTAAATATAAACTGATTTTTAAGTTTTTTTTTTTTTTTTTTAAGAAAATAAAAAATTTAAAGGGGAGAACATGGATGCATTATAAGTAAATTTTTTAAGAATTATTTTTTTATATTTATACAATTATGATTTTATAATCGAATTTCTAATGGCTCTTAAATCAGTGAAATCGAACATTTGCTTCATTAAATAAAAAAAAAAAAAAAAATTAAAATAGCGAATATTTTTTAAAAATTTTTCAAAGAATTAAAAAAAATATATGTCGATATAGATTTATAAAGTAAATATGTGCCAAATATGAAGACATATGGTCATTTCATATGTATGTGATGTCACACAGAATTCATGATAAATTTGTAGGAATTTAAATAATTTTATTCAACCGCCTTCATGTTTATTTTTATACTCTTCACCACAGGTGTAAAGGGTATATATTATAAGTTTGTCATTCCGTTTGTAATTTCTACAATAGTCATCTAAGAACCCCCCCCCCCCCCCAAAAAAAAAAAATATATATATATTTTTTAGATGCTTATTTATAGGGAAGTCGATATATCGATGTACGTCTTTTTGTTGAAATCAGTTTTTAGAAAGCCCCAGTTATCGGATATATATGTTTTATTCTAAGTCCCTATATAAGCTGTCGACATCGTTTTTGCACAGAAAATTCGGAATATATTTTTTTTTTTTTTTTGGAATGTTTTTGCGGAATAAATGAAAAAGCGGTTCATTAGTAACTGAAATAGCGGTCAAAACGCATTTTTGGACTTTGTGTAGCTTCTATATAAGCTTTTGTACAAGTTTTTGTATAAATTTGTTGTAAATATTTTTATAGACAAACCGAGACAAACATATGAAAAAGCATTGCAATAACTTTCAGTGTTGTTGTTATTTTTTGTATAAGCAATCAGTAGTTGTTGTTTGTATGTATGCACACAATCGTTTTTTATGTACATTTGGACGTTTTTTCGTTGAAAATAGAAACATTGCAATGAATTTCAATGTTGTCGTTGTTTTTTGAGAAATCAACGCTGGTTTAATTTAATTTTGTGTTTAAATTTTTGTAGTTTGGAAAAAAATTTAGATTATTTTTTTAAGTATAAATGTTTCACATTTATTTATTTATTTATTTATTTGTTTAAATGAAAGCATATTTTAAAGTATAAATTTTATTATTTGTCGGTAAGGTAGTGAAGAGTATAAAAGATTCGGCATAGTCAAATATAGCGCTCTAACTTGTTAAATGTGTTAGCTTTGTTCCAGTACATGTCAGACTTGCAAGTTTTAGTTAGAATTTACTGGAAATCGTTGACAAGTAATGGAACAGAGCTGTTATTAACTGAAATGAAAAGAAACAAAATTAATAATTGAAATTTTAGACTTATTATATATAATAACAATTTTTTAAAAATTTCAGAAAAGTTGTATTTTTAAATAATTTTCAATTGATTTTTAACACGGATACTTTTTATCAGATTATTACCAAATTTTATATCAGCGCTTGATATCCTATAAAGATTTACATAGCTCAACCTTTTATGTCTTTCGGATTCATTGAAATTCTTAAGAGGACAACAATAAAATAAGAACACAATTTCAATCATTGAAGTCCATTAAATATTCTCATAAATATTTCTATTTTTAGAGAAACATAATTTTATGTTTTAGTTTGTATTTCAAAAACTAGAAAAGTGATAGCGAGAAATAGAAATAGCGAGTTTTTTTCTGGTGACAGAAATATAAAAATTTCACAGTACAAAAATTGTATATAAAATTCTTCAATTAAAAGTGTTATCATATTGACTAAATAAATAGATATTTTTTTTTTTTTTTTTTTAGTGGCGATCAACTTAAATTTGTAGAAACCTAAATCTTGATTATAATCGCGAAATGTTTAAAATACAAAAGAAAGGAGATACTTTGGTAGAATCCACGCTTAGCTATAACTATAGATTCTAGACGGAATAGGGAGCTTGTCTCGAAAGTATCAAACATGGACTTTTATGTAGACAGACCGCAATCAAGGCCCTAAATTTGTGTACATTGAAATGGAGATATATACTCAACTGCAATCAATCTGTGTACCAGAGCATGAGGGCATTCTTGGAAACGAAATGACAGACGAATACGCAAGACGTGGTTCATCCAGGTATGTTAGAGAAGCGCAGACAGATGTTCATATTACTCTTGTCTAATATAAGGAAATATCTCGCAGGTGGTTTATCATATCCACTTGTAGGATATCTATGTGTGTATATAGATAGATCTTTTTGGACCCCAGTAGATAGTAGGAGAGCTAATTCATAAAGGACACTGTATGAATAGTGGAAGTAAGAATCGATAGAAAACTTTTACATGTCTTTTACTTTTAATTATTTTTTTATATAGATTTCAATTTTTAATTTCGTGAAATTAGCAAAACTTGCGAATTTATTTTAGTTATTAAACATATTTAATACAACAGATTTTGGTTTATGTTTTATTGTTAAAATTTTCAAAAGTAAATGAAATAAATTAAAATGTGTGATATGAAAATGATGAAAGTATAAATTAGATATTGATTGGATAAACGTTTTCTTCGTTATATAAATGATTTTATTATCTAAAACTTACTGATGTATAATTTGAGGCCAATCTCATCAATAAGAAATCTATAATTTTTATTTGATGGGACGTCACATAATTTTTAACACTATTTTGCACCAGCCCAATAAAAAATCCTGTTAGAATAAAGCAAAAGATTGAAAAGAAAAATAAGAGAAGTGTGGAACCTAAGACCCATCAAATCAACCCTGACTAACTCTAAGCCACTTTATTCCCATTACGAACCCTCAACCTCCTCTAGTTCGTGCAGAAAATGACTCCCAAACCACCTCAGTCTACTTCGCTGAAGCCCTACACAATGACAGAGTATGTGCTCCACTCTCTCTAGCTCCTCCACATCATCACACGTCCTGCAAAATTCTGACGCGAAAGTGTCCCAATTACTGGTCATATTCCCTATTGTGAGGTGACCAGTAATCATGCCAACAATGATCCTTAGATTCCCACTACTCATGCCTAGAAAATGCTTCGAATCTGATAGTTTAAGACTGGGCCATAATGCTCTAGATACCCTGCAGTCCATTCTACACCTCCATGCATGATTCTTTCTACCTATAGTCCATTCCCTTATGGCCACGAAATATGACCCAATCGGAATCCTAACCGATACCTTTACAAAAGATCTATCCAATTCCGAGCCCTTACGAGCTAGGTCATCGCTATTTCATTGCCGAGAATATGGCAGTGAACAAGAACCCAACAAAGTCTTATTCTGCAGGCATCCATTAGCCTCCCAAATTCCTTCCCACACTCCAGAACTAACCTGGACCTGTCACAGTAACTTGTCATTGCCATCAGTGCTGCCTGACTATCCACATAGTCATAGCTACCTCAGTGTCCCTCTCAACATTCTCCTCCAATAATCCAAGGGCCTTATAAATGCCTAGAATTTCTGCCTTGAAAACGCTGCAACTATCACACAATCTAAAAGATCGTTTGATATCTGTTCCCATGAAGTAAACACCCGCCCCTATGCCTACTTCCATCTTCGACCCATCCGTGAAGATAGCACACCCTCCATGGAGCTTCTCCGCTCCAATCCAGAGGTCCCTACTAGTGATTTCAATAATGGGAGTAGCCTCGAAGTCAATTATAGTACCTACATAATCCGTTCAGGCGGCCGAGGATAATGTTTGACCATTCAACTTGACTTCATTAAGTATGATAGCATGCCCCGCTGTGAAGCTCCCTATTAATCCCAATTCCTTCAGTCTAAATAAGCTCCGCACAGCCATACCTCTCACGAATTCCTCAATTGGAAGAAGGTGGAGAATGATGTCCAGTGCTGCCTGAGGTGTACTTCTCGCGGCACCCGTAATGCCAATCGAAGCACATCTCTGAACTTTACAGTGAGTATAGGTCTCACAACCGATGTGTATATCCAGTATACAATTACCAGTTTCAGACCCCACTTCTTCCCTATATAGTTCTTGCATGAGTAGTAGACATTAAGCCCCTTCCTAGGTATTTCTCCTCCCTCGTCAAACTGAGTTCCGCCCCATTCAGAACTGGTAGACTAAATGTCTTAACCTGATAAAGAGAACTAGTTCAATCTTTTCAGTGTTGACTCCTAATTCATTACTATTTGCCCATTATTAAAATTCTCGCAGCCGTTTTAAATTGTGATTCCCACGCAGTTTGTGGGAAAAATCTTACGCTTATCATCCATATTTCTGCGAAGATACCGACGAATTGAAGCTATTCAAATTTATAGATAGAGTTTCGAATATGTATTTAGTAATCTTGAGATCCAATCCAGAAATGCCAGCTTACCCAACAAAAAAAAAAAAAAAAAAAAAAAAAAAAAAAACGATCAAGTGCTTCTAAAAAAGAACATTTTAATCACTTAAAAAGTAGAAGTAAGTGTATATTTTGAACTTTTTTGGAAGTTATTACTAATTACTTTTCAAAAAGTGAAAATAAATGTATTTTTAGCAGATAAAAAAGGTTAATAATTTTTAATTAATTTAATTAAAATTTCATAAATTTTAAAGTTCTTTTTATAAACATAGTTTTAAGAGAAGTACGTCAAAAGAAATGAACAAGAAGCATAAAAGAAAAAAAAATCCTTCCAATGACAACAGTGGTTTAAAAAATAAATTTTTGCAGCTTTTTTTCAGCACTAACTACTTACTTCCAATGACAACACAATGTTAGAATCATGAATTTTTCAGCTCCTTTTCAGCTCTTTTTTTTTTCTGTGTAAGTTTGCTATTAAAATTATCCTTATCCATTTATAATGATTTAAAATTATAAAAGAAACTGCAACCGCTGGAGAAATGTTTCTATTTAACAAACAAATAAGTTAAGAGACTTACCAACTCATATTCATAAAAATGTAATATTATTTTAAGACTTAAAATTTAAGTTCATATTTAAAAAATCACTTAAAATGCTTGGACTTTCTATAAATTCAATTAAGAAATTTTTAAAATGTATGTTTCTCTCTTTTCTTTCTTTTGTTAAATAATTTTCGTACGTTTTCAATTTTTTAAGTTAAAAAATCCGTTTGAAAATTAAAAGATTCCAAATTTGTTTTCATTTCAGAATTCCTCTAAGGCAACGTAATCCAAGATTATTTTACTTATTTGATAAGTTTCTTATTTCATCTAATCAGTCCGTTTTTGAAAAGTAGCAGAATAAAGTACTGATGTACAAAGAAATAACTACCGGAGAATAACTTTTATTTAAGTGTGGGTGTTTTTTCCCCTTTTTTTAAAAAAAGAATTTGTTTGTTTTCCAGTTGTTCCCTGCTTAGCATGTTTATGGTTTTCTTACTCTCCAAGGAATACTGTTGAAAATTTCCCATAGGACTTTTGTGTGGCTGCCGGAAAATTGTTAAACGGTACTTAATTTATACATTAAAAGGATTATCTGGAATCACATGACGCTTCTTATGCTCAGCACACAATAGAACAAATTCTATAAGGCTTTGTGGCTTAGATAATGAAATTAATGAACTTGGCAATTCAATACACATACATACAAACAAATACATACATAGATACACATACATATATGTAGATATGTATGTCTTTAAGAATATACGAATATTGCTAATAATGATGTTAATAAAAACATTTTATACGTAGAATGTAAGCACTGCTTTGAAAAAAAAAAAAAAACACAAACCAACCACTGCGTGCTATTATAATCAAAAGGATTATTTATAAAAGACGAGCATCCATCAACCAACCACCATTGTTAACGCGAATATTTTTAAAAATAAACATTTATATGGATGCATTCAAAAGTTAGATCGCAACAGTTATGATGACCTTGTTTCCGAGATATCTCGTCATATTAACAAGTTGTTAAAAATCAAGATACATACGATACTAAATGGTTATTTTAATATGTGTATTAGACTGCTCCAAAAAAAAAAAAAAAAAAAAAAAGACTTTTGAATATCGACCGTATGATTGTTCTTTTTTATGTAAAAATGTAGGGTGCAAAATATTAGAATGATCAGATTTTAAGTTTTTCAAAGTGGTTTATTAAATTTTTTATTTTGGCAATATAAATTTATTTTAGCAATTTAATGTAAAGGAATCGTCATTAAAACGAGTTAAAATTGTTCAGAAAATATTAATACAATCGAACACGGTTATAACGAACGTCGAAATAATGAACTATGGCTATAGCGAACACTACTCTTCAGTCCCATTAATTTCATCGAAATTTTCCATACAAATAACTACCTTTATAACGAACACGATTATAGCGATTTTTTTTATTTTTTTCTTTTACAACGAACATATTGTTATGGTCTCATGAAGAATATTTCACACCAAAAACTGCGTTTATAACGAACTCCCACAAATACTAAATAAAATTACACATTTCAAATTGTTTCAAAAATGTAAGAACTAATAGAAGTAACTTTCATTTACTTCAATTTAAATTATTTGACAATTTGCACTAATTTCAATTTAAATCATGGGAAAAATAAAATAAAAGAGGAATTTTATATTTATACCTTTTTTGAAATAAAACTGAAATTATAAGAGGAAATTATAAGAGGAAAGTAAAGATCTCAAAACATGCCAATTTCAAAATATCGGTAATGAATGAATACCGAATTAGTATAAAAAATAGAATTAATCTCAATTTGCCACTTGTCAAATGGCTAATGAGTGCAAATATATATATATATATATATATATATATATTCTTTGTGATATACTCGAGTTCGCTATAACTGTGTTCGACTGTATTCGAATTAGGATATTAAAATTACTCCGATCATTGAAATGTTTTCGTCTACTTGTGTATGAATTGTATACACATTTTTCATTTTAAGAGAAATAAAAAATTTTTCATGGAAAAAGAAAAAGATACTTAAGTCGTTTTGCTAAGAAAAGTTATTAAAACAAAACAAAATTTATTATAGAAATAATTGCTTAGAAATTCATATAAAAATAAATAATTTTGAGTTATGCTATCATTGCAAATTCCAAATATTTCGGAATATATTTTCTACAATTTATATTAGTACAAAAAAAAAAATTGACTATACAACACAAAAATCAAAAAAACAAATTCCCTTTTTTTCGAAATCAATTGAAACTCAAATCTAACTCAAATCTGCGAACTTATAAAAGATATCGACTTAATTTTAATTTAATTTAAAATCACTTCTTGTGGTGTTGTCTAACTTTTTTCAATTTTTTTAACAAAAAAAAAAAAAGCCATAATAAAAATTATGGAATTAAAAGTTATTCTCAACAATTATAGTTCAAATTTGACTAAAAATAGCATTTTATTGCAACATTTCTAAAAAAAAAAAAAAAAATTTAACATTTTTTTAAATTGAATACGCAGGTGGTTCATGGTGGAGGGAATTTGTAATAACTTTAATACTGATTTTAACTCTTT
The DNA here is from genome assembly GCA_932274085.1 of Protocalliphora azurea. Classification (NCBI taxonomy): domain Eukaryota; kingdom Metazoa; phylum Arthropoda; class Insecta; order Diptera; family Calliphoridae; genus Protocalliphora; species Protocalliphora azurea. The sequence continues at coordinate 13,086,332 of OW026524.1, read as the reverse complement.
TTATCTTGTTTGATAGATAATTATGTCTATATAACGATGTCTTTACATTCAATTTTAAAAAAGAGTTCATAATAGCAATATTTTTAAAAAAAAAAAGACTGAAAAAGTCAAAACTTTCTTATATAAATGCAAACTTCAAGGCTGATGCGGCACGTATTAGCAGCATCCGATCACTCTAATATTTTACACATTATGTTTTTACCTCAGAAATAACAATCCTAGGGGGAGTTACGAACGAAATTCGAAAGTCAATGTGCATGTTCACAGAAGTTAAACTTGAACCACAAAATTGAAATTCATTTTGGCTACATACCAACATACGAGTAAAATGAGGGAAAAAACTTTGAATCAAAAACATATCAAGAGAGTTGATTGAATTTTTAACCAAAATATCTATTTGATAGAAACAATTCATTGAGAGCTCTGCAAGCAACAAATAGATCCTATCAATGACTAGAGAGCATTTAGACATAATTAAACAGTACAAAAATAAAACACAACAAATAAACGAAAATACATAGTGGGGTGTGTGGCAGGTTTAAACACATAGGTTCAGTGTTGCCAGAAAAATTTTACCTAAGTTTCCAAAAATCCCCATTTTAAATTTAAATCCCTAATTTTGCCCCAAAATATTTTTAAATATAACTAAGTTTTTTAAATTGAAAATGTATTGAAAAATTTTCATAAATAGTTAATAATCATTAAAAATGTTTTATAAAAAGAAATTTAACGAACCTTATTTTTAAAATAAATTTCCTATAAAAAAAGATTTATTAACAATTTCCAAAAAAAAAAAAAAAAAAAAAATATATATATATATATATATATATATATCTAACTGCTTCCTCTTTTGGTGTTATAATTGATAAATTTTGTTGGTGATGTCCAAAATTCCACCAGCTTTTATTTGGGTACCAAAACAGTTGTTGTGGATGCTGATTATTTTTTTACGCACAAGAAAAAAATTTTGGTTCGGTTGCGATTTGAACTAATCAAATTAGTTAGTCTGCCGTCTAATTCACTACACCACAACCGACTTGTATTTTTATGTGTTAAAAAGTGGTTTTCATATAGGGATATAAATCAACATATTTATTAAAAAAAAAAAAGGAATTTGTCTCAGTTGGGAGTTGAACCCTCTTTGATTTAATACTCATTTTTTGTGTTAGACGCTCTGGACAACTGATCAAATTCCTTTTATATTTACTAAAAACTAATTATACAAGTATTAATGGGTAATGCTATGAGTGGCAATTAAGGCTACAATGTAATGAATACAGGAAGCTATTGCTTTTAAAATTGAAAGTTAAGTTTTTGCTGGGTAGTTTTCGTTTGATGTGAACGGCATATAAACAACAAAAAACAATTTAATATTTTCTATACATAGAAATCGAACAAATATTTTCTCTAAATAAAAAATAATTCGACATTATCGTCATTATTCATTGAAAATTTCCTTTAAAAAGAAAACTAGAAAAAAATTTATTTAAATAGAATATTTAACGAAAAATTTTTATATATTAAATTTAAAACTTTTCGAAATTTTTCTTTAAAAATTAAAATTTATCGAGAATGGAATAAATGTATTATTTAATAAAGAACCCCCATATTTTATAAAAATTCAAAAATCTCTCCTCACGAAAATCTGTCCCCAAATGAAAGTTTAATTTGGGGATAAATCTCTTCATATGGTAACTCTGCATAGGATACAAATGTCTCTTGCTACCGTCTAGCTTTCTCTTTCCCTTTTATTGTCATTTACTTTAAGTGTAAACTGTTATATTTACACACACCCATTTATTTGTAATCTAAACATTTGTACCACTAGAGTGATAGCCGTTTTGCATGTAGCAGCGACAGCCACTGTTGCCGGATTGGGTAATGTTTTTTCCAATTTTCGAAATTTTTTTTTTTTTATAAAGAGGAAGCAAATCTAACCAATATCTACCAAAATAGACTATATGCAAATTGGTCCAATGCTAGTTCATCCCAAATCAAAAAGGAAAAATACCCCAAAAAAATATTACAATTTTTTTATGAAGAAATTGATACAGACAATAAAATTTGAAAATTTTGGTTTTGGAACAAATTCATAATTTTATTTACTTATTTATTAAAGTTAATAGAATTTTAATTACCCACTTCACAAAATACGTTATTTGAGTTATTGTGTTATATGTTATTTGAAATAACACATTTAAAATTATTTTGTTTAAAAATTCTTTAATTTCTTACCAAAAATTTAATTTTTTATTCAAATTTTTTGTTTACAAAATTTTTGACCAAAATTAGAATTTTCAACAAAAATTCAAATTTTTACCAAAAATTCTAATTTTTACTAAAAATCTAAATTTTCAGCAAAAATTAAAATTTTCACAAAAATTAAAATTTCACTAAAAACCAATTATTTACTAGAAATTCTATTTTTCACAAAAATTCCGAAATTCAATTTTTTACTAAAAATCCGATTATTCACCAAAAATTCAAGTTCACTAAAAACTGATTATTCACAAAAATTTGATTTTTCTATAAAAATCAGTTTATTCTCAAAAAATCTAAATTTTCACCAAAAATCTAAATTTTTACTAAAACCGAAAAATTCAATTTTTCACTAGAAATTTGTTTCTTCATTTGAAATAGATTTTTCAATAATAATAAGTAAAAATTTATAGTCGGTCATGCCGACAATATGATATCATTACCACTACCTTAACCATTGCATTTAAGCCTCTAAATGATTTTCGAGATTTTTAGAAATGGCCTTATATGAGACCTATGGCCAATTACGAATTGATCCTTATGAATCCTTGGTACTATGATTTTTGCTTATATAAAACTTGTGTCAAATATTACCTGCATACTATCATTTATGTAATATTTATGCGTGTTTTAGTGATTTTCGGATCTTATATGGGAGCTGTACTTAATTATGGGCCCTTAATGTTTGGTATTCTGATTTACTTTTATATAAAACTTATTTTTATTGAAATAGATAAATAATAAGGTATTTATGAGTATTAAAACCCCATTGCGGGGAAACATTTATATGGGGCCTAGGTAAAATAATGGACCGATAATTTCAATAAAATCAATAAAATTTCATCAAATTAACTTTAAAATTACGACTTGTACTTTGTGCACAAGTTATAAATATGGACTGACTACCAAACAGCCAGCCAGACAGACATCCTTAGTCGACTCAGAAAGTGATTCTAAGTCTATTGATATATTGATAAAAAAAATGACATTTATAATATTTTAATTCGTTTGAAAATAACAAACTTATTCACAAAGTGTATTTTTATTTTTTAATATTATTTTTCTTTACATATTATTTAAAAAACTAACACAATAACAAAGTTATGAATTTGGCAAATGATATTACATTTATTAACGTATACAAATTATTGTTATTTCATTTTAATGATTTCTTTTCTCAAAAATTTTCCATCAATTATGTATGTATGTATGTATGTATGTAAATCTGGCAACTTTTTTCATCATTTTAACATGTGGATTTAATAAGATACCTGCGTGTTGTTTGATTTGTACTGGTGGTTATCGTCACATTAACATGCTCTTTTTCTCATCACCCCTCTTTAGTAAGTAAGTCTGTTTATTATGAAAAAGGGCACAAAGAATAAAGCAAAAAATAATAATACAAAAACAAAAAAAAAAAAAAATAAAAAAAAATAAAGCAAAAAAAAAAAAAAAAATCAAAGTAAAAGCTAATTTGCCATGGGTGTCAGTTGTCTATGACACATAATGGTTATACCCATCGAACATTTTTCACAGAATTGCAAATTTCTTATGTGAATTGTTTATGAAATGTTAAATTAAAGACCGTTTTATTAGAATAATTTAGAAGAACTTAAGTGAAAATTTGGTAGTAGTCGTATGTGATAAATTTTTTAACAATATATCAATATCTTTTAAAATCTTTTAAAATTAGAAAATTTATGGACTACATTTATTTTTTCCAATAAAATATTTTATCCAGCTGACACAATTCTCAAAACATTGAACTCTATATATTTTATAGAAGAAAAACGATACTTACGATACTTTAATGTTTAATATAGGCCTTATGAGCACTTTAAGACGATATACAAATCTTAGAAATCGGATAAGAAGAAAAACATTTGGCAAGCCGTTAAAATTTGTCCATGGCAGAGATACCCGACTTTTAGTATATGTTAAATTTTATGTAAATACAACAAGCCGATTAGAAATTATAGATTTATTTGCAAATAGTTTCGATTCTGCTTCACTGTACATTGGACCTATTGATTTGAAAAACTATTTGAGAGATTCTGTTTTTTTTTTTTTTTTTTTTTTTTTTTTTTTGTAAATTCATGATCGCACATTTTCAAAAAATCATTTGATTTTGTGACGTTTTCTTATGGTCCTCTAAAATTTTTTCTATTCAGCTGATTCTGCATATTATTTTTGAGAATTTAATATGAGTTATATAAACAATTTAAGTACCGCAATTTATTGAGTTTTGTTTAAAATTTTTATTAATAAAGTACATGATGGTATATAAATTTCGATATTAAATTTATATATTAAAATACATTTCAAATTTAAATATTCATTAAAATCATGATAATGCAGTAGATACGTTTCACGATGAAGAAGGTTGAGGAATTTATTGTCTTTGCAATCTTTCTGCTTTTGACATCGTTACTTTGATGTACAATTGTTGATTGATAGGCTTCCAAGATGGTCTTTACCAAATCAATCACCAAACGTTAGAGTCGAGGTTACCGTCTGTCGAAAAATATGTATTCATCTTTTGCAGTAATGAACACTAACTTTAGTTTGACTCGATGGTCAAACCATTGATATCATAACAAATGATACAATAGATTTCAAAAATTCCGCCAACAGACCCGGTCTATAGGAAATTGGAGCACATTAAAGGGCATCGATTTGTATGAAAACAAAAAATATTGCAAATGTACACCCCTAAAATTAAAGATTGATATGTTATTAACTATTCCCCAAAATATTTCGGTTCAATTATTCTGTTCTCGTAAGCTGGACCAGTTTTAAAATACCTCCAATAATATGGTTTTAGATAAACATTGTTGACAATTTTTAACTTTCTGTTAAAGAAATTACTCATGTCGACTAATACATAATGAGCAAACATTTTTTGTAAAATTGGTTTTCATTCTCTTCAAATAGATTTTGATAAAACTTTATATGAATTCTTTTTAAATACTATTTTTGGATCACCGGTCCATAATAGGTTAAGTTAATTTTTTATGGCAAATACATAAATGGTTAGTTAGGAAAATAAATATCACAAGAAACATAAATTTGTAAAAAAGGGAAAAAAAAACTATAAATTCTTGTAAAATAGCGACTAAACTTCTGACTTTCTTTTATTCGATTATTAATGCGATAAATTCATTGATATTTAAATATAATAAATACTTCCACACAACTTATTTGCTAAAATGTCTGATTTAACCTTTTTGGAACCAAATGTATAAAATTTACCCTTTTGCCTTTGAAGGGTTAATTATCTGTAATTTTTAGTAGTATCAGAATAGACTTTTCCAATGATACCTTAAAACCCAATATATGTAGAAAAATTTCAAAAATATATACAATTACATAATTAAATAATGAAAATATGACAAAAATTTTTAATAAAATCTTAATATTTCCTGAATGAAAAAAAAAAAAAAAAAAAAAATGTAATAAATATTTAAATGCATATTCCAAGTGTTAATATGTCTCTAATATTAAAATATCATCATATGAAAGTCAATTATAGCTTATTGATCTCCCTACTCTTAAAAGTAGGAGAAAATATCTGAATATTTCATTTGTAATTAATTTGGTAAACGGTTCAATTAATTCGGAGTTCCTTCTTCGCAAGATCGAATTTATAATCCCAAATCGTTCAACTGAATATTAGCTCATTTAAAAATCAAATATTTTCGAACCATACATATATTGATTTCTCAGTAAACCCAATCCGAATTAAAAGGAGTATTTTTTAATTAGTTAAATAATAAGACTTTATTATTGAATGATTATGAAAAACATTTTATTGTAAATAGCTTTAAGATTAATATTTATGCTAGTCTGTAAGAAATTGTAATTTTATTGTTTATTAAATAAATATATTTTAAAATTAATTTTCTTAACCAAAATTTTGATAATGCTATTGAAAGAAATCCGAATTTTTAGAGGTGTTTTAAAAATGGTCCAGATTACGTAAATGAAAATATTCAGACATAATATATTGAAAATCATATATGAACATACTAATCTTCATTTCTATAAGGGTACATTTGCAATTTTTTTTTTTTTTTTCGTAAGGTACTTTAATGTACATACATACATACCTTTTTCACGAAAATCTTTTCTGCTGACATTAAAATTTAAAAACTTTATATTAAAGAATGCAAACTGGCCAAGGTGTTATGTATGAATAATTCCCAGACGAAAGCAAGGGCTAACTAACTTTAGAAACAGCTTACCGCCAAACTGACGGCTTCTGTGTGGCAAGGTAATATTAAAAAAAAAAATCTTATTTGGAGAATTTTTGTATTTTTTCTGAATAAATTTGAGGCTTTCATTCTTGTTTGAATCGGAAAATGAGCAATAAATAAGGAATTTGGATTTTGGTTTTACTTTGTTTACGTTATAAAAACATATTAAGCCCTGAACGCCAAAAGGTCTTAACCGAATATTTTCGAAATTCGTTTTTTTGATGTAAATCTTTAATTTAGAATTATTTATATGCTTCTCCTGTGAAGGTTTTTGTTCTGCACTTAAGACATTTTCAGGTTAGAGCTAGATATGCTTTTGTTACATTTTGACTATTGTTATATGGCGTTGCCACTTTTTTTATTTTTTTAGAATTTTCGATGATAATAGTTGTATTTTCCATATATATATTTTGAAATATATATTACTTAATGCAATTTGCCGTATAAACGATTAGTTAATTATTTGTAAATTATTTTTTCTGATACTTTTGTTTGACATACAGCAAACATGTGGACAGTTTTTTTTTTTTTTTGATTTTCCCAGAAATTTGATTGACTTTATATGCAACTATCGGCAACTATGCAGGTTAAAACATTTCCCACTGAAACGCCTAAAAGTAACATTCCTGACAAAATAACTAAAAGTGATAACATGCACATGCGCATCAATTGTTCCTACAGTTTAACAACAATGGAAATTATGCTGACCATGCGTCTCGTGCAATTGAAATTCTATCTGGTTGCAATATTATTGTTTAAAAAATAAACTTACAAAACTTACAATAACATAATATTACATTAATATAATATTGTAGTCAGTAGATTAAGTGATTTGAATTAATAAAGTTGAGCTTTAGCTCTTAAAACAATATATATATATATATATATATATATATATATATTAAATAAAAACAACTAATTAATCAATTTGCGTACTGTTGAAAAAAAAACTCGTAACGAATTCAAAAGAAAATGTTTATTGGGTACTTACACAAATACAGAAAGAACTCAATAATAATGCCATTATAAATTACCCTGCCAGCAATTAGGTGATAGTTTTATCCACTATCAGAAAAATTACTCTTTCTACTATTCTCAAGATGTTATTTTCCTGTTAGAAAACAATTTTACAAAAACAAATAACATTAAATTCGATTTTTGACCATCTGAAAGTAAAAACCGTTACATTACAAAAACATACATTGTTCTTAAATTAAAAACAAAAAATGTATAGAAGACGATGGTTCTTAGTTCACGTGTTACTTTCAAAGGCAAGGAATCGATTTTTTAAAAATTTAAAGAACGCTTAGTGAAATTAAAATAAACCAAAAAACAAAAAAAAAGAGGGATAAAGTGAGGTAAAAATAAAAAAGAATATATACATACATACATAGTGAATGTTGTTTAAAGTAAAAAATAGTTAAAAATATTGTGGAAAAAGAAATTGAAAAATAATTGAAAGAAATTTTAAATTAAATTATTTAAAAAATAAATGTCGGTAGTGGCTTATTCCGTAAAACAACAAATAAATTTGGATTTATTTCTTGTTTTCAGTAATATAAAATGTCGAAATAGATTTGCGTTTCACTTATAAAAATATGTATATTTTTTTAGTGAAAGTGAACCCATATATGTGTGTGCATCAAACCTTTCAACTACATTTTTAAAGTTGTTAGGCTCTTTGAAATCGAAACATATCCTGTTCAAATTTATCAAAATATATATTTAATTCTTTTACAAAGGTAAACTATTTTAATTTCTTGTTTCTCATAAATTATCATTTCATATCTGCCTTAAAAAATTCTGCTCCTCTACCACGTTTTGACATAATCGATTCTATTTTTTCGATTTTTTTTTTTGTGGAAAAAAATCTTTAACTTCTAATCGGCTGGCTGAAGTTACACAAGATTTCACATAGAAGTAGTAGAAGAGCGTAGAATTTTTAATTTGGATGGGTGGGCCCCATATGCCCTTCAGGAGCAGAGATATTAGGGCTCAAAATAGGTTACCTCTGACATAGAAAATATTTCATCGCTTGCCAATTTTTTTGTTCCTATCCGATTTCAAATATTTTATATCTTTTTAAACTCTAAAGTAGTGTAATTTTTGATCTGTAAAAGATATTGACTAAAATTTTTATCTGCATAATGAAGAATTATGTTAGCTAAGTAACGTAATTTATTTGAGAAAAAAAAAACACAAGGTTTTTGCAGATACTATAAATATTTTAGCTGTAGTAAAATCTTTGTTAAGATACCTTACTTAACGAAATTATCGTTGATTGTTTAAAATGAGAAAGTGCAAAAAACTTTAAAATTTTTGTAGAAAGAATCCCACAATTCTCAAAAAAAACTGAAAATCCCAAAAATGGGATTTTTCACATTTTCGCCTATAAATTTTCACTTTTATGGAGATTATGATTCAAAACGTCTAAAAACATATTATAGATTCCTATACTGCATTTTGTTTACAGGTTAACACTTTGAGATTTAGAAAATATTATATTAATAGGTCAATTTCGGGAGTATAAAATTTGTTGTTAAAGAAAATTACATTTTAGAGAAAAAAGAGTGTAAACTTTTTCGGTATAAAAAATAAAAAATTTCGTAATTTTAGCAATTTTCAAAATCGTTAATTTGTTGACTTGGTAAATATATCGACTTAAAAGTTTTTTTTTATTCTTTAATTAGTTGAAGAAAGAAAACTAATAAAATCGGTAAGAAATACTGGGATATACCTATATGATAAAAACTGGACCAAGAATGTGCAAAATTGAAGTAGTTAAAATTTAAAAAATAACACAAGTAAGCATGTTTTTTATAGACCATTTTGAGGCATTAAGAAGATATAAAAATATTTGAAGTTCGATAGAGAAAAAACTGGCAAATGTTTAAAAATTTTCTATGTCAGAGGTACCTCCATAGCTCCTTTCCTGAGGAGTATGAGCGGTCCTCTTTCAACACATAAAATTGTATACTCCGTTATTACGTCTGTTTGAAATTTTATGTAAATCCAAGCAGCCGATTAGAAGTTAGGGATTTATTTTTCCAAAAATTTTCAAGGATTATACATTGTAAATTATTAAATGTTTTTAGTTCAAAGTTCATATTTTTCATTTTCTATTATTCATATTCCAATTCACTTGCTATGGTATATTAAAAAACCGCTTTTAGTCTTTTGTTTTGCAATTTTCATCGTATAACGAAATAAAAATTCGTTTTTATACCGTTCACCTTGAAAAGGTCTTGAAGATCCGGTAATCCTAAAAATTACATTCTGTATCCTTATAAGAAGGGAATTGATTTAAAATATCGTAGATATATTATATACACCAAGTCGCAAAAGTATTTTTTGTACCCTTAAACTCTTTAAACAACATTAAATAAAACATACAAAAATTATTTATAATTAAAAAAATCTTTTCAGTTAAAGTGAATGTAATATATTACTAATTATATGACAGAAGAAAGTTATGTTATTTGAATAAATATTTATTTATAATGCATTTAGGTTATATCATGTGTTTGTGGAACAGATTTTAGTTGTTTTTGCTGCCTTTTTATAATCGTTAATACTTTACTACATGCCAGGTACACGTCGCTACTTTCTGCTAGATTTTTATGCAAAATACCTAAGTAATGATAATTATCCATAGTTCCATCGAGAAATACTAGTTTTCTAACTCAGGATGATCCTATACATTTCCAAACTACTGTGGCACTACCAACATTCCAATAAAAAATAGAGCTTCCATCGAAACATTTTATATAAATAAGTCTTTTTTGGATTTTTTGGATTCACTTCAAAAATATAATATATTTTGACAATTTTAATAACAAAAAAGAACCAAGAACAAAAACCTCGATAATCGATAAATTTAAGTTATATTTTTATTTCTACGTAAATTTTTATGAGTTCATTGTATAAAAATTACAATTAAAAAAAAAAACAAAAAAAAAAAACGCATACAAAATGTGGCATAATTTAAAAGGTATTCGGAAGCCGCGTCTATTGATATATAAATATGGTTTGTTATTTTTCATAAAAATATAAATTTTTAAAATTTTCAATATAACAATTTCAATATAAAATTTTATAAAAATATTTTCAATATATGTATCAAAAATCTTCTTTTGATTGAATAGATATGATTTTAACATTTATAATTATACAAATTAATTTACTTTAATAATAAATAAAATTTTAATTTAGGTATTGAAGTTAATAATTCATCAAACGTCTTAAACGAAATACGTTCTCTAAGAGAAGAAATAAAACAAAGGGATGAAAATTCTCAAAAATTTATTAAAATATTAACAGAAGAGGTTATAGCGCTATGAAATGATGTAAGACAACTAAACTCTATAAGCAATAATGAAGGCGAATTGAATCTTCTCCCGAATCTACCTTTTTATTATTTTTCGGATTTAAAACAGTTTGATGGAAAGCTTTTAATTGATGATTCTATGAGAAATCAATTTGTAAGTTAAAATTTAAGTATTTTTTTTTTTTTTTTTTTTATGTTTCAACGATTTTGATGTATTTTTAATTTCAAGAAATATTTAATTCAAAGAATTGGAGGGAGCGATTTGAAATCCTTTTTAAAGCTTGCAATAAAAACTACCATTAGCGATGATCTAGCAATAGATATAACTTGGCGCGGAACAGCCACTAAGCCTAGTATTCAAGGCTTTGCAGTTTTTAAAATAATAAAAGGTTGGATAATTCATATAGCAACAAATAAAATAACTAACAATTTTCTAAATATCCTTTCTCAAATATAGATATCTGTCATTTAAAATGGAAATTTTTAATTTTACTCGAAGAACGACAAAATGTGGGATGTATATCTTCTTGAGTACATCATAACACAATTTTCAAATATTTCGAAATACTCTCTAAATTAGAAAAAACCTGGTAGTTACTGCACTAAAGTCAATTTTTTTTTTTTTTTTTTTTTTTTTTTTTAATTTATTAAGAAAGTTGAATTTTAAATTACTTTAAAATCTTTTATACATACATATATACCACAAATATTATTTTTTATTTAAAAATTTCTACATTAATTTTTTTTTTTTTTTTTTGGTTTTTTTAGAAATTAACATATGTATATCTAGTTTTAAATCTTGAAAAACTCTTTACAAAAAAAAGTTATTAGAAATTGTCTAAACTTCAAAATAATTTTTCAAATAAATTTTTCATATATTTTAAAGCTTTTATTTTATACTTGCATACTTTCTGGGCAAAAAGTAAAAATTTGTGGAAAGTTAACGAATAAGTTATACAGATTTTGTCTGAATTAAAAAAAAAAAAAAAATATTTATTTAAAAGTTGTTTATAAATTTGCTTTTAATATTTGACCAAAACATAAACAAATAGATACATACGGATAAGAGCTTGATTCTCCTACGGAATTAGGGATATATCAAGAAGGCCTATACGTTTGCTATGTCATTTCTCAAGTGATTTTTCGTTGTAGCAGAGTGTATTACAATATTATTTCCTAAATATGAAAATTGTAGTTAAAAATTATTCTATATGGAATAAAGTCAAGAAGTTTTGAATTTTAAATTTTCATTTATATTTCGCTGGTGCGTGGAAGAAAAGTCTTGTGTTATGAAAGTCATATAAAATTACATATTAATCCTTATAATAATTCAAACTAATACAGATATTTTAAAATGGATACAAATTTAAAATATGCTATCAATAAGGCTTTCAATTGATAAATCTTTTATGATTTTTGAGTTAAAATTAGTTTTTTCTTTTCTTAATGAAGATTATGAATATTTCAATAAGTTTTTTTAAGATTTTTCTAAAAAATTTACTATCTTAAGGCATTTACTTGAATATGTTACTATTTTTATTTTTATTTAGCTTCCAAAATTTCCTATACCACTCCTACCCCCGTGGATTCGCTCCTGATTTCAATACTTATTTTTTTTATTAGCAATTTGTTATAATTTTTGTATTTAAAAATTCATCTCTTAAATTGAATATTTAAATTCAGATTTTCGTAAGCACTACTAAAATCAATTTTGAATAACCCTAAATGACTCTAATTTGTCACACAAAAGAAGCACTTAATAGTGTCATTAAAAAAGTATCAAAACTGCTATAAATTTTTCCCGAACGATGACTCTTTTTCGATAGTAAAATAATTTCTTTTTTTACTATTTTAAAATAAATATGGATACTATTTAGTCAAAGTTTGGATAGTAATGTTGATAGTATTAAGTTAGAATTTCGACAAAAATAGTCACATTTTCTGTTTCTCAAAATGACTCCAATTTGACATATAAAAAAAGCACTTAATAGTGTCATTAAAAAAGTATTAGATCTGCTGCACACTTCTTCCCGCACGGTGACTCTTCTTGGATAAGAAAATGATATAATATTCGACTGTTAAAAACAACTTGAGGTTAATCTTTAGTGCAAATTTGGATAAAAAATGTTGGCAGGGTTACAATGCTCTAGAAAAATTTCAAAGCTTCATTTAGAAGTCGGAGTATGGCAATTGTGTATGTATAACAAACACATAGTACCATTATAATTATTGTGATTATAAGTCATAGTGTAATAAGAAAGTGACCTCGTAAGCCCAAATGATTCACTATTTTTTTCATGTAAATACCGCGCGAAACTGTAAAATTGTTTTTGTATTCGTATGTAATATTTTTTGCCGCGTTTATTTACTCTTATTTTTGATTTTCTCATTTCCTGTTCATAGCATTTTGACATTATGTGCAGTGGTTTTACACTAACAAAATACAAGCAATTGTTGTTTTTGTAGATGTGCGGTCACATTATGGTAGTAACGTAGTGTCTATATTAGACAATTTTTTATCAAGACAAACGTCAAAATAAACCCGAATTTATGAAAGGTGTCAACAGTTGCACAAAAGCAAAAATAAGGCGAATTCATTCATTCATGTTTTTTAAATATGCAATTTGACAGCTGTAACAACCAAAAATAATAATCAACTGTTTAATTGAAGTTACCTTGTGTAGATTCGTATTGATTTTGACGTTTGTCTTGATAAAAATTTGTCTATTATAGACACCATGATAGTTAATGTTGATAAACCTTAAAAATTTTACCGATTACGCTTGAGCTTTTGGCAATACTAATGCTAAAAGGCCAATGTAAGCGGCATGCACGTCGACTGGCGCCAACGAAACAAAAACTGACAAAGGTTAATTTTAAAATATTGTCATAAATTTGATTTGCTGTGAGTCGCGGCGAAGCTAAATTTGTTTCAACCTTTTTTATATGGAGAAAAAACTATCAGCTGATTGCCGCCCGTCGCCACATGCTGCGTACATTAATATCAATGATCATAAAAACACCAAAATTTCTATAAAAAGTTATTCTTTTATATAAATTTGGTAGTCTGATTCAGCAGCTTTTAGGCTTTTTTTTAAAAGAAAAAAAAAAAAAAAAAGGATAGGTAAACTTAAAAGCTTTTATACAATTTTGGTAGCGTTTTGAATTTTTAAAACTGTGTTGGAATCCTTAAGCCAGAAACCACATACTTATATATGTGTCGGCCCAGAGTAACAGTAACGAGCTCAATTTCATATGAATTTGACAGATAACTGCGCTGATATTGTCGTTATGGAAAAGAATTTATTTTATTTTTAGAGGGACATTTCTTATTCCCTTGATTTCTAGGTTGGCCTAGTTTTTTTTTTTTTTTTTTTTTTGTAAACAAAATAGTATAAAGTGTTGCAGACATTCAAAAATAAAATCGCAATCTCATGTTATTAATAAGAAAATATATAATTTTATTTTGCCTTTTAACAGATAGTTTCAAACTTTATCTTAAAATAAAAACTGATTAAAATTTTTATCAAACATTTTACTATATTTGTTATTATTTTTTTTTTTTTTTTATTTGGCGTATAATTTATTACTATAGTAAAAAATGTATATCATAGAATTATATGAATTTAGAGCGCTGCGCTGTTTTAGCCTCTTTACAATGGGAAAATTTTGTCATTTTCTGATCATAAGTCTGTAACTTTTTTTTTTTTTTTTTAATTTATTGTTATTTGATTGATTATTGATTTTTCATTGACTCCATTTTTATACCTACTATCAAAAGAGGTGGGGGTATTGGGTTTGTCATCCTGTGTAACATGTCGAAATATTCGTCGAAGACCCTATAATGTATATATGTATGTATATTCTGTTTATGATTCTGAGACGACTCAGCTATGTCCGTCCGTCCGTCCGTCTATTGAAAGCGGGATTGACTGGAGACGAAATTTAGCTTAAATATTTCTTTCTCTTGGTAATGGACAAACAAAGAGGTTATGGGTCAAATACTAGAAAAACTAAGTGTTCGTCGTAACTACAGTTCATACTATTTCGTTATCTCTTAATCAAAAGTATATACGCCATTGAAATCAAGTTGTAATCCGCCCACTTTACCACCCGCTTCCCTAAAAGATGAAGTTTTAAAAAAGTTGATGATGGTGAATAGAATAGAATAGAATAGAATAGATTATAACATTTTTACTTGTTTCTTATCTTATCTTATCTTATCTTTTTTTTTTTTTTGTTTATTTCTAAAAAAAATGCTTAAAATAAAACATTTACTAAGGATGTATCTTTTATTTATTATGGTAACAGTTATATTTATTTTATATATAGGTTCAAAGGTGACTTTTTCTAAAAGGAGATTCTGAACAGTTTTCAGCATTGTTTATATATTTATGTCTTGAAAGTAAATTAGTTCATATATAATTAATAAAAATAGCCTATAGTCTGCAAATATTTAATATTTTTTTCAAAATTGGCATTACCAAAAAACAAAAAGTAGTCAAATTTAGAAGATATTTAATACAATATTAATACATTTGAGAATAAATTAAATATGTTGAGACTACCCAATTGTGAATACATAAAGCTTTTTCTTTATTTTCTTTTGAACTTTTACTTAAAAGTTTCTTAGTCAATACACTAAGGCAACATTATAAAAATGACCCTTAATTTTTAAACTAAATATATATATATATATATATATATATATATATATATATATATTTATAATCAAAACAACAAAGCTTCTTCATCAATGTTGCCAGGAGGTGAGGAAAACAGTGGCTAAATTGGACTTTTTTGAGCTAAATGCCCAAAAGAATAAAGCCATAAAAAAGCTAATAAATTTTTTATTAAATTTTTTTTTTTTGCTCTCATTAGTTTTTTGATATTTTTCTAAAGATATTGTAATAAATTTAGAAATAAAACATAAAACGGCTGTCAACAAAATGATCCAATGGAAAATCGCCCACAAAATTCCCATACAAACTTTGGTTATATTTCATGTGAAAAATGATCTAATGTTTTGAATTGTTATTTTTTCATTTTTGGATTATAAATTCTTTTTGGTTAACCATTTCCAAATTTTTGGATGACTTTTCAGTTTTATAAGATTTTTTTACGGATCATTAAGGTTATTAAAAAAAAAAAAAAAAAAAGAAAATACTTATAATAATTGATTAAGTAAGGTCATAAAATGAGGCCAATATTTTTGTGTTAAATATAAATAATCTAGATTTTTTGTGCCAATTAATTTCTGCCAGCAAATTGATCGAGAGTAAATATAGAAAAATCAAACAAAAATTTCCATACAAATTTGGGTTATATTTCGTATGAAAAATAACCCAAGATTTTGCGGTGCTTTTTCATCATTTTTCGGCTATAATTCGTTTATGATCACATTTTTGATATTTTTGATGATTTTTCGCTTTTATTTTATTTTTTTTTTTTTTTTATATTTTTTTATTTTTATTTATTTATTTACAGTTATTGTTTACAATTCAATAGATTAACATATTATATTATTATTTTTAAAAAATTTAAAAGAAAATACAATTTAAAATCTAAAATATATATATGTTATGTTGAAGATACTTCATGGCTGGAAAATTTAATTTATATTTCGTTTTCATATTGCCATCTCCAGTATTCGGGCTTTCATATATTTTTATTTTCTTTTGTTGTTATTTATATGTTTTATTTTAATTTGATTTGTTTATTATTAGATTTTTAATTTTATGTATTTTAAACTTGTTTAGTTCAGTGAATTTTTATAATACTATCACGCAAAGCTCGTAAGCTTATCTGCGAGTGTTCATTGCAAATTTATTAGATAGTTTTTAATGTCTTTGTGTTTTTTGTATTTATTTTTGGTATTTAGGATATTTATGGGTATTTTGTTTAGAACACTGGGCAATACGACGGGCAGTATGTTTCGGCCATACTCATTTGTAAAACGTTGGAATTTATATATTCCTTTTGATTTTGTTCTTGTGTTATGTGTGTGATCAATTGTTTGTAAAAATCGACTGTCGTCATAAAATTCTTTAATAAGTGTTGTGTGGTATATGTTTTTGACATTAATAATGTTTAGGTGTTTTGCCAAGCTGTTTGATTTAGGAACATTGGTGGAATCGGTAGTGTTGTTGGGATTGTTCTGGTAATAATGGTGATATTTTTTCCATAAGGTTCTAAGCAGGCTGTCTTGGTTTTTTTGTAGTGTGCTGTTATATCTGACATTTCCCCATGCTGTTATTCCGTGTCTGATATATGATTCGGCTAGGGAGAAGTACTTTTGGCGGAGTACACAGTTGCTTAAATGATAAAGTATATATGACGCCTTTCTGAGTTTTTTTTTTTTTTTTTTTTATAAGATTTGAATATGTGCTTTCCATTTAAACGTGATATCAATGATTACTCCAAAATATTTATATGAATTGATTTTTTCTATAGTGGAACAAGAAGTGTTACTAGTGTGTGTATTATTGCAGATATTTCTGTCTAGGCAGACTGTGTTATGTGGCGGTTTAATATGCATTATTTTGGTTTTATTTGCATTGATGATAGGGCCATTGTCATGGCTCCATCTGGTTGCTATAACTAGTTGCTGTTGCATTATGTCTTTTGTATTTGCTATATTGATTTCAGCTACAATTACGGCGGTATCATCGGCATATAAAAAGGTTGTTCCTTCTTTTAAACATTTGAGCATGTCATTTGCATATATTATGTACAATATGGGTCCAAGTTTTGAACCATGCGGTACTTAACAATTATATGACATTTTGTTGCTTAATTTATTATTGATTTTTACGTATAAGTTTCTGCAATCTAAATAGCTTTTAAACCATTGTAGTAAATTTCCCCTTATACCGTTTCCCTCTAGTATTTCTAACAATTTCTAATGCGACAGAGTATCAAATGCTTTACTGAAATCGATAAATAAAGCTAGTACATGCATATGTTTACTTAGGCATTCATTGATGTATGTTGAAAAATTTCCTGAAAGTTTGTTAATGTTTTTACCTTTTTGGAATCCAAACTGATTTTTATTTATGATTTTATATTTTTGCAAAAAATTTGTTAGTCTTCTGACTATTATTTCCTCATGGATTTTGTCCACGACAAACAAAATAGCTATTGGCCTATAATTATTAACATCCAATTTATCGCCATTTTTATATATTGGCCTAACTATTGATGTTTTAAGCAGACTTGGTACAATTGCTTGTTCTAAACTAGAATTTATTAATGTTGTAAAAATTGGTGTTAAAAAAGTAGCATTTATTTTAAGATCTTTCGGTCGTATTCCGTCAGCTCCGGCACCTTTTCTAATGTTTAAATTTTTTAAAATATTGTAAATTTCTTCTTCGTTTGTATATTCAACATAAATAGTGTTAGTCACTGGAATATTTGAAATTTGTATTGTCTGTATGTTACAGCTGTGTATAATTTTTTTGACATTTGCATTGAAATTTAGAGAGAAGTTATTTGTTATATTAGTTAGGTCTTCATTTTTAAAATTTTTCATTATAAAATCATCAATATTTATAGATTTTTTACCAATTAATTCATTTATTAATTGCCACGTTATTCGCATATCGTGTCGATTTTCAATAAATTTATTTTTATAATATTTATTTTTTTTTTTTTTCAAAAATAATTGTTTTATTTAACTGATTTCTAAAAGTTTTTTATTCGTTTTCATAATTTTGTTTTTTCGATTATTGCGCTATTTTTTAAAAAGTTATTATTTTTATTATTATTTTATTTATTTATTATTATTATTATTTCATTTTACAACATGCATGAGAAAGTAAAGTAAAAAGTCAAGGCAAAGTTAAAACCACTTTCGTGCTGAGTATGGATGATTTTGCTCAGAAATTTTATCATATAATGGATTAATTTTCATCATAGTGAAAATGGATGAGGGTATTTTGGGACATTTTTTCAATTTTTTTGGTCAAAAATTTTTCTATTTTTTAACAATTTTTAATTTCTTTTTCTTAATTTTTCATTTGGGTGATTTTTCTATATTTGATTTGGACGATTTTGTTTTGCTAGCATCCTGAATTAATACACAAAAATGCTCAAATGGATAATTCTGTAAAAAAAAAAATTAATAAAAGAAAATAAGAAATTATTTTCTTCTTTGTTGAAATATTAAAATTTTAGCTTTTCATGGTAATTTTAAGAATAAAAAAGGCTAGAAAAAAGCTAGAAGCTAAAACGAAAATTTTGATGCTAAAAATTAAGTCAAAAGGCTAAAATTTAGCCTTAAAACGGCTAAACTGGCAACACTGTTCTTTATACATATTTGTCTCATAAATTCAGAAAAATTTAACAACATTTCTTCGTAGGTAAAAAAGTAAGAAAACATGGTTATAACCTCCAACTTTTTCAAAAAAAAAGCGCTGATTTAAAAAATGCGATTTTTAGGTTTCTGAAAAACGCTAAATATAGCGCAAAAAGCGCTGAAGTGATATTCGATTTAACTAAGTATGATAACTTTTCGCATTCGTAAAGTAGCTTTGGGTTGGGGAACAACTCTCGCGTGACAATAATTATTCCGTAGGTACAGTCGGCATAGACGGATTTTTGTTATAATATTTTTGTTATAATATATAATATATATTTTTTAGTTTAAAAATTTTGCGATTTAATCACGATTCTCCGCCACCCGCAGAGCAATCTTGTCGCTATGTGGTGGTTTAAGTGTCAGCAGTGATACCTTTTGATATATAATATACCCCAATTTCCCTATTCGAAGACAGTCTGTAAGGTATTCTATTTAAAAGCCAGAACAACAAAAATTTATCTAATCCCATCCAAATTTCCTTCTGTCAATTTATCCTCTTCATTCACCATTTTTTCCAGCCGTTTTTGCATGGATGGTCTATCCTCTTACGTGCCTGCTCAAGGGTTCAATATATGGATCAATTAAGAAAAAAAAAACATAATGGGGTACACTCTTTACCTGAAGACGAGCTCCTTGCTTGTAGTTAAGAGACTTCGTTCGATCGACCTTAAAACCTCTTCAATAGGACGCCAAGGCTGACATATTGAAGAAAAAACGCAGAAGAAGGAAAATTCAGAAAGACATCCTTACATCAAGAGACCCCATGGCGATTTTTATTCTAGACAAGATCGCGTTAAGTATCAGGCTGTAGAAGATGAGTATCTAAAGTTTATGGATTCCTTATCCAGCATATCCAAAGTAGAGTAACGTTAATCCTGTGGTAACAGAATGTGGTGCCACCGAGCCCAAATAAGCAGAGCTCGTTATGGATACGATTGCTTCGGTACCACGCTGTGAGTCCGGCGAGATACACCGGCGTTACAGGGTAATACAGTTGAAGCTGCCAAGTCTCTGCTCTCTAGTATGAAGAACTCAGAACCCACAACCAAATAAACTGGCAGAAGACTAAATGTGCTACAGATAACTCATCAGCATATAAAATTCTTTATGCACAACATAGTGGTAAGCCTAGTTCTGTCATATAGCCAAAAAAAAAAAAAAAAAAAAAAAAAAAAAAAATAACATTTTTCCTTGTACAAAGCTTAGCTCAGCAGACCTTTCAGTCGCAAAGATCGAGTTTGCTCCAAAACAAAAGCTTTATGATTGCCTCAAACTATATGACACATAACAAGGTAGCTTCACCAGCCAAACTGAGTACTCTCTTGGCCTCGGTTGGGGCATCCGCGGATATTTTAATTGATTGGAAGTGATACTGGATGTCACACTTATAAATGATAGGTCTCAGATATCAGTTGATAGATGGAAGATTTTTTTCACATTATAATTGGATTCTCTTCGAAATTAGACTTCAGGTATTTTAGAAGAATCGATTGGTTTAAGTTCAATAAGATTGAGAGCCAGATCGTGTTACAGACTAATATCTTCTGACCATTTTCCTGTCGTAGTTAACTATTACGGAGAAACTAATAACTAAAAATTTATTTAAATGAATTATTTAAAACGAATTGTTTAAAATACTTAAAATATTAGAAAATTATTTCGAGATTTTACATTATTTTGGACTTGGATCATTATAAGACACAATTTCTTCTAAATTCACACAAACAATTCTGAAATTCAGTAGTATAAAGACTTCTATTCGAAAAGAGAAAACGAAGAAACGAATGGCAAAAGAACAGATCCCCTACAGCTAAACAGAGGATGTCTTCAGGGCTGTTAGGTGTGTTGATTTTTAGCCATACGTGACGATTTTTAATTGATTTTGGCGACTGAGTTTTACATTTTCTTACTATTTTAAATATTTGCCTGTCTAACAAAACGAAGGGTCTTAATGTACTCGTATATATAACTTCAGCTTAGTTTGAGAAATTCTACCCTCAAAAAATATACTTTACAATACTTGTAATAAATAAATATAATAACAATATTAAAGATTTTATCGGTCATAATGAAAACGTTCATGAATAAATTAATTTTCGTTTTTGAATGTAGTAGGACCAATATTGTTATATAATCTTCGAATTTTTTTTTTTTTTAAAGTCAATAAATTTTTAAAGTTGTTGGCTTAAAATGTCAGAAAAATTGATTTTAAATTATAATTTTATTTTTTATTCAGTTATTAGCTACTGCAATCATCACTAGTTTGTTGAAGCTTTAATTTGCATTTGTAAATTAAAATATAAATTAATTTGACTAAATTGTACCACACCTTGGATAACAATTTGACTGCAGAGAGTAAAAAAAAAAAAATCTGACAACACTGGCTATCTGCTGCAAGAAAAGGATTTAGAAGACCCTTCACTTAGAAGAGGATCGAATGAATAAAAATTATAATAAAAGTCTGACAAATATATAAATGTCCCCCTTTGGAAGGCAATTGAATATATAAAACCACCATGAAATAATGAAGATAAAACTTTATTATTTGCTGACCATTTAAGCAATGATTTTTCGGTTAAACCCACCAACAAACAATTTTGTTTTGAGCGATGCACATAATCACATATTTTCCCAGTACTATAGAACATAACGATATGCGGAATATCATAAATGGGAGCCTTAATTTTATCAATCATCTATGATTAAAAACCTATCAAATGTGGTTTTATTCAATTCGTTTTTCCGAAAATTTGGGAAATTTTACAGATCATTATGATACCAATGCCAGGAAAGGATTTGACAGTCGCAAATACTTGTGATTGAATAAACGTCATATAATCCCAGTACAATCGCTACGAGCAATGACATTTTATGATAATATTGCAATTCTTAGCTCACACGTTGACCAATGTATAGCATCAAGAGAACGAGACAAATATTAGTATAATTTTAATATACATAATTGATCAATTGATCAAACTAGTATCACTTAAACAAAACAATTTAAAAATATGAATAAATTTAAGTTTAAGTTATAAACGTTTATATTTAAAAAATAATATTTAAAAACAATTACTGAGTGTCAAAAGTGAGTAAACACCATTGATGTGTATTATATTATTAAGGTAATAACAAAAACAAAAGGGATTGATCAATTAAATTAACAAAATTAATAATACATATAAAAATAAAAAAATAAAAAATAATAAAAACTTCCAAGTTAAATTATACAGATAAAGTAAACCATAAAATAAATATTTTCATAATATGTTTCCATTAATATTTTTTATTTGCCTCCCTTAGCCTTTTTAACAAACTGAATCCAATTCGGCATAGATTTAATTAATTTTCGGGTATATTCCGGGGAAATTTTGACCCATTATTCTAACGTGGCAACGTGGTCTGGCAGGAGTTGATATTCTGGCCTTACCTTACGGTTTAGGTGCAACAACTGGAATTGTTGATTCGACAGCCACTAATCGTCGCTTACAACTAAACCAATACAAGGATATACATTCACTGTCGACAGCTTTGGGTTTGGAACATTATATTAGTAAGTTAGATTTTGTTTTAAATGTTTACAATTTTATATTACTTGTGGAAAGTTTTTATCATTTTTAAAAATTTTCCTTTTAAACGAAATTGATTTGGAAATGTTTACTGCACTCACTGAAGAAAATCTTATGGAATTGGGTATAACAGTATTTGTAGCACGCAAGAAAATGCTCACAGCCATCCATACGGCATCTTCAAATACATCGTCACCACGATTCTCTGGATCTGCTGCACCTGGCGCAAAACGTAGACCTTCAAATCAATGGTAAAAACACTATTATAGAGCCTAAAGTTTAGAGTTGAACTTTAAACTTTTTTTTTTTTTTAATTTTTCTACGTTTTTATAAACTTTTATTAGATTTTAAGTTATTTTCTTATTTTTTTGCATGCCCTAAAAAATGAAATGATTACAAACTTTATCTTTATCTTAAGGACTTTCGTGAAATAATTTAAAAAATTTTACAATACGATCTACTAAAATGAACTTAAAACAACGACTGTTGTCTTATGAAATTTACTTAATAAATTTTATTAACTATTTATTTTTTAACAAAGAAAGAAAAAAAAAAAACCATACAAACTTTAAAATGACTTATACTCGTATTTATACGAAATGTTAGAAAATGTACTTAAGAGATAAATTGACTATTTCGTAAAATAAAACAGAATATTATTTTATGAAAGTCCATTTATTTATATAAAATATTTATTATTTTTTTATTTGTATTTATTTATTATATATATCTTTTTTTTTTGTTTTTATATTTATTAAAAAAAAAAAAAAAAAATCATTTTGAACTGTATGAAATTTTCCATCTTTGAAAACATAAAAAAAATATTATTTAGTTGTCACTACAAGCAAAAATTGCTACAAATTATGTACTTAAAATTGAAAATAAATAAAATAAAATATTATGAACTTTATAAATGAACTTTAAATGTGTGGTAAAAATATTTATGTTTCTTTAAAAGGTTTCTTTATTGGTGATGTTCCTTTTTCTAAACTGGCTATACAAATAGTTCCAAATATTCTCAATGGGATTGAGATACGAAGACTGCGGAGGATGATCCAGCTCGTATAGCAGCCATTCCTTTGTCAATGTTTTGTTGAAAGATCCAATGCAACACTTGGAGGAACATTTATCTCCAAAATTCTCACATAGACTTGTGCCATTATTGTTGCGTCGATAAAATTAAGCTCCCCAACCCAAGACGCTGTAAAACACTTTCATACCATAACGGAACCTCCACCATGCTTAGCTCCTCATTCCTTTTTATACATATTATTCAGTGTTTTTCGCGTACCGAAGTTTTCAAATTTATTCTCATCGGTAAAGAAAACAGTTCTCCAGAAATCAAAATATTTATTTTCATATTTTTTTTTTTTTTTTTTTTTTTATTTACTTTCTTTTATTCACTTTTGAAATGAAAGGTTTTTTTTTCTGGGACGGCAGCCATGCAATTCAGATTTATGTATATTCTTTTTATGGTACTTATGGTACTGTTACTTACGACTTTCTCAGACTTCGCACTAATGTCATTGTCAATTTGTTGTCAGATTTTTTCACCTCAATCGCCAAAACGATTGTAAAATATCATCAAAATAAAATGTTACAAGTTTTTTTTATAATAAAAAAATGAATTAAAATAATAATAATAATAATAATAATAACAATAATAATAAATTTTTATCTACATATGTACGAGTATATATATACATAAAACATATCACATAGATTAAACATAACTAATGAAAAAGAAAATTTTTTTTGTATTTTTTTTAAATTTTTTCACAAATTAGAGATCAATATAATTTTTATTTTTGTTATTAATTGTGATAAACATCTATGAGATCATATACTTCACATTCATCTGAATCATTTGTAGTCATTTGGTGTTCATACATATTATTGGAATTAAATCCTTTTATCATATTTTGATGAATATTGGTATAGTTGATAATTGAAAATACC
This sequence comes from Protocalliphora azurea, assembly GCA_932274085.1. Taxonomy (NCBI): domain Eukaryota; kingdom Metazoa; phylum Arthropoda; class Insecta; order Diptera; family Calliphoridae; genus Protocalliphora; species Protocalliphora azurea. Next base: position 13,061,603 of record OW026524.1, on the reverse strand, counting down.
CCTTCAAAGGAAGCATTGCTTGTAGGCAAAATTAAGAAATTAAGAACGACCAAAGCAATTTCTTTGAAATGGAACGTTCCTGCTGCAGCTTGGTAATTCATTGGGCCAAAAATCTAATAAATTTGTTGGAATTTTATATATAAAATACTCCTTCCAATTAATATAAGCTAGTTTTGATCATTGGTGTTTATATTCACCCACTGAAACTTCTGAATTTGAAAATCTCATTTGTTGATATTTAATTGTAGAAAATTTTGCCTGGGTTAATGGATTTCCACATTTAAATATTGATAGTTCTCCAAATAATATTATTTATATATTTTATATTTTAAAAGTTTTTTAAATACATAAAACATAAAACAATTTCCTTTTAAAATACGAATTTCGTCCAAGTCCATTTTAACATTTTTAAGTTCTGTGTCAAATTCAACAACCAAAATCCATTTCTTCTATTGTGAGAAAGGAATCGGGTAAATCAATAGCTGTCTTTAAATATTTAAAATCGATGGTTTAAAAATTTTTGATGAAAAAATAAGTAAAGTGGAAAATAATTGTTCATGTATGGTTCCTGCATCCATATAGTCTGATTGAAATTCTAAATTTAAGGAATTCATTTTATAAACAATTGGGTAAATAAAAATGCAAAAAAAAAAGCCGATTTTTTCGTTACATAGTTCATTATTAATATTTTGAGCACTTTTATCATTTTCAGAAGTTGATATTAAAGAAAAGTGGTACTTTAGCTCTACCCACTGCTCCAAAACTCTTTTAACGGCAGCTACATACGATAACCAATGAATCCCAGAAACTTGGGCGAGTTTTTTAAAATTGTTGGAATCAAATTCTGTGTTTATTAAATCATAAGCTCGTTTGTACAGTAGAGTGTGAAGCGTAATATTGCTAAAGTAGTTGTATACTTCTTTTATCAAAAAATCTGCATTTTTAGGGATTACACTTGAAGCTTTGGAGAAGCAAGACTATATTTATTCCCGCATATAGCCTTCACTACAGATTCCAAAAATGATGGAGAAATTACCTCTTTAATTATCGCTGTACATTTGGTTTTATGCAACTTTAACTTTTTCAAAAGCAGTATCTTTTGAAACACAGTTTTATAATAAAGTTGACATATGATCAATTGAAACAATTGAATAAAGTGTTTTTGCTATTGCTAAAAAAATATATATAAAATATTAAATTTGTTTTTATTTAACGTTGTCTTAGCAACTTACCGAATTGTTGAATTTTATTTTATTTAAATAAAACTGACATATTTGCAATATGTTTTTTACATTCAGAATGTTTTTAAGATCAATTTTATGGGACCTTAAAATGACTTTGTTTTGTTCATTGCATGTTTTTTGATATTGTATAGGAGCTTCTGAAATTGATTTCAGACAACATTAAAACAAATTATAAATTAAAATTTTTTTTTTTTTTTTTGCGTAAGCAAATTTAATAACTTAACTTTTGTCCAACTCTCGTTTTCCCATTACATTTTGTGATGGCGTTCCAATTTTTGTTTTGTACAAGATGCAATTTTATAAACAAACGAAAAACTCAATTTAAATTACATTTTATTCTTTTTTTCAATTCGAATAAATTTAAACACTAAAGAAAGTTCCACTATACATATATATATAAAGATGATCAGTTGTTTAATTGTCACATTTTCCAAGTTTCTGGTAAGATTTCGGTTCACACTTCTTTAAATTTTTAAATGATAGTTTAACTCCAAATTCTAAATACTAAATAACTTCAATAATACTTAAATTCTCTACACTAAGAAAAACTCAACAAAAAAAAAAAAAAAAAATGGTAATGGTAAATTTAACAGTTCTAATATAAAACAGGCAGAGAGTAAAGTATGTGCACACTTATGATGCGAAAAATTTTAATCTTTCTTTTTTTTTGTTTTATTATGAATATTTTCAAAAATTGTTATAACATTTAAATTTTGATAATAAAAAGAAAAAAAAAAAAAAATATATGCAAGATGTTGATTCACTTTTGATGCTCACAGTACATTTATTCATTCTATATACCAATTCGGTTCATAATTAATTGTATTTTATTTTTTTGTAACACAGTGTTGTTGATATACATAAGTATGTATTAATGTCTAATTTTTCTAACACATCTAATTTATAAATGCCTATTGTATTGTTAATTAATTTAATTTTTGACTTTTGCTGATATATATATATATATATATATATATATATATATATATATGAGTATTATATACGTCAAATTACAAACCAAGTACAAGTATGAATTGGTATATATTACATCGATCCACTTGAAATTTTGTTTTTTAGAGATCTTTTAATTAAATATATCCATGATTATAGACTTGTTACAGCTACAAAAGAAAGTTTAATAAAACACTAAATATTTGATGTACATTATGCATATAATAACCATTTGTTTGGTAAAAAAAAAAAAAAAAAAAAATGTAAACGGATGTTATACCATGTCAAACAAAATACTATATAATTTAAAGTATTCCTTTATAGGTATAATGTGGATTTAAGGGTTGTACATTTACACAAAAATATTTTAAAACCACATTTACAAAAGTATTAGAACCCCTCTAAAGATTCAAATTTAAAAAAAAAATACACAGTGGACCGATTGAAATCAAATTCTTAGTTATAAATATTTTTGAAATATTGTCTGCAGAACATCAAAAAATACAAAATGGTGCGATATAACATAAAAAATAAAATTTTTATTTTTAATTGTATTTAAACATTTTTGAAAAGATCTCCAAACTATTTTATCTACACAACCTGTAATACACATAATGACATATATATGTAAATAAATTACATCTTTATATATACCTAATAGTTTTCTTTTTTCTTTTTTTTATTACACCACTGTGTGTAATAATGCTTAATATTGAATTTATAAGTATTATTTTTTTTTTGCGTTATTCTGTGTTTTATTAGGTGTTAAATAACAAAATTATACATTTATTTACATACATACATACATACATATGTCAGCCTTTTATTCGTTCATACTTGTTTACACTAAAGTGCTGTCGTCAGCTAGCTACGTGTTGGTGTTTGTTCTAAAAATGTTGAACGTAATTTAATTATATAAAAAAAAAAAAAAAACCCTTAAGGTTAAAATTCAATCAACTTGTCACTTACTATAATACGCAACATACCATTAGCCTTTTTAAAAAGCTTTTAACTTTAAAATTTCTATATGAAAATGCAATAACTAGTAATAAACGAATAATTGAAATTGCTCGGTTTTTATATTATTCGAATAAGACATTTTAGTTTGTTCAAACTATTCGATAACTTGTCATGAATTCCAAGAGAAATCGATTTTGTGTCCTCCAATTTTCTTGAAATTAAGTAGACACTTACGCTATGGAATGAGATGGATATCTCCATTTTTATTTTTTTTAATTTCGAAAAACTGGAGATTTTATTCACGATTTTTGTTTATAGAAAATGGACAAAAATATACGAATGAGGTCCGGGAAAATAGGGAAATTAAATATTCTCCTACTTTTAAAATTTTTTACTTGTTATATCAATGAAAAATTGACATTACTTTTAATATTGTACTTGCAAGAGTTTAACGCATATAATGCAACTTGAACGTTATTTGAGAGAAACGTTAATGTTCTAAGAATTATATATATATATATATATATATATATATATATATATATATTTGTTTATCTATGAATTTACTTACAAGTTGTTTCACATGAAATTTTAAATAATCTTTATTTTTGTCGTGATAAAATTTTAGATTCTTTAGTTTTATTATAGATTTCATATCTGTTCTTTGGAAATATTTTAATTAAAAATATTTGTTAAAAATAAATTATTTTTATAGTCAATTTATATTTTTAGAAATAAAATAGTTTCGAATCATTTTATACTCTTTATAATAAAATTTTCAGTTACTTGAAATTAATTTGGTAAAAAATTATTATTCCAATTGCTAACAGGTTAGTTTAGAAAATATTTCAACAGAAGTATTCGAATATACTTTTGTAAAATTTAAATCAAGTTCTGAAGTCTTCAACTAATTTGAAAATATATTTTATTTCTTTGGCTTGAATACAATTATTCATTATTTTATTTCCTATTTTAAAAGTGAAATGAAATCTGAAATGATACGGAAAGTTTAATTTTTTTAATTCATAGAAAATTTTTGAATATAACATAAAATAAAATTGTTTTGAATAATTTTAAATTTGTTTGGAAAAAGAAAAATGAGTAATATTATTTTTAATGCAATTATTTAATACGTTTAAATAAGTTTATTTCATTGACTATTGGTCACGTGATATACTTGACTCTAGTCATTAGATTCTCCTTTAAACAGAAAGAGAAATCACAAGGAACATTATTTGGTGAAAAAAAAAAAAATTTGATTATTATTTTTCAAATAAAATTCCTAAGAACTTGTTAAACTTTTTTGCATTAAAAAATGCATATTAATATTATTCAAGCTTGGAATATTAATATATATATATATATATATATAAAATATATGTTTCACTTTTGTTTAAATAAAATATTTTCTTTTTTAATTTATTTTGTTCAATCAGATATAGAAATCCTTAATATTTTTATTTAAAAAATAATAAATTGATTGATTTTAAACTAGAAATAAAAAATGGAAATTAAAATTAAAAGTATTTTAATTTTTTATTTTATTTACAAGTAACACCTACATATTATAGATTTGTGGAAATGAATATTATTTATTTATTTATTTATTATTCTTTATTCATAGTAATTGTTTTACAATATGTAGTGAATCTGCGTCTTAAACACATTGTTGAGGTGAGTTATGTCTATTTATAAGAAAAAAAGAAAAGAAAAGAAAATAAATAAGAAATTTACAAAAGTAAAAGAAAGTAAAAGAGCAAATTTTAGAATAAAACAAAACTTTAAGATATATTTGGGATCAACTAATAATCACAATAGATCACATTTCTAAATATTGTAAAAGATAATTTTTAATATTTGTTTTGAAAATGAAAATTCGAACAATATTTTTTGTATTTTCAAGAAGGTCATTAAACTCCAAAGTACCAATGTGTTCTACTCGCTGTTTTGTGGTTTCCAATCGACATCGTGTTACTCTTAAATTCATATTATTCATTGTGTTAAAATCTGTTTGATTTCTTGAAAAAATTATTGTACTCGTATGATGTCCAATGTTATTTAAAAGATTTAAAAACATAAAGTAAAAGTTGCATTTTTTATACGCCGTGTACAGGAAGAATGGTTAAAGCTGTGTCCTTATACAAAGATATTGTTGAATACATAATGTTCTATTCTGAGCTCTCTGTAGAGATATAAATTCATTCGTTTTTTTTTTTTTTTTTTTTTTTTTTATAACCAGATTAGTCTGTAAGTGCACACCAAGGTATTTTGTTGAAAAACGTTCATTTACTTGTTTTCCATCTACCCAAATGTTAAAAACTTGATTGTGAACAAAATGCGATATAAATTGCAATATTTTAGTTTTTTCAGCGTTTAGCTTCAATCTATTAAGTCTTATATACTCGTATTCTGAAATAAATGAATTGAAATTATTAATATTAAATAAGTTGAACTTCGAAAATATTCATTATATTATAAAAAAAATTACTTGGTTGGGAGATTTTTTATTCTAACACAACATTTTCTTTTGAAACAGCATCTCTTATCCAAGCAATGGATCTGAAAATGTTATAAATTTAAAATAAAATTTTCCTGAATTTTTCATTAATTTCATTAAAATCGGATCAGCAGTTGTTGAGAAATTTAAAGCTAAACTTGAATTTTTAGTTTTTTTTTTTTTATAGCATTTAGATGAAAATGCGAATTTTTTGTTTTTTGAATCAGCTTTATATATAAAAAAGTTACAAGCAGATAAAAAAAAAAAAAACAAAAAACATTTTAATAATATCCAAAATAATTTTGTGAACAGATTCCCAGTTTATCATTTCTAGAACAAGTTCCAATAGAATCAGTTGTTTTTGGACAAAGAAATTATGATTTAATTATGATTTAATGTTTATTTTTATTTAAATAACAATAACAGAAAATTATTATTTTATTCATTCGGTTGGAAAATAGCCTGCAAATATTTCGTATTTAGTTCTATATTATTTCTGTCCTCTAGCAGCCATTTTGCTTTTTCATCCAATTTCCGATGTTATTATTTCAATTGACTTCGAGATGAGTGGATCTGACGTTGACAGTAATATATTAAATATTTTTTTGGTATTGTGCTTTCCAAATTCTTTATCAATCGCAATGGTATAACTGGTATATTCCCGCTTTTTGTTTTTAAAATACTCTTCGGATAATTTTTATAGCTGAAGCGTTCCATGTTTTATAAAGAATTTAAAATTTTATTGTTATTGTATAGATATATTATAGCAACTAAGTTTATATTCGAATACCACTGGTTTTTATCCTTTTTGTTACATTACGTTATACTATCCCAGCAAAAACTTTTTGGTTTTCGGTAATAACAACTACTTATTAAAGTAGTTTCTTGGTAATGAGGCGTCATTATTATTTGCCTAGAGCGCCGGATTAACAACCAGAAGGTTGTTGGTTCAACCCCATTCTGAAGCTGTTAGTTTTCTATAACAAAATGTCCAAAAAGATATTTTAAACTAAATAGAGTTTTTGTCGCTTAGGATGCTATGTGCGAGTTGGTGTACTGAGTAAGACGTTAGTCAGTGTGTGTCCAAGTTCGAGTCTCACTGACGGCAAAAGTTTTTTGTTTTTTTTTTTTGCGTTTAGGTACATATTTTTGAGTACCCCTAGAGTCAAAAAATAACTAAATGACTTTGTGGACAAGTCAAACAAAAATAACTAGTTATTCAGGCAAAAAATAAGTAGTTTATTTTTGTTTCCAATTATACCTGCTAACTTACCAGGAAAGCAAAGTTTTTGCTGGGGTGACACATTATACCATTTCTTAAAGACTTATCCTACTAACATAAAAAATGCAACCAATTATCGATAATAGTTTCCGAGTAATGATAATTTACTTTTGATCAAATTTACAAAAATCACATTTTTTATAAAATGACATAAAATATTTGTATTTAACAGCATGACACGCCCACAATTACCAATATTTTAAAAAATTTTTGGAAATTAGTGTCAACAAAAAATTGGACTTTTGGTCAATGAAATTAGTTTCTGTGCCACTGTGCGTTGGCGTAACTTTTTGGCACCATACCGACGTCGGATTAAAAAGTGATTTATTGGTTCAATAATTTAATTTTTTGTGATCGAAATTTTTAAACATTTTTCTAAAAAATACCATCATTTTTTTCCATACAAAATATTAATATTTTTTTTTTTTTAATAGTTAAGGTTTTGTAGAGTGTGCAACTTTAAATATATAAAACTCAATACTTAGATGTCTGCTTTTATTAATTTAAATAATATTTAAACTTATTGCATATTTTTAAGTGCATTTTTTTGTAAAATTTGAAAATTTTTCTAATATCTCATATATATGTATTTTCATTTCGGCATACTTTTTCTATATTGCACCCATAACCTATGCAAAAATTTCATATTTATTTTACCCATTATCGCGACGGCTTAATTTTTAAAATTGCAAATTCTATAATCGCGACAGTTTACGAAAAACGAGTTCTATTTTCGCGACTTTTATCTGTTTTTTTTTTTTTTTTTTAATTTGGTTACAATGTTTATAAACAAAAAAGGGAAATCCCCGTCTTTTGATAAATTTACTTTTTTGGATGATTTTGATCTACAATTTTGTCAGTTTATTCATGTCATTTGTTGTGTAAATACGAGATCTCTTAATATTGGAAAATTTTAACACATTTTAAAGCCAAAGATTTCTCAAAATTTTGAGATTTTAAAAGAATTTAAAAGTAGAGATTTCATAAATTCAATTTGCGTGAATTACAAGTTGCTAAAGTCTTCGGTTTACCGCATTATTAAGCAAGAAAATTTATTAAAAAGTTCGTACGTACAGCAGAAAGTGATACGGAACATCTTTTCACGTATGCTGACATAAACAACTGGATTGAAAAAGAATTTCATGTAGAAAGTAATAAAGAGCAAATAGAATTATCAGGTACTGAATGGAGGATTTATACGATAGTGATCATGAAGAAAGCAAAATTAAGTGGAATTTGGAAAATTATAAGACGACAACAGTACTATATGAACTACGTGATTTAGCTGTTATTTTAAAAAATAATTTTCCAAAAAAAAAAAAAAGCAACTTAAAATCTTCAATTTCTTTAAAAATGTTTAAAATGTAAATATATCAATAAAAACAGTTCTAATCTTAAAAATTACATAAAATGTTGGGTTTTTAATTAGTCGCGAAAATCGAGCTTGCACTATATATGAAATTTTGTATAAAAATTTCTTTAACTTTTTTTCTAAAAAATTATTAAAAAATACTAAAAATTTCCGTCACATAAAACCTAAACTGAAGTATTCAGTCAATTTACCAATTTTTGAGTTAATTTCAAAAACTAAAAAAAAATCTAAGGGGAAGAAGTCTTTCAAAAGTGCATCAAGAAAATGAATCTGCATTAGAAATTCATTTTTCTAAAAAAAAAAAAAATCCTTTATTGTGATATTTAAAGAGGACCACGTTTCCTTTCTAATGAAATCGGACTTCAGCTTCAAAAGGTATCGATAATTAAAAATACAGCTGTGTTGTTGTGGTGGTATGAAGTACGTATTTGCCAAATACATACTTTTGGATTATACTTGTGGAGCAAACAAAAAAAAAAAAAAAAATTGCTGTGGGTGGTCTAATTTCTACGTAAGACAAAAATTTCCCAGTCGAATCCATAATTTACGATAATAATTAATTTAATATTAAGTATTATACGAGTATGTTATTATTTAAAAGACTTTGATTTTGTTTTATAATTTGAATTAACTTTTCTGTGCAAACATTAAACCGCTTAAGTCTCCAGATTATTTATACGATGAAATAATTATTTACTACCAAATAATGCAGGAAACTAATCCGTTTACAAGATGATGATTATAAACGAAAATAAAAATACAAAAGCTAACGAAAGCATCAATAAACTATATAAATATGTATTTTTAGCTGCCTGCTATGACATCATAACACTGGTACAGAACAAGTCGCAAGAAAATAACAAAAATAAATATACCACCCACCAACAAAAGAAAAAGGGGGGGGGGGGTTAATAAATAGGTCTTTCATTTACTGATTTATACAACTACTCTGTTACTACACACTAATATTCTGACAAACAAACTGATAGGAATACCCTGCAGTTTTATTGGTGGCAATGATTCGACGCCATATACATATATAAAAGGTACCAACTGTCGTAATAAATATTTTATAAAAATTACAGGAAAACGACTTTTATTAAGGACAGAAAATTATAAATATTCTTGAAATTTTAAGCAAACTAAATAAGACGCAGAATTACCGCATAATTGAAAAAAGTAATTTTAATGATTATTTTAGATTTTTTTTTTTTTTTTTTTTTTGTAGCGAAAAATTTGATTTTCGTTATAATATAGATTTTCCATAAAATTCCAATTTATACCTTATAACTGATTTTTCACTAAAATTTATAATTTTAAGTTAAGAGTACATCCAGAGAATCTATATCAGTGTGGAAAATACCAAAGTCTGAATCAAATGTTTAACAGACGTATAGGAAAAAACTTAGTTTTGCTTTAAGGTATAAAATAGTTCCATAAACATTTTAAGACTAACAAACAACAATATTATTGACAAATGTGAACTTCAACAAGTTCTATAAATAAAATCCGGCAGCACCATTAGATTAATGTATTACTTTCTCATTGATAGTAAAGGGTATATATAAGTTTGTCATTCCGTTTGCAATTTTCACAATTTTCGTCGGAAAGCAAAAAAGTTTATATTTTCTGGATCCTTATAAGAAATGATATCGATGTAGCGATTTCCGTCTATCCGTCCATTCGTTCGTCGGTTGAAACGGCGTTTATGAAGCCCACCGATATCTGCCATATATAATATATATCAAACGATCGGAACACTTTTCAGAATTTTTCTTCTGAAGAAATGAACTCGGTCTATTAGTTACAGAAATATCGAGCAAAATGCATTTTTGATCGATATCCAAGCTATAGACTTGATTCTTATATAGATCGATCAAAAATATTTCCCTTGAATTTCGGTTTTTGAATCAACCAAATCAGTTCATAAACAACTAAGTTATTGTCAAATCTGTGTTTTTTTTATTTATTTAATGTCTGCTTCCCTTATAGTTGTTGTTTCTATGGATACTGAAAAACAACAACAACAACAAACGAAGACATATTTGATTTCTTCAACTTTTTGAAGCACCTATGTAAGGTAGCCACTTCATTCTTTCACAGAAAAATCTGATTTTTTTAAGAACTTTTGCATTTAAAAAATGAACTAAGTAGATTCAGTATTAACCGAGTCATAGCCAAAAACATGTTATTAGAATCTTTGAAGCTCACATTTAAGCTATGGGTCTCATTCTTGCATAAATCTGCCACAAATATTTTTTTCACATCGGTCCATAAATTTTCTACCATAACATTTTTAATTTAATATTGTCTTATATTTATAAAATGATTTTATCTTCTTTAAACATGTGCGAACTTTTGTAAAATTTCAAAGTATTAAATTTGTTATTTACTAGCTTTTACCGCCTCGCCTCACTACCCTATTTGATGCGATAACTAATATTTAATTTATATGGAAGCTACTACTCTTCTTGGACCTATTTACCCTATTAGAATTTTGATATGAAAACTACTTTTAATTTTTTTAATACTTCCTCTGTAATACTCCTTCAGATGAAAAAATTTACATTTTCTTTGTATGAGGGCTACCTCTTCCCCTGGACCTATCCATCCCATTTTCATTTCATTAATGCGATATGATAAAAGTTCCTACGAAATTTGAGGGCTCTCACTGTAATAGTTCCTTAAATTTGCCATAATGAATATTCCTGCTCCGATTTTCAGCTAATCGGTTCATCCGTTGAGTTCTAAAAAATTGGACGTAAAATATGGGCGTGGCACCGGATCAAGATCCAACATAACCTATAACATTATACAGTGCAAGTCATATTTCATATAAATTGCTTCATTAATAATGTGTAAAATTTAAAAAATAGATTTTGTAAAGTAGGCGTAAAATGTGGGTGTGAGGTCCAATCGAGATTTAACAAAGCCTATAATAATATAATAATAAGTATATAAATTAAAAATTAATGGCAATTTTCAATAAAAAGAATTATAAAACCCATACAGAAAAATCAAATTTATAGAAACATTTCTATTAAAAAAAAACTAGCCCAAGCCCGATCACATCACACCCTACAAGAAACAACAAAAACTACATCATCGGAAGAAAAGTAAACAATTGCAATGGAATTATTCAATAAATTGGAGGAAAAGAATCCAACGAAAAAAGGTATGTATAAACAGCGCATACTTAAATTTTTTAAAAATAGTTGTTAATATATGTAGAAAATTTCAACAAAAACTTGCAACCCAGACGATAGCATAAGTCAGTTGACACATACATATTAATATGCAGTGCAGAAAAGAACTGCATGAACTATAAATGGAGTTAAGAAACTTGGATAGAAAGTATGACCCATGCACACTGTCTAAAAATCCCATTTTTTTTTTTTTTGGCAGAAATTCCAAAAAAGCAAAAAAAAAAAAAACAAAAAAAAAAAAATAGAATAGAATAGAATAGAATAAAATAGAATAGAATAACTTTTCTAAAGATTTAAACAAATGTCCTAAAGTTGGAAAAAAGGGGAAACGTATAAGTTATTATTAAATTCTGGAAACAAAAAGTGAAAAAAGTGTATACAGATACTTTATGGAATTTTTCTTTATGGATTGAACTGAAGTGGAAACAAGCAAAGATTCTGAAATGTCTAACATTGGTTTGTTAACTGAACTCAAATAATATTTTAAGAAATTGTAAAAAGTGAACGTATTTTATAAATGATAACATACCAAGTAATCATGAACATATATTAAAATATTATATTAATATAATTTTATAATATTATATAATAAATATAATATATAATATGGTAACTGTTGACAGTTACAAGGCATTAAAATGGATATTTTAATATTTAATAAAATGGAGATAGAATTTGAAATGCTGTATCGCAATACCAGAAAAATATATAACAAGATTGTATAATGTAAATTTCAGCCTACGAGATGTATTTTAGGACCATTATTTTAAATTTTACATAAGTCGTGTATTTGTTGTTATTTTTGAGTTTTGTTATTTTTTTTTATAAAATTAACCTATAATTTTGAAAGACGAAAAGTTATGTCGTGAGAGTGTTTATATCTCTTGCAATCGTCAATTATCTTTCAATTAAATTTTGATAAACCTGAGCAGGAATTTCTTGGCTTTCACTAACAAGTAGAAGAAAATATTCTAACCTATTGGGCACTGTTGCCAGATTTGCCGATTAATCTGCATTTTGACGATTTTTTATTGTAAAAATTCCAAAGTGCGATTTGACGATTTTTGTTCAAAAACTGACGATTGCACGAAATGTTCACACACGTAAATTTTTCCTGTTTAAATCTAATTTTGTATTGTAGTAATAGAGAGAGAGAGAGAGAGAGAGAGAGAAAAGGACTATAAGAAGTTTAAACTTTTTCTTCGCAATTTATTTGCAATTTAACCAGTATTGGTAAAATATAATTTTTGTGTGAAGAGAAAAATATTATTTTATATACATATGTATGTAAGTGAAGTAGTTTAAGTAGTTTTGATCATAGATAAAAAAAAAAAAAGTTTAAGAATGTGTTAAGTACTAAACATTTTAATTGAAAATAAATCCAATACATATGCGTTTTTGAGTAATTATTTAAATTGAGTATATTTTGTCATAAATTAGGATCACCAGCCCATTTGAGTTTTAAACAATTTTTATAATGATTCAGTAGTACTTTTAATTGTGATTAAAGAAAAGAAAAAAATTTAGCCGCTCGCTCTTAGTTTACAAGTTATGGATCTCTAAAGTTTTGATATATTTTTCTGAATATCTTTATTAATACAAATGCGATTTAAATACTGTTTAAAAGTTAAAATACCTTTTGAATGATATATAAAATGCATTAATATAATATACATTAAATTCTTGACAGGATTTATGCAATTTAAATTTTTTATTGAAAAATTTTAGTATTTCTTAAAAGAATTTTATTTCGAGAATAAATATAGGAGAAAATCCCAGGGAACGGCCAAAGGTCTGCTACACGGAAAAAACTTTATAAACGTTAAAAAGAAAATATTTTTATATTAACTGGGTCGGTAATCTTAATTTGTTCCTATTTTTCAAATTTTGTATAATATAAAACAATGCTGGAAGTTTATTTAATATACAAATCATTTCAAAACTTAATATTATTTTTTAATATGAACATAATATGAAAATAAATATGCATTTTAATTTTTCCGATTTTTTTTTTGACTATTTTAAAAATATTATGTCGATTTTGACGATTTTTTCGTCGAATTTTGACGATTTTATACAATAATTATCTGGCAACAGTGGTTATAGCCCATCTACACGTAACAGTATATGTAAGATTTTATTGTCAAAGAGTGTCAAATTCGCTCTCTGAGAGAATTGTCTCAGGTATAGATTCAAATATTAGTATTATAAGAAGTATTATGAGACTATTTTGATGAGATTTTTCTACACAACTATCTTATATACAACTTATTATTTGTTTTAATGGTTATTTTACATTAAAAAAAAATATTTTTTATAATAATTGTGCTAAAAAAGTCTACATTTCTTAAATAAAACGACATGTTTACACTGTGACTAAGTGAAAATAATGATGTCTTATAGAATTTATTAGAATACGTGTACCCCTTATTTAAGATTCAACATAATATAAACAAAATGGTTACTCTCTTCTGCCGGCGTTATTTCACTTATTATATCAGCGTTAATATCAGTTGTAGACCTGGGGTTAAAATATCATGTTAAAATTTTGAGTTAAATGTTTTTGTGTTGGCAAACATGAACTCATGTTAATGTGTTGTTTTTTCATTATTTTCTGTTTGTCATAGTGACAAGTACAACCATATACATTGTCTTTGCCGCAATCCATTTTGTGTTACATATGTATTTTTGACGAAGTTAAAAAAGAAGCACTTGTAAAAAATATTATTTTTTAAAATATAAATAAAGAGTGTTGGTTTTTTTTTTATTACTACAAATTTTTAAAAATAATGGCGGTGAAAAAATTTTAATTTAATGGAAAGTTTGAATGATTTAAAGGATTTGATCCGAACTGCTGCTTTGGATGAACATAAACAATTTTGAAAAAGTGTTATAGTTGGTAAGTACACACATTTCTTAAATAAATAAATACTTAAAGCGAATTAAAGACTCCATTATTTCTTAATTGTTTTTTGAGTTTTGGCAAAATGGTTAAAAATTAGGTATAACACAAGTAAATACAGGTACACCTAAAAATAAGAAAAAAAGATACTGCAATGAGATTTGCAATAACATCAAGAGTGCGCCTAACTGTGACCCTTCGTTTTATTGGAACAGGAGATTCTTACAGATCCTTAGAATATCTTCAAGAATTTCGTGGAAAACTATAAGTAATTTTGTTCCAGAAGTACTAGAAGCAATAACAGAGTCTTTACAAGGTAAACATTTAAAGGTAGAATACTTTTGTGGTAGTATTATAAAGACATTTATTTTAATTTTGTTTGTTTTTTATAGCAATCTACTACTGTTTCGATCTCTCTCGTAGTGTGCGGATGTTTTAAATCGTGTGCGATTGGTAAAGTTGTTTTTTCTAAGAAGAAAAATACAGAGTGAATTTAAGTGTTAAAGTGCCTTTTGGCTGAAGTTGTTTTGTCAACAAAGTCTCAATTTGTCCCCGACAGAAAGTAAGATTAGGTCTGATCTAAACTGAAGATTAGCCTTACCACTTGATGTTTTGGTAATCTCAGTGTTACCGTTTTGACGACTGGTTGTACTATTCCGGTTTTGACTGCCGATTAGTTGTCCACCCCGAATGGAAAAGAAGGGCGTGACGTCTAAGGAGGTAACAGAGAAAGTCCCACTCTTGGATTGCATGGGCACAAGCTATGGCCATTGCGTAATGGCGGCGCGGTAATTAGGATTCCGTTGGTTGCCAAGACGTAGAAGATAGCTGCCAACAAGAAGTTCGGAGAGGTATGTTTGGAGGTGTCCATAAAGAATAAACTTGGTCCGAAAGTAGTGGTACAGAGAGTGCATCCGGATATCACCCCGGATGAGTTTATGCAGGAGTTTTATGCTTGGAATTTCAAGCATAATATTACTCCTGACGTGTTGCGTAAATCTGTGTGACTGGTGATTGATCCGTGGAAGCCTACAGGGAGTCCGGTGAATGTGGTGCTGAAAGGATGTATATTAGGGGTTTGCCGGGGCGTATGCGAGTTTTTACGCAGAGTGGAGGAAACTCTGCAGTTATTGTAAATTGCAGGAATATTGACTGTACAGTAGTTAGTTGTAGTCAGTGAAGAATAAGGAGGGTTTGGGAGGATGTTCTTGGCTAGCATATTTTGCGTGTTCGGGGGTACAACAGATTATTTTATAGAAAATAAGTAGTATAAGTTTAAATTTTTGAAAGATTGTTTATATAAATTTAATGTAAATAAGTAATAAAAAAATCGTATTAGAAATAGAATATTTATTAAGGAAGATGATAAAAACCAAAAATAATAATATTGATTAAGTTAAAATCCACATTTTTTTTGTTTGTTTTGTTATTTTAAATTCATTAATAGAAATATAAATATATGAATGCTTAGAAAAGGATAAAGATTTACTTAAATTTGGGAAATGTGGCAACCCTATTAAAAATAAAAAATATTTATTAATTATTTTTATAAAAATATTTTGTGTATAGATATTAGTAAAAGTATACAGAAATATTCATAATTTTCTAAGTAATTATTCACGCAAAGCTAAAGGCAAAAGTTACAAGTTTGTAAAAATATAATAGTCATATATACAATAAATTGGAAATATAAAAGTTTAAAGGCAAAAGATCGAAAATTATATATGCTAAAGGATAAGCTTAATTTGGAATACATATTTTTAAAATGTCTTTCGATATTTAGAAAAAAAGTCCCAATTTGGGTTTTTTGGAGAAAATACAAATTTTTTAATTGTAATAACATGTTTATTTATAAAGATATCTTAATGAAATTTGCAGATAATATGGATCTTATTAATATAAATATAGGCGCGTTAACCAAATTTCAATCTGGGGTAGGGTTTTCCTGAATTCCCAAAAAAACTAATGAAAATTTCTAAAAATGGGATTTTTTACATTTTTGGCTATAGAATCCACATTTTTCCGAAATCCCGTAGATTTTGATTTGAAACTTTTAATAGCATATTGAACATTCTTAGAATATATTCCGCTTGTCGATTCGTGCTTTGGGATTTGAGAAAATATGATCTAAAATCAAAACTTTCATATAAAATGGGTCGAATTCGGGAAGGTGTGTACAATGACCAATTGAGTTATTGGGCTTGTTTTTTTATCTTAAAGTCATCTCTGTGAAGTTGCCTTTCAGAAAGGTGCAAAATTATGATATGTGCCTAAGGAAAATTTTATTTTAGATAAAAAAGAGTGTAGATACTTTTTCGGCTAAAAAAAACACAAAAAGTCGTCTTTTTTTGCAATTTTAAACTTGAAAATGGTTTATTTTTGGACTCGGTAAGATATGGACTTCACATTTTTTTATTCAATAGATAACTAATAATAATAATAATAGGATATATATGAAAAAAAACTGGACCAAGAACTTGCAAAATTATGGTGCTTAAAAATTCAAACGCAAATAACTCGAAAATTATAAGAGATAAATAGGACACGTACGCATGTGTTTTATAGGTCTTATCAGGGCCTACAACAATAGAAACAAAAATTTGGCAAGCGATTAAAAATTGTTTATGTCATAGGTACCTAACTTTGAGCCCCTTTGGCTCCGCCCCTGAGGGGTAGTGCCCCCCTTCCAAATTTGACATTGTAAACTGCTCTGCTACGCCTGTAGCAATTTTCATGAAAACCCAACCAGCCGATCAGAAGTTACAGATTTATTTCCAAAAAATTTCGATTCTGCCCCACTGTGCATTCGGAGAAGCAACACAGCCGAGGCTGCTTTAGAATGGTTAAGATTAACTTGCGTTATCTTCACCATATGCGCCTTTAGGATGATTGTGACGTTGACGTCATCTTGTTCTGAGTCCAAGAGGGCGTCTTCATTAACTACTTCGTCCACTCGCTCAAAAATTTCACCCACAAATTCAGAGTTTGAGTGAGTGTCCTCTTGAGCAAGAGAACTAACAGTATCCTTACAAGACATTACTTCCGGAGTTTGATCATCATCGATCTGAACCGGTCTGTCTCTGTCATCCCCTTGGTAGACCTGTGGGAAGATCGACTCAAAACCATATTAGATCTTCCCACTTTTCTCACGAATGGATGACAGTGACTCCTTGTTCATCACGATCACAATCTTTCTGGATGCTCCGTCGGATTCGGAAACTCTGGTCACCTTCTAACCGCCTGTAGGGATAGCCCGAAGACTTATTCGCAACTCCTTTGGTTACAGTAGGTACTGAGGTTGCTGCCACCCGAGTTGGTTTCGGGCAGGCAGTCTCCGAAGCAGGGGGTTTCGCCGGTCTTGTGCAGCTTTTGAGGTGCTTGGTGCGAAGTTCAGTGGCACCTCGCTGCTTTTGCTTCTAGAATTGGAAGCCGGTTTTACGCATTTGGTGTGCTTGCCACCTCCTGCTGTTTGTTTTCCCTCTTTCTCATAGTTTTTCGTTTGTTTATTTTTTCTTTCCATTTAATCTAATTTTTATCCCACGAGTGTGCTCATAACGGGTTGGACGGCGTACATGGCTACTCAACATTTACAGCCGACCCGTGCCCTAACGTCGGAAGGGAGTTGTTAGCGACAAGTCTTCTTTAACTAGCCATTCAGGTTCTCGCACAGCTACCAACACCCTTAACCTTACAAGTGGTGACAGTTTTGGTCTGCGGGCAGTGACTAGACACGGCCAGAGCTCGTGTCATTACTTAGGTCTGACAGTGTTTTATGTCAAACCTCAATAATGATGGGTGTGAACATAACCACTTGAGATGGGAGATGGGTGTGAACATAACCACTTGAGTTTTAAGTTCGTATATACAAAGCAGCAGCATATGCTCGCTCCGATGCATCACAAAAACCGTGTAATTCGACAGAAAATGAGGGTTCATAATGAACGAAGCGGGGAATTTTAATTTGTTCAATATTCGGGTAATCGTTGATAAACATTTGCCATTATTTTAGAGTTAAGGGTTTCAAAACTTCATCCCAGTCCGTTCTATCTTTCCATATTTGTTGCATAATAAATTTTGCACCCTCTATTTTGGATGCAAACCAACCGGCGGGATTTAGCAATTTCAGATAAAACGGCACGTTTTGTAAAACAATGTCCACTTATATGTTTGATAGGGTCAAAATAAAAGTGGTCACTTCCAGAGTTCCTTCTCAATCCAAGAGTTTTCGAAGTGCCTAACTCTGAGAGTTTAAGAAATTTATTATATAACAGGTGTTCGGAAGGGATACCTTGCAAAATACGATCATTGTTAGCGGTCCATTTTCCCAATAAAAAAACCAGCTGTTTTAATAAAGTGACCAAGATTGTGTTGAGCTTGTATTGCCAGGTCTATGTCATGTGAACCATATAGTACGTCAGCAACGTACATGTAATACCTAAGATTCTCAGAGACAATTGGGATTTCAGATTCACATTACTTATTTAGTTCAAGCAACGTTCTTGTGGCCAAATATGATGCACAATTCAATCCAAAAGTAACTGTGTTCATTTCGAAGTCACTCAACTCCTCATCGGGATAATTTCTAAACAGAATTCGTTGAAACGGGGTGTGAGCTTTATTAATAACAACTTGCCGATATATTTTCTCAATGTCGGCATTAAATACACAGCGAAAGAGATGCCACCGCAAAATAAACGTTGTCAAATCGGCCTGTAAGGCTGGGCCGGCCAGGGTATAAAATATCGTTAATACTTACACCATTAGAAGTGGGATTGTATGCATTAAATACGACTCGAAGCTTCGTCGTCATTGTATCAGGTTTGATTACAGCGTGATGGGGAAGATAATACGAGATATTATGGTTAGGTGACAAATCTGGGTGAACTCTTGTCATATGATGAAGAGTTTAATATTCGATTATGAATACATCTTAGTTCTTTTCCGCTGTGTATTGTCTCATTAAGCAAACTTCATTACGAATATTATGCGATATGACATTGCTTCTAGAACGGCCCAAAGTTTTATGCACTGGGAACTCTTTCTTGAAAGATAGAGATACTACAAACCTACCCTCCTCGTTTCTATAGGTAGTCTTTGAGTAGAGATCTTCACATTAAGAGTCTTCTTGAGACAATGGCTTAACTACTGAAAGTTTCCAAAAACGAGCTATTTGACGATTGAGGTCTATCTCATTATAAAATGTTGAAACGATTGGAGGTTGGCTTAAAGAATTTACTTGGCCAGTTACGATCCATCCGAAGATGATCTTTTGTACCATCAGTCACTCTCCTAATGAATTCCTTCACGTAAGTGATGTAAAAAGGGGCTGATATGGCAATTGATCGGTGAATTTTTTTACTAAAAATGCCTCAATTTTTCCCAAGAATTTTATATCGATAGGGGAGCTAATGTTGATCGAACAAACTTGAATTGCGGTAGCCGTTAAAGCACCATTAAGACCGATAACATGAGTCTGAGAAAATTCTATAGGGCAAAGAGAGCTTCCTTTTAAGAGAGGAGGAGAGAGTTCAAGGCACGAACTGTATATCTAATATCACCTACACATAGGTCTACCATAGAAGTTTCTAGTAAAATCGTTGGGTCGAGTAAGATTAAGTAAGATATCATCAGGAGTATTCGAGGTATGAGGGTGAATTAAAGAATTCGAGTTACTATTATGAATATCCGATGATGTATTTTGAGGGTTTTTATTGCTTTGGTTTTGCGTGTTTGTTGTAGGTTATGATGCACGGTGAATGAACAAACATATTGATTCTTACACTTTTTTTAGTCATGAGAAGTGGCTAAACAGTTTCTACAAAGTTTTTAGTTTTTTACCAAAATGAACCGTTCGTCAACCGTCATTTGCAAAAAAAAAAACTGGACATTGCCTAATGGGGTGTGAATCAGAGCAAAAAGAACATTTTGTAGTTTTGTTTGAAAGAATATTAGTGTGGTAACTATTTAGTTTCTCTGAATTTCGGGGGTTCTGAATCTCAGTATGTGGATTAGTTTTATTGAAATTGAATGAGGGTTTTGAAGATCTAACATCTGCAAAAGATTCTACTGTCTGATACCTAAAGGTTAAAAATTCATTCATTCGTTTCCACGCGTTAAGTTCGAACCAGATTTATGATGTTGTTTCCATAAATCTAAGGTTACATCTGGGAGGCACGTTTAGCAAAGATAAACAAAAATTACATCCCATTTATCAGTGTCTGGAGTGCCTTTATACTAGATCCAGATTCTTCAGAGATAGAATTTAGATTAAAAAGTGTTTTTAGATGTGCGTTTAAAAGAATTTTTTTGTTTTCAAACTTTTCTACTGCCTACGGTCTTTTTATTTAAATGAAATAATTTTTCAACAGGTGTAAGACTAGGATTATTTTTATAAAGAGCAGAGAACATGTCTCTGATGGTAGGTCAGGAGACGTAGTCTCCATAGAAAATATCAGTATCGCATGGTGCAAATGAGATGCTTGGGTTAGGAACAGATTGAAAATCAATATTCTCGATAGGTGGAGTCGCTTTATTAGACAACTGATCTACAAGCTTATTTGCCTTAGACAAGCACTTAAGATGGGCATCATATACCACAAAAAATTTGTTTTGGACAGTGGTTAGATTGACTTCAGCATCTTCAGATTCTAATTGTACAAGAAGAGAATCACAAATCGATCGAAGAACAGACCAGAGGTGCACAATTTCGTCCTTCTGAACCTTGTCAGAAGCCCTTATAAATTGATCAGAAGCCCTTATAAATGCACTCAATTCCGACATTTTTCAAATATATTTTATAAAAATTCGCAATTAACGACTGGAAGAAATTTAATTTATCTGTCACAAAAAATCTAATATATTTTGTTCCGTGAACAACCATTCAATTGGGTTATAATACAAATTGAGTTCAAAACAATAAGTAGCTAAGATGTAGCATATGTAAAACTATAATGAATATTATTAATAATCAAGTTATTAATCTTTATGTTAATCCTTATGTTATAAGCGGTGAAATTGTCAATTGGATTACTGAATAAAGAGAGCAAGTAACAAATGAGAGATTACGAAAAACAAAAATTATAAGAAATTATTACACTTGTGTAGTCATCCGGGAGATAAATTCAATAAAGAATGTAAAGAATAATTTGAACGTTGAACTCAATTTTCTTCCGATAATTATAAGTATGTACCATAATAATTTAACAGTAAAATTTTATAATGATAAATTTAAGAGATTCTCATAATCATGATCAATCGAATTTCAATATTTAAATTACTTGTAACAATTACTTGTAATTAGGATCTCAACCACTGTTGCCAGATAATTATAGTATAAAATATTTTTGAAATAGGAAAAATTAAAATGCATATTTATTTTCATATTATGTTCATACTAAAAAATAATATTATGTTTTGAAACTAATTGTTTATTAAATAAACTGCCAGAATTGTTTTATATTATACAAACTTTGAAAAATATGAACAAATTAAGATTACCGGCTCAGTTAAAAAAATATTTTCTTTTTAACGCTAATAAAAGTTTTCTCGTGTAGCCGTCCTTTGGGCGGACTCAGGGACTTTCTGCTATATTTATTCGCTGAATAAACTTTTTTTTTTTTAAATAACAAAATTTTTTAAGTTCCGATATAGCAATAAAAAAATTAAATTGCCCAAATCCTCTCAAGTATTTAATGGATATGGTCATAATATATATCACTCATTTTTTATTATATATCATTCTATTTGAACTTTTAAAGAGTATTAATATAATTTAAATCGCGTATGTATTAATAACGCCAAATATTTTACACTTCTTTAATCACAGTTAAAAGTACTACTGAATCGTTATAAAAATTGTATAAAAATCAAGTGGGCACGTGATCCTCATTTATGCCAAAATAAACTCAATTTAAAAAATTACTCATAAAATCATATATATTGGTTGTATTTTCAATAAAATTTTTTATTACTTAACGCATTCTTAAATTTTTTATCTATGATCAAAACTATTTCACTTACACAAAAATTATATTTCACCAATACAGGTTAAATTGCAAACAAATTTCGAAGGACTTCTTATTGTCCTTTTCTCTCTCTCTCTATCTACTACAGAACAAAATCAGATTTAAACAAGAAAAATTTGCGTGTGTGAACATTTCGTGATATCGTAATTTTTTGAACAAAAATCAAATCGCACTTTGGAATTTTTACATTAAAAAATCGTCAAAATCCAGATAAATCGGCAAATCTGGCAACAGTGATCTCAACGTAATTTGCACTGTAGCTCTTTATCCAAATAATTTTCTCTTATACTTCTGTAAAGAACTAAGTTTTATATGTAGGTAAATACATTAAATAAAATGTTACTGCGTTAAATGCTGTTAACTATCAAATAATTTAATGTTACTATTCGATGTGGATTTCGTTCATATTATATGAGGGAATTTTTATCGTCGAAAAAAAATATAACTATTTATCAGTCTATGTATGTAAATATATATCGATCTATGTATGTACATATATTTATTAATTTTTTTTTTTTGCTAATATTCTTAGATATTTTATTCAACACATACCTTTCTTATGAATTACTTGCTTTGATTTTATTTGATATTTTGGGGATTTTGGTTTATATATTGACTCACTGCAATAAATCACTGTTTTTCACAACTTTTTGTTTGTAGCCAATTGTTTATTCGGGATTCAAGAGGGTTAAATACTAACTTTATTTAACTTTATTATAATTTCTGTAATAGAATTTTTATGCATCAAATATTTTCCAAATTTGGTTCGATTGAACCACAAATGTAAATGGGGGGTGTAGAGGTATTTGACAAATATTCAATGCAATAAAGGGGAAAACATGAAAAAAAAGAGATTTAGTTATATTAAGCAATACTTTTATTTTTGGGAGAAAATATTACCTTTACTTCACAATGTTTTTTCAAGACTGGCTCTACCAAAAAATTTTACATTAACAAGAAAGTACCCAAAATAAAAGTAGAAACTCCTTCCAATATAGAGAGAGGTTGAGAGTATAAAAAATAAGTGTTTATAAGCAAAAGTTTTGGTTACAGTGGCTATAAATTTAGGAACACCAAAGCATTATCCACCTAAACATATATATATATATTGTTACTTTTTATCTTTTAAAAACAGTGGTTTATTTCCTTTAAATAAACCTGTACTTTGATTGCAAATAACAGCAGTTTATTAGTTTAAAAGTTGTAACGACTCTTTATTTTATTTAAAAATGTACAACAATAACAATTTAAATAGATACTTGTGTTCTAATACATACCCACACACTTAAATTACACACTTTATGCAACACACTTTAATAAAGAACAAGATTATACAGCCAAGGCAGTTAATTTGTCTTTACTTAACGACGCTTAAAATTAGACTGAGCCTATGGTGTTCTCACGGCCAATTTATATACACTACACTGACATCGAAAGCTTTATTTCTTTCTACAATGTTCTTAACGGACAAACAAGAGCATTCGATGTTAATGTTAGCAGTTGCAACATTTAGTGTTGCCATACTTACAAACAATGATGAAAGCTTTTTATTCAATGTTGTATGTTTACAACTATGTTAATAATTTCTACAGATATGTTAACTGCTGTTAACATAAACAGAAAGGTCTAGAAGCATTGAGAAAGATTTAAATTTAAACCAGCCGTTAAAACCGTTATCTTTGAATTCAAGTACAATTTCGTAACACTGCCCCCCGCTTAAGCCTGTTCGTCCCGAATAGGCACAGATTCTATTCTCCCATAGGCAGCTAGTCGTTCTAGATGTACTACCTTCATTTTAGATCTCGGGCTCTTTTCTTTCTGTATTCTATACGCCACGTCGTTTAATTTCTTAATCACTTTGTATGGTCCATCCCAATGGGTTTGTAGTTTGGGAGACAGTCCTTTCTTACGTTGTGGGTTATACAACAGTACAAGCTGGCGTATCATTTTATCGCTGGTCATTTTTATTCGTCTGCGTACGAATTCATGTAGTTCGTTCAGGTCATCTTGCTCTTGGGAATTGTTTTCATTATCTCTTGATGAGGGCTTAATACTGAATTCTAAATCACCAGGCAACTTGAGTTCTTTCCCGAAGACAATTTTTGCAGGAGTTCTGTATGCCAATAAAAATTTCGGTATGTGTTCATTCCAGTCCTTCTGATGTACACTAACCACTTTTCTTAAATATTCCTCCAAAGTGCGATTGAATCTTTCAACCATGCCATCAGATTGAGGATGCAGTGGCGTTGTTCTGGTTTTTCTTATTCCGTATAAATTGCACATTTCCTTGAATACGGCAGCTTCAAAATTTCTACCCTGATCGGAATGCAACTCCAGTGGAACACCATAGCGGCACACTCAGTTGTTCACAAGTACGCTTATAACCGTTTCAGCTTCCTGATCAGGTATGGCATATACCTTTGGCCATTTGCTGAAATAATCCATAACCACTAGAACGTAACGGTTTCCGGCATCACTGACAGGGAAAGGGCTGCTACATCCATTGCAATCCGCTCGAATGGCGCACCTGAGTTATACTGCTGAAGTTGTCCACGACTTCTTCTTACTGGACCTTTCGCTGCTTTGCTACCCAATCGGCTACTGCTTGCTGACAACCCACCCAATAAAAACGTTGTTTTAACTTTTCTAAGGTTTTTGTCACACCATGATGACCACCACTGGGACCGTCATGGAACTCTTTCAATACTTCGTTTATTTTAGAGGATGGTCTACAATTAGATTTGTCACTGTTTTACCGTCAGCACTTTCCCATATGCGGTATAAGCAGCCATTTAACAACCCCAGTTGGGGGCCAGTATGGGGTCATTTCTATGCGTTACAGACCAATCTTCATTGGACTCTATATGCATTAATCGAACGTCGACGATACATTCCTTTTCCTCAGCTTTTGTACAATGCTTACATTCCACGTTGCAGGGCCGTCTTGACAGCGCGTCCGCATTGCCGTGTTTCAAACCCTTCCGGTGCTCAATGCTAAAATCATAACTCTGAAGCCGCTCTATCCAACGAGCCAGTTGTACTTTAGGTTGTTTAAATTGCAGCAACCACCTGAGGGCAGAAGTGTTGGCCATACAGATATTCACACACTCTAATACTGCCAAAAGTTCTCGTCGCGTTACGCAGTAGTTTCTTTCAGGCTTCGAAAGTGTTCGGCTGAAGTATCCAATGACCCTTTCAGTGCCAATGACCACTTGTGAAAGTACACCGCCTATTCCGTATCCTCTCGCATCGCTATCTACCACAAATGTTTCTCCATTTGACAAAATTAGATCCTTGAGCTTCTGAAATGCTAGTTCTTGTGCTTCACACCATTGGAATGATTGTGACTTCTTGGTCAGCTCATGCAAGCTTGCTTCTACATTGGCGAAATTCGGGACAAATCTTCTGTAGTATGTAAAAAGGCCAAGAAAACTACGCAATTCGTGGAGATTTCTCGGACGTGCAATTATCTTATCTTCATCTGTTGATATTCCTTCTGCTGTTACCCGATGTCCCAAATATTTGACTTCTTTCTGGAACAATGCACACTTCTTTACGCGAGCTCCAAGGACTTGAAGATGGTTCGATTATACCGTTCCGCTCCATTTCGTTGACCAATTCCTTCACTTCACTTCGTTTTGCTAGGGGAACACTTCTGGGCGCCTGCTTTATTGGCTTCGCTTCGCCAGTATTTATTTGATGCTTTACAATTGCCGTTATACCATGGCTTTGACTTTTTAAGGCGAAGACGGAGGTATGTTTCTTCAGAATCTGTTTGGCCTTATTTCTATCTGGCGGCGCTAATCCTTCTACCCACTTCCCCACATATTCCGCTAGTAGTTCGTGTTCTTTGATGGATTTATTGGCAGGTTGCGGGGTTTTCTCGCAATTGATTACTGCCTCTGCTAAAGTGCATAGACCTATTTCAGAATTTGGCTTAACTACATTTTTATAGCTGGACAGGTTAAGCACTGGGTTTAACGAGGGCTTTTGCGGTTAGAAGATCACTTGTTATTTCTGCTTTTGCTACCACCTACAAACTGTTGTCCTCACAATCTCCCTCCATACGGGCCCATACTAAAGTTTCTGAGTGTGGTGGTAGCTTCTGATGCTCGATGGTAAATAGCTTTCTTACTTGAGTCCTAATCATGAAATCAATGATAACTTCACCCACAATGTCGGCAACAATGAATACATGATTGACGCTAACGTTGGCAATGATTAATTTCACATTTACTTTACAATAGACAGTGGCCGGCTCCCCAATAGTTGTGCGCAGACTTACCCCACATAATGGTTCAATTGTTTTCTTGACTAAATCGGGCCTGACGATAGACTGTGATGCCCAGGTATCCAGAAGCAGTAAGATTGCTATTTTTCTGCTGCATTACGGATATGGAGATTGTGGGGCCCTCAGGTGTGGGTTTGACTGCTGGTTGTTTCTTTAAGGCGAGGCAGATCTTTTTCGTTTTCTTGGTACTTTGCAGTTTCGCTGAATATGACCCGATTTACCGAAGTTATAACATTTTACTCTGACTTTATTTTACTTCTCATTAAACGCCTCAAAACCTCTTTTAATTAGTTGATTATATTTCTCTCATTATCAGCAACAACTTCGACATTTCGCACCTTGCGTATTTGCGGCTTTAAAATTATTTTCGCCGTTTCTTGTGAAGGTGCGAATGAGATGGTTTTAGCAAATGATTGTTTAGGTGTGGCTGGAACTTGAACACATTAAATGGTGTGGTGTGGTGTGGAGGATTCTGGAATAATTCGCTCCTGTCCATCTTACCATTGAAGATTATTCATCTTTATTTCTAGATCATGTAGTTTTTTATCACCTTTGGATATTTCATTCTCTAAATCGGACAGTTTTTTATCAACGACTTTGGCTTGTATATCTAGGCAGCTCTCTAAGTCGGTCACCTTTGTCTCAATGCCATCCACTCTGCTATTTATAACTTCCGAAATTTGCTGAAGTTTCTCGTTTGTCGCTCTAGAAGTTTCTTTGGCTTCTTTAACTTCAGCAAGAAGTTTATTCTTATTTACTTTAGAAGTTTCTTGAACTTCAATAAGAAGTTTCTCGTTATTGACCTTAGAAGTTTCATTTAAATTATTTTATTTTTTTCTTTAACTTCAGCAAGAAGTTTCTCGTTATTTACTTTAGAAGTTTACTTGGTTTCTTTGAATTCCTCCATCATAGCAGCAAACATTGTGGATAAATCCATGCTGCTTGTTGTTGCATGGGTAGAAACTTCCATTTCTTCCTCATACTCGAAATCGTAAGTTCCGATGTCAATACCACACCGCTTGAATTCATCTATCAGCCTCTTTTGTAATTCTGCTTTATTACCAGCTGTAGGTAACTCCAACTTATTCAATTCTCTCTTGAGTTGCTCCACTTTTAGCTCTTCAAACTTCATGACTGCTTATTATTTTGCAATCCCACTTCTGACACCAATTGCTACGTTTTTACCTTTTAAAAACTGTGGTTTATTTCCTTTTAAATAAATCAGTACTTTGATTGCAAATAAAAGCAGTTTAGTAGTTTAAAAGTTGTAACGACTTCTTATTTAATTTAAAATGTACAACAATAACAGTTTAAATAGTCACTTGAGTTCTAATATACACACACACACACTTAAATTACTTTTTAAATTACACTTTAATAATGTACAAGATTATACAGCCAAGGTAGTTAATTTGTCTTTACTTAACGACGCTTCCAATTAGACTGACCCTATGGTGTTCTCACGGTCAATTTATATACACTACACTGACATCTATTAGATGTTTCTCGAAAGTCCTATTTCTTTGTACAATGTTCTTAACGGACAAACTAGAGATTTCGATGTTAATGTTAGCAGTTTCAACATTTAGTGTTGCCATACTTTTAAGCAATGGTGAAAGCTTTTTATTCAATGTTGTATGTTTACAATTATGTTAATAATTTCTACAGATATGTTAACTGCTGTTAACATAAACAGAAAGGTCTAGAAGCATTGAGAAAGATTTAAATTTAAACCAGCCGTTAATTTACTTTGAATTTAAGTACAATTTCGTAACAATATATATATATATATATATATATATATATATATATATATATGTACTCCTCTGTTTTTCGTTAATCGTCAGTATTTTTTATATGCTATTAACATTCAGACCCTATTGCTTTGCACTTTTGTTAATTGCAGTTTTTGAACGTAATTGATGTTTTCACGTATTTCGTTTTTAAAACCCATTAAATGAATATTTTCATACCTTTTTGAATTACTGCCAATATTGTTGAAATCTTCCAATATAGTAAATGTCATATTTTTCTTTTTTTATTCTACGATCACTGCTCCAAACTTTACAAGGACACTTGCTCATGGTTGTGTTCACGGATATATTATTCATTTATTATATAAAATGTTATTTCTATTTTTTCTATAATAAAAATTTCAAAAAATACTTATTTTTAGAAAATTAATTAAAAACAATTTGTATTGTTATTTAACTTACTCCTATTGATTAAGGAAGAAAATACTTTTTGTTTTTTTAAATAATACACTTTAACAGAATTTTTACAACTATGTCTTTTAAATGTGCTATAGTATATACCTTAGATATATCAATGCTTTCGTAAAAGTGTCTTATAATTGTACCACATATTTATTTCATTTCCATAAAAAATGCATTTTCGTAATCAGCATAGATAAAAATTTGATTTATCTTAAGTATTTTAATATTAGCATCATTGTTTAAATGAATTACTGTAAAATCGTTTTCCTTAAATTCGGTATTTAGAAAACCTATTTTCTTTTACAAATTTAAAATTTTGTGGTTTACTTATATTAAATATATCTTTGTAGAAATTGTCAGTATTATTACATACTATAATTTTTCTAAAATGATCTCCATAACAATTTGCTTGCATTTGTTAATGTTTTACCGATAATGAATATGTGATATTTTTAAAATTTTCAAGACTTTTTGAATTTTGCTTGAAAATTAATGTTTTTGTTCAAAAATCATTGTCCATAAATGCGTTAATGGACCAAACTTTTTTTATTTGGTCTGGATAATGTACCACATATTGATGTTTAGGATGAAATTTTATGTGAGGAAAACATTCACTAATAAATTGCATGAACATTTCAATGTAATAGTCAAGTAGACTTATTTGCTCTTCACTAATTTCAGTACTAAATATTAATCGGTTCATTTTAACCATTGCATTAAGAACAGGATCGTCATGCTGTACGGATCTTTCCAAAAAAATAAGGGGGAAAAATAAATAGGAAATGCCAAACATTTTCTGCTTTAGCTGACATTTTTTTCATTTTTAAATCAAGGATAGGAAAGGAGATAGATAATATAAAATTTTTACTTATCGCCATATAAAACATATTAAATTGGCTTTCCGTTAATTTGCATATTTCCAATAAATCATAAGGAATAATGCCTTCGAACATTAAAATAATTAAGTTCATTTAAATATGACTGTTTATTTACACCCATGTTTAAATGTGGACTATTATCTAAGTTTTTAACGCATTCAGTATAATTAAGGAAATTTCTATCTTCACCTTTCTTGAAATCATTTGTCTGAAGAGATTCTCACTCGTAAAAACAAAATCAACAAAAGTATTTGCTGTTATTGAAGTTTTCAGTGAACCCTCTAATTTGATGGCTTCCTAAATTATCGCCGAGTACTGCTACTAAACTTTCAGTATATGTTGTACGCGGTCCATTATCAACTACATTATTACCGGTATCTTCACGAATAAGTGGCTGCAAAATGACTTCAAAACTAGAATTTTTAATATGGCATTCTTTACATAACATAACAAGCTGTATATTTTTAATACATGATCTGTATTATATATATATATATATATATATATATATATATATATATATATATATATATACATATATATTTTCATTACTTCATAAAGACTAAAGTTTCCATTATTGGAAAGTAATAAAAAAAAATTTTGATGAAAATTGTTCTATATTGTGGATTTTTTTTCAAAAAACATATTTCTTTTGTAATTGGAATGTAAAATTGAAAGTTCCGAAACTATGTTTCCATTTGAAGCAATTTCTATAAGTTCATTTCTATGTTCGGAAATATTAATCTGTTTGCAAATCTGAGTTATTTAGTTATTTTTTTGAATATTTATAGCACTTTGATTCTCAAGTATTTTCTTCAAATCAGATATTAAATAATTTATAGCTGAATCTGAAACTCCATGTTCATATTTAAATTTAACAATTGTGTTAACAGAACTAATATTTTGTATGTTTGAAATTCTCGAACTTTAAAAGAACTTTTAGTTTTAAGTTATTATTGCAATTTTTAAATGTATAGAAAACTTGCATGTTATGTTCTAAATGACTTAGGTTATGCAAAATAATATTTTTATATAAATTAGATATAAATTCATAAATTGGGCACTGGTTCATATTACATGACGGCATACCTAATTCTCCTTGGTTATGGCGTCTATATAGATGATTTTTATATTTTTTGTAGGTAGAAAATCTTTTCAAGCAATTGGTTCGTAAACACTTAAAATATGCATTTTAAAAATATTTTTATTTTATTCACTAAAATTCTTTAATATTATTTTACAAACTTCACAGATGTATATTTTTATTCCTATGATTCTTATATTTTTATAAATTTCTATTATTTTCCTCACAAATATTATATAAATATTTAAATATTATTCTAAAACACAATATATTGTTTTGCTTTTTTATTTATTTTGTTTTTTTTTTTTTTAGAAATACATATTTGACAATTTTATATTACGCATTTCACATACTTATGTACAGTTACATACTTTTTCTCGAAAACATTATTTTTTACATACAATAATATAACAATAGTACAATAGTATAACATAAATGTTTATTGATTTTTAAACAAATTTAGAAACATTCAAATTTCTATGTTTTGTGTGTATTAATATAGATAAAAGTATGTAATAAATACTTTCATATAATTATAAATAATAAATAAATATTGCGCATTTTTACGCATTTTAAGTAATTTAATATGAAAAGTTAATTATTTTATTGTAGTAACTTTACTTGCGTCATTGTATTGCGTCTTAGAGGAGTTAATGACATTGACGTGACAGCTGAAAATGGGGTAGCGATGACTGTTTTTCGTTCTAGGTGGAGGGTGTGTGACAATTGGGGTGTTAGCGACCATAATCTTGTTGAAATTGGGCTCTCTTTTCACAGACGAACTGGGGAGACAGCATCACTTAGAAGGTGTCAAGATCGCGATGTTAACTGGGACAACTACGCGGAATTTGTTAGGACGACTGCTTCACTGCAGTCAATTGAAGACTTTAGAGCAATGACGATTTATAAGCAGATAGACCGTATAGATCAGTGGATGTGTTCAGCAACGTCGTAAAACTAGGTCGTTCAAGGTCAGTTGGTGGACTCGTGGTCTACTCTAAGAACGTACGAGAAACGAAATGTTACGGTGAAAGAGTATGATTGGAAGAGTTTCGTGATGACCCCTGGTGTAAAATTTACCGTGTATGCAGGGGAAAAATAGTACGCAGGCTGACTCAGCTTCTCTTCATGTTAGCAATGTCACATTGTCGCCTTGGAGAGAATGTACTAACCAATTTTCTTCTAATCTCTTCTCATAAGGTGAGGGGTAATCTCGCTCTTATCGCAGCTTCAGTCTCCTTCCAGTACTTGCAAAAGTGCTGGAAAGAATCATGGTGGCTCGATTGAAGGAGGACGCCAATGAGAGTCCTTCTGGGTTTCAGTTTGGTTTTAAAGAAGGTTGAGGATGCCTGGTTGCATGTAGGTGGCTGCGTTAGCGAATCCTCGACCAAATGTGTTCTTGGCATATTTGTGGATTTTAAGAGTGCTTTTGACTACCCCTAGTGGGGTATTGTCTTTAGTAGGCTAGAAGAAGTGGGCTGTCGGGAGCTAGCCCTCTGTAGGAGCTACTTTAGCGACAGGAAGGCTTGTGTCGTAGGTGCCAGCGACACAGTTTGGAGGGATATTACTCGAGGGTGTGCAGGGTTCCATCTGTGGTCCATTTATATGGAACATCATAATGGATCCTCGAAGTAGCGATGGAAAAACTGTGATGATGTTGCTTAAGGGGAAATTACACTTATTCGATCTGGTAATATTAGTCTCAGATATGCGACTGAGATCAAGTATCTGGGAGTGATGATGGGTGAGAGGATGAACTTTTTGTTTCATCTTAGGGATAAGTTGACCTCTGTTGCACGTAAATTTAAGCGCAACCTAAGGGGCCTCAGCAGACGTGCTGTCCGTACTATGTATGGTTTTATATAGTTATTTATAATTATTTTATAATGAAATCATTTATAAATTTTAGATAGTATTGAATGTGGTGTGCGTTCATTGGGCTGGTGTCTTGGCTCTTCCTGTCTAAAATACCCTCGTCTTCGTACATTTGTTTTGGTTTTTGCTTGTGCTGTAGTTTTACAAGGAGCTTGCGAAACATATTTTCGCATAACTATAAAAGAGGCCGCTTTAGAAAATGGCTGGAATGATATATTAGTGGGTGAGTTGTCTTTACACATTGATTTCTCGTTTTACAATTTATTGCAAAAACCTGTGTAAAATTAATTTAAACGTTTGTTTTATTATTTATTGTGTAAATGGTGATAACGCGATTATGTCTGCTGTTGGTAGAAATAAGTTCTTATCCTTTCAAAGAGTAGCTATGTTGGCATGCACGCCAGTTTGTAGGACAGTATCAACGGACACACTACAGGTTCTATTAGTTATAGAACCCCTTGATTTGGAGGTAATAAGTCGTGATATTACTTTCGAGATCAAGAAGGTACTACCACTTCTTGTACATGATTGGGTTTTTGTTTCTGATTTGTTAAATAGAGATATTAGGCGAAACAAAGTACTCTTAGACGAGGAGAGCTTTTCTTGGTGGCTGTGATTTAAACCCAAATCGCGGGTAAAGCGTGAGTTCATGTGTGGAGTTGCATTGCAACCGGATACCGTTTTAGATGGGCACCACTCCTAACCTAGGGGGAAGTCATGTCCAAATACATGATTTTGAATTATTACTTAGGAATGGCTTTATGTCAGACTCGGGACGCATTGTATTCACCCTGTCCCAAAAGCACCGTAAGGTTGAGTCTACATATATAGGTTTTCACGTTAAAACTTCGTTGTTGTCAATTAACTTAAAATATTGCAGATGTTGCTAATTCTCTTTTGTGCTTTCGTTAAAAATAACCTTCTGTTTTTTTGAACCTTTTTTCTTAGTATACATACCTATTTTGTCATTGTTAATAAAACTTTTTGAATTGAACGATAAGGTGTTTCATTTAAGCGGAAGTTTAGTTTTTGATTCTAGAATCCAAGCAAATTCCATTGTACAAAAAAATTTACTAACAAAAAGCTAAAATAAATTGAAAATAAATGAAAAACACTTAATTTGAAATAATAATAATAATAATAATAATAAATAAATAAAAAAAATTACCTAGTTTATAAAAATTATTCTATGGTGGTGTAGGGTATAATAAACTAAAAATTAAATATGTACATATGAAGTCTCACAGCTTCCAAAACGAACCTTTTCCCCACTTCAAAAGTAGAGCTAAATACATATTTTGAGCTTTTTTGTAAGCTGTTAATAATTACTTCCAAAAAGTAAAAATGGATTTATTTTTAGCAGGAAGAAAGGTTAATAATTTCTAAGAAAATTAAAATTTCACAAATTTTAAAGTATTTTTAATTAATAAGGCTAAAGCAAAATTTTCATAAAAAAAATTTATAAAGATAGTTTATACAGTTTCAAAAGCAATGAACAAGTAGAGTAAAGAAGAACATCTTTCCAATGACAACCATGGATTAAAATAAAAACTTCTGCATCTCTTTTTCAACACTAATTACTTCCTTCCAATGACAACAAAATGTTAAAATCATGCTTTTTCAGCTCTTTTTAATTTTTTGTTTTTTTTTTCTTTTTTGCTGAGATATTAATAGGATTCAGCAAGCAAGAAGGTGCGAAAAATAAAACACATTTAGAACCACAAAAACAAATTTATTTATTTCAATATAATAAATAAGCATTGTGTTTATTTATTGGAGTATATGCATTAAGTGGCCTTTTTTTTATCAGTGTGAACAAATCTTAAGTGATTCGAAGGTGTCAAGTAATTTCATTACCTTTTTTATCTTCCACAAAAATCTCCCTGTCATTCACAGGTGTCTTTCTTTTAAAGAAAAATATTAAGAAAAATTCTTATCAAAACAGTTCCATAAATATAATGTTTTGGAAAAACGAAATGAATTTAATCTAATTCATAATGTCAGTTCCTCTCTGTTAAAAGGAAATTAAACTTACTTTTATAAACATGAATAAAGTGGATGGCTTTAACATACAATTAGTGATAAACATTTTAGAAAGAATAATTGATATGTACATTAGACTGATTCAAAAAAAACCGGCTTTCGAATTTCGACCTTAACTCAACAAGAAAAGGTTTTTTTTTTTTTTTTTGTAAAAACACAATGTGTAAAATATTAAAGTGATCGGATGTCGCACGTGTTACCGCATCGATCCTGAAGTTTCTAGGGTGCATTTATATGGGGAAAATTTGACCTTTCCACAGTTTTTTACATAATTTAGCTATTATATTACATTTTTTTAATTTAATGAAAATAATTCGAAATCTATATAATTATCTATTAGAGATCTGCATAAATATATTTGTATATGTAGAGTACACGTGTACTGGCGCACCATGTACACTTAATCGAAACGTTGTTGGTATTTGCCTGTGTTCGGTAATAATGAACACTGCCGACATCACAGTGGGGTCAAACGCAAATTTTTTGGTAATAAATCTGAATCTCCTAAACTACTGGTCGGATCAAATTGAAATGTATGGAAGAGTTGTAGAGGAGGACCTAAGCTTTCAGAAAAATCATCTTGTAGTCACCCTGTGATAACACGAGATAAGTTACAGGGTGTCAAAGTTGACTACCTCAAGTATGTAAAAGTTAAAAAAAAATCGTAACTTGTACAAATGAAGTCCGATTTTAAAGATTTTTATATTTCTGGAAAGTACTTGGCAAGATAAAGAAAAAAATAAGCTTACTCATCTAAGTTATCTCTTACAGTTAAAAAGATATTTACGCTTGAATTTTGAATTTTTGATTTTTTGGCTCGACTTTCTTTCGTTTTTCGGGAATAAGTCCGGAGATATATGAGGTAGAAATTTTTTAAAAATATTCTGTAATTTGCTACATATTTCAAAATAATATGATGAAAGAATTTTTGGATTATCTCAATTCGTCTAGACGTGAAAAATATTCAAAGTCAGCACTCTGAAATTGGCATGAAAAATGGCTATTTTTTTACAAAAATATAGTACAATTCATTCACTTTTTTCTCAAAGTTTCGTTAATAAAAAAATTGTTTCCTTATTAATTTCAAAAGATAAGGCTTCATAAATGGTTAATAAAGAAATTTTAAATTGATTTAAGTTTGCACCCTACATCCAGCATTAGCCGAAAATTGTCAATTTTAAAAAATAGTTTCTTTTTTATCGATTAATAAAAAAAATGTCACTCGAGTTTTTTTAAATTTGGTACCCATATTTTCTATAGAAATAGATTTAGAATGATTTAACACTAAACTGCTTCCCGCCCGGCCAAAAACGAATGCAGTAGTGGAGATTTTATGTTAAAAGTCAGTTTTTTTAACGACTATTTTTAAAAGCATATTAAAAGCATATTAGCATAATATTTTCAATATTATTTCTTATGTAGTGTATAAAACACAAATCAAGCTTTCATTCCTAAAAAAATCAATAAAATAGCTCCAATAACCTATTTTTGGTAATTTTTCAAAAATAATTTATTTTTTTTAAAAATAGCTGAAAATCCAAAAAAATTTAATTTTTTTAATACAACTCCACTAATTTTGCAAATACTTTAAAAATGTTAAAAGAATATAAAAATAGACTTATTTACCAATTCAACGATATATAAAATGTTGATATAGGTCATTTAGTAATAGTAATATAATGGCCTGAAAACTACCAAGTCACGTCAAAAGTTGCAAAATTCACTATTTTGTTCCGTATTTCCATATGTGTTTATACGTAACTTTTTAGTTTTCTAATGTATTATGTAGGTATATATTTGTTATTATAAAGTAGTAAATTCTTTATTTGAGTAATGTTTATTTAATTTGTTCTACATATTTACATACTTATTATACATATATCCCGTATATTTATTTTATTAAGAATATATTAACGAAGATATTATTAGAGATTTTCTTGAAAATAATCAGAAACATCAAACGTTAGCAAATTTTTAACTTCCTTAGCTTCGGAATCCTCTTTTTCTATTTCAAGAGTGATTTTTGGTAGCCATCGTGTTCTTATAGAATATATAACTGGATCTGATGATATTAATAAATATTCCATTAAGTCCATATTTTGCGCTATTTTCGAACATTTTCGGGTATTGAAGAGTCGGAAATGTTTACCATCTTTATTTCGGGCTTCCTGTGCTTCCTCTGTTAGCTCTCCCAATGGGAAAATACTATTTTCTATTATTTCTTTATCATGAGCAAATACTTTGTGTATTGTTGGAGTCATTGATTTCCAGGGGTATGTAATGTTAAGTAGTTCTTTGGTTTCGTAAGCAAGAATTTTAAATTTGTCCGCATTAATTTGTTTTTTGCTATTAATGGCTGCCAATATAATCTTAAAACGCTTCAAAATATTTAAGTCAATGCCTGTGATTGAAGATGTGAGTTCCGGATTTTCAAAGAAACGTCTTGCTGCATTTCCATCATTTGAGCTTCCATAGCCATGTAGAGGTTTATCAATTATTAATCCGAGTTGTTCTTTGAATTCTAATTGAATTCTTTTCTTCTCCTCTTTTCGTAATTCGTGAAGTTCCAAATTGTTTTTTACTGTAGCATTTTCCTGCCCGGGAATATTTCTGTACTTCATATCATATGCAAGATGTAAGCAGAACTCCAAAAATCTTATCCTTGCGTGGAGTGGTGATATTCAAAATTTTAAAGAATTTTTATTAACAAGGACTTCAGAATTATCCTGAAATTGTGAACTTATTTTTCCACATATATTACATTTCCATGTAGATGTTGTATCTGTTATAGCGTTTGCAACTTTTCCATTAATCATCGTTAATTGTTGTTGAAATGTAACTTTAATAGTTCTGTTTGATACTTTTACATATATTGGGGGCAATGCTTTAATTTCTTCTTCCAATGCTGTTTATTGTAACCGTGTTTTTTTTTGTGTAATCAAAAAGGATTGGACGGCACAAAAATGTGGAACCTGGAGTTAAATTTATCCATATATCATCAAAAAGCGAGTCATTTCTTGTCGATGAGGAAGGCTTATTTAAGCGCATTCGAAGTGGTACCAGAGACGCTATAAACAGCGAGGAATAATTATTTCCAGAATTACTTCCATCCAGTTGTTTGTATTCCGAAAATCCTGATGTTCCATCGCAGCCCCATTTGAATATTAAAATAAGTTCAGAGTCTTTGCATTTTTCAATGTTATCATTGCTGAAGGTAGATATAATTCTAGAGTCAGTATTTTCAAATAATTGCAATATATTAACTTTAGCACTTTTAACAGAAGCATTAACCGGGTGCTTCATAGGCTGTAAAATATTACTTTTCGTTTCTCTCACTGATTTGCTACTGGGAAAGATATCATATCCTTTTTCGCTAACAGATTTCCTCAAAATCTCGTATTGGTTTCTTGATAATCCTAAATTTAATATTAGAACTAAAGCATCTTCAGAGGTAAAGGACGATGTTGATTTCGGTGTCACTATGCTTTGGATTATCCGATGTAATCGATTGGGAGAAGCTGTTGGTAACACATCTATAACTTTTTCTACTTCCTTTGGTTGCGTACGTGTTACTAAAGCTTTAAATGTATCTTTTATTTCGGCATTCGTATGGGAATTTAGAATAGATTCCTGTTTGGTCCTCTTTGTTCTTAGCTGAACTTCTTCCTAACTTCTTTTTTGGTCGACCCTTTTTCTGCTTTGCGATGAAAATTGGTATTTCTCCCTCCAACCACTCTTCATTTTTCTTCTTGAACTTTGGTATTGACCAATCTGAAGCTTGCATCCTTTTTTCGTATGATTTATAAAAATTTTCGAGCTTTAATTTTCGAGTTTTCTTATTTCTTCTGGACGATTTATAATATCAGATAGATTATCCCAGATTACTTTGCAAATAGAAAAGTGTTTTAATGTAATCTCCATAATGGCAAATTCACTAATAAATCTGCATATTTATAAGGATACTTGAATATAGAAAAAGAATACTTATATCAGGTAAATGGTGACAGGCAAAAATGAATTAAAAAATTTAAATTTTTGCTCAAAACCCCCAATTTCATTCAGTTTATTTTTATGACCTGTAGTGTTAAATAGGTACGTCAAAAAATGTACCTATGCGATTGTAAAAAAAATCATTTTTGTTATAATACATTAATTAAGTAGCTAGGTAAATTATTTAAAAACTTAAAAAAATGTAATAAAAAACGAAGGAAAATATACTTATTTATGTACTTAGGTAATTTTAAAAACCTTTTCAGTAGAAAAAAATGATGAACACTTTAAATAAATTCATTAATAAATATTATTATCTCGTAACAAAAATAAGTAATGCAGTTGAGTGTTACGTATACACACATATGGAAATACGGAACAAAATAGTGAATTTTGCAACTTTTGACGTGACTTGGTAGTTTTGAGGCCATTATATTACTATTATTAAATGACCTATATCAACATTTTATATATCGTTGAATTGGTAAATAAGTCTATTTTTATATTCTTTTAACATTTTTAAAGTATTTGCAAAATTAGTGGAGTTGTATTAAAAAAATTAAATTTTTTTGGATTTTCAGCTATTTAAAAAAAAAAAAAAATTATTTTTGAAAAATTACCAAAAATAGGTTATTGGAGTTATTTTATTGAATTTTTTAGGAATGAAAGCTTGATTTGTGTTTTATACATTACATAAGAAATAATATTAAAAATATTATGCTAATATGCTTTTAAAAATAGTCGTTAAAAAAACTGACTTTTAACATAAAATCTCGACTCCTGCATTCGTTTTTGGCCGGGCGGGAAGCAGTTTAGTGTTAAATCATTCTAAATCTATTCCTATAAAAAATATGGGTACCAAATTTAAAAAAACTCGAGTGACATTTTTTTTATTAATCGATAAAAAAGAAACTATTTTTTAAAATTGACAATTTTCGGCTAATGCTGGATGTAGGGTGCAAACTTAAATCAATTTAAAATTTCTTTATTAACCATTTATGAAGCCTTATCTTTTGAAATTAATAAGGAAACAATTTTTTTATTAACGAAACTTTGAGAAAAAAGTGAATGAATTGTACTATATTTTTGTAAAAAAATAGCCATTTTTCATGCCAATTTCAGAGTGCTGACTTTGAATATTTTTCACGTCTAGACGAATTGAGATAATCCAAAAATTCTTTCATCATATTATTTTGAAATATGTAGCAAATTACAGAATATTTTTAAAAAATTTCTACCTCATATATCTCCGGACTTATTCCCGAAAAACGAAAGAAAGTCGAGCCAAAAAATCAAAAATTCAAAATTCAAGCGTAAATATCTTTTTAACTGTAAGAGATAACTTAGATGAGTAAGCTTATTTTTTCTTTATCTTGCCAAGCACTTTCCAGAAATATAAAAATATTTAAAATCGGACTTCATTTGTACAAGTTACGATTTTTTTTTAACTTTTACATACTCGAGGTAGTCAACTTTGACACCCTGTAGCTTATCTCGTGTTATAACAGGGTGACTAAAAGATGATTTTTCTGAAAGCTTAGGTCCTCTTCCATACATTTCAATTTGATCCGACCAGTAGTTTAGGAGATTCAGATTTATTACCAAAAAAATTGCGTTTGACCCCACTGTGCGACATGATCCATTTTATTCGAACATACCAAAAGAATTAATGTCGAGTATGATGCGAAAGTAAAACTTAATGTAGTACTACATGAATGCCATATTTTTTATATGTACATATAAATTTTTTTATAGAATCCCAGCAAAAACTTTTTGGTTTTCGGTAATAACAACTACTTATTAAAGTAGTTTCTTGGTAATGAGGCGTCATTATTATTTACCTACTCTGTATTACATTAATAAGTACTCAATAGTATAATAGTGCAGTAATACTGCAATCACGTGGATGAGCTGGCTAGAGCGCCGGATTAACAACCAGAAGGTTGTTGGTTCAACCCCATTCTGAAGCTGTTAGTTTTTTATAACAAAATGTCTAAAAAGATATTTTAAACTAAATAGAGTTTTTGTCGCTTAGGATGCTATGTGCGAGATGGTGTACTGAGTAAGACGTTAGTCAGTAAAAACGAATGGTTAGTGTGTGTCTAAGTTCGAGTCTCACTGACGGCAAAATTTTTTTATTTTTTTTTTATTTTTGTTTTCGTTTAGGTACATATTTTTGAGTACACCTAGAGTCAAAAAATAACTATATGAATTTGTGGACAAGTCGAACAAAAATAACTAGTTATTCAGGCAAAAAATAAGTAGTTTATTTTTGTTTCCAATTATACCTGCTAGCTTACCAGGAAAGTAAAGTTTTTGCTGGGATGCTGTAGGGAATAAAAAAATATACCTTGTTTAGTTATTAAATCTGTGCAAGACAACACAATTAAATAATAACAAAAATTTTAAAAGGGCACCACATTATTTTACAAATAACTGAAATAAAAGTGTTCTATTAGTCCCTATGTATTTTCAATTGGACCGCAATTTTGTACAAATTTCAAAATTAACATGTAAAAATTTAATATATGTGAGTGCTTTGGTACAATGACGATTGATAATGAATCTTTTCGACAAACCTCCCAGTTATAAATCTTTTACTTTAAATCTTTAGATTTCAACTCTTATTTGCATTCTTTTTGTAAAAATCAACCTTATATTCTATTACTGCTCGACCCAGCTGTTTTGCAATTCTAAATTTATTACAATCTGGTTTGCTTTTGACATTATATCATAAGGACGTAAGAACATTAAATTTTTATTACTAAACTTTATATTGTTCTTCAAAATTTTGGTTAGAAAAAAATTTTTTTCGTGACAAAACTAATCTTGCGTCATAGTTCATTGCGCTTGTTTATAATTAATGAAGTTAGTTAAATTCTATGCAATTTTTAATAAAAAAAAAAAGCAATAAAGATATTTGCGAAATAGTATATTTATCTAAATATCTAATTTATTTTCTTTCAGATTAATTCAGTAAATTTTGCAATAAAATATGCGGATTTCAGCATCAGAAAAAATATTATTATTGAAAGAAAAATCGTTGAAGACTCTTCTGGGCGAATTTGAATTTTGGACAAAATG
Organism: Protocalliphora azurea; assembly: GCA_932274085.1. Taxonomy (NCBI): domain Eukaryota; kingdom Metazoa; phylum Arthropoda; class Insecta; order Diptera; family Calliphoridae; genus Protocalliphora; species Protocalliphora azurea. The sequence continues at coordinate 13,019,704 of OW026524.1, read as the reverse complement.
CTTCAATTATTTACCACTCCCTAATTATTATCTTTGAAAAATGATTTATTATGTTATATTTTTTTATTATTTTATATATTGTGTTAAGTTTGAAACAAAATATAACTTTAAAAATTATCCCTTAATTTTAATCTTAAATTTGGAACAAAAAGGATGTGAAACCAAATAGAAAACTATCGTTTTCGCAGGGTTCCTAGATTTTTTTCGAGCCTTATACCCAAATATCAAAACCTCATCCCCGAAAATTCCCATCAAAAAAATAATACTTTTATTTTAGAGATTAGTATAAACTACATTACTTTTATTCGTACTGCAATCCATATCCTTTGTAGATATTAGGGTATCCAATTATTCAGGTTTTCATATTAATCGGTTAATTCGACAAATAATTATTCGAGGTTAAAAGTTGATCGGTTAATAATCGATTAATTGCAAACTTATAAAACATATATGGTGAGGCAGTATGATATTTTATTACTTTCTATTTTGACTTTTTTACAAAAGTACCCTTATCCCAAAAATATATCGATATAACGGTACTCTCCTATACATCAAATATATTACTAGAAATAATCGATTAATTTTTCTAAATATTAATTTTTGAAAGTGCTATATTTTTGTTATTTAATAGGCTAGGGGTGTGATATGGGGATCATATGAAAGCTTGAAATGTTTTCTAAATAATTTGATGTATAGGAGAGTTCCGTTATATCGGTATATTTTTGAGATAACGGTGCTTTTGTAAAAGAATCAAAATAAAAAGTAATACAATTTCATATTATCTCACCACGGGTCAATGACCATTCCAATGATAAATATATTGTTTATATTTATAATAGGAGGAAGGAGAATTTTGCATTATTATATTATAACTTCAAGTACGCATAACTAGCAAACTAAGAGTGAGCGAACAAAACTTTTTACATTGCTTTAATCACGAATGAAAATGCTACTGAATCATTACCAAATTATTTAAAAATCAAGTGTGCCAATTCGGTTTTATTCTATGCTATCCATATGAGGTGAGTAACTTTAAAAGAAGAAGCATTGTTGTTTTCAATCTATTTATGATGGATCTAATACAATTAATTTTATTAATGTTTACAAAAAATAGCATATTTTTGTATGTTTGGTTTATCTAATTATATAAAATACTTGTAACAATATGCTAAGTTACACCCCAAATAGTGGGGTTTTGTGATCGTAGGATAGTTAGTCAAAAAATACACATTTACACATATAATTAGTGGAGAATAATACTCAGGTATAAATATTTTTTTCTTTGCTTAATATGGTGCAGAAAAACAAGACGATATGTAGAATTCGGCGGCCGAGAAAATTAAATGGGTGTAAGTTTTTTCCTAATAGTCGGACTTCCGTCGGGCGGAAAGGTTTTTAAGTCTGTGGTGTTGAAAAGCGGCTTCGTTAACATATTTTTTTTCCCCAACTTTTTATAAAAAAAATTTAAAAAAAAATTTTCAAAGTCCTAAAACTTCCGAACTGAACTCAAAAATTTCCTAACTATAACCGCAGAGTTTCCCTCCCAGTCAGTAAATACTCGCATTCCCCCTTCAATCCCTAATGCAACCAGCAGTCGTAGATGGCTCTTGCACCAACGTAAAAGCAGCGTCCAAAGCGCACATTGCCTACCCAAGTTCGCAAACCACTGCATACGTCCGTTGACAATTAAATTGTAGCACGTTCAAAGCCATCTTAATGTCTGGAATTCGCGCGAGCAGTCAAACCACCATACACCTGACACGCCGGCGATATCATCATGTGATCTGCCGGAAGTCCTTAAACGCACAGTTCCGGCAGCGCATAGGATTAGGGCATCGCGATACAACATAGCCAGTCAATCCACAGTGGCAGTATACATCCTATGTCAATCCGCACTCCCGTACATGATGATCAAAGCTCAAATACCTGAAGCCGCGCAACAAACCGGAACCACTTGATGTGAAAAACTTCAGTACAGAGTTTCTCCTTCACTCGTCCCGTGCACTGCAATATAACTTTGACCTGGCCATTCGCATTCGATTTCCATGGAATACTCACTAAGCGAATGTTCTTCCTGTAAGACTCCTGGGTCAGTAATTCCTACAGGTTCACCTCGTACAGGTCTTCCACAAAATCATCCAGCGGGATCTCCGCATGTTCCCGCTGTACGACGGCGCGAGGACCACCTCCAAACCACCTCAGCAAATTTTTCATTGGCAGCAATCTTCTTCTTATCAGCAACAGAGGGAGTGCCGATAATTGCACCACCGACACGAATCGGCCTGATGCCATGGACTCGAACCCAGCTCCTTCTCTACTTTCTGAGCAACCTCTTTCGAGGTTGAACCCCTCTTTCCCTTAACTACCTCTGACCAAGTCTCTACGGGCATGGCCACAGGAACAACCGGAGCAGGTACCGCTACACGAACAAATACAACCGGGGCCACAGGCACAGGATGTACCCAAGGCACACCAAAAACACCACCAACACTGCCACCAATACCACCGACCACAAAAACCTCGAGTCGGCCCATCAACCGCTCATTTTCACGAATGAACTTCACCAGAACCTTTCTTGGTAGATCAACAACCGATTTTCCAAAAACCACATCCATGAGGCCTTCAGTTATCCTCTTCATCTGGCCAACCCATCCATCAGCCTCAGCCGAAGCGGTGGCCTTCTTCCTCTGACGTACAGGTTTCCCCGAATTGTTAACAGCTTTAGCAACAGAACCAACAGTAGCAGAACCAACAGATGGCGAATCAACAACAGCTTTAATTCCTTCGGCCTCGACGGCTATACCAGCCGCAGCTGCATCAGCAAATGCCTTCAAAAACTTGGGTTAATCCGGTTTAAACAGTTTCCCCAAATCCATTTTCTCCATTTCCGAACTTGAGGAACACGCTCCCATTTGCCGCACCAAATCCGGCACCGATACCATAACATCGTCGGTGTACACCTCCGTAATAACATCCGACGCATCATTCTTTTCTGGGGCTTATCAACCCTGTCCTTCCTGGACCTGTGCTCTTTACCAGACGACATCGTCCACAAAACAACAAAAGCTAAAAACTACCCCAAAGACAGAATAAACAATCACTAAAAACAATATACCGGAAAAATCCGAAAGTAAAGAAAACCACCCCAGTCAATAACCAAAGGCTCCCAAACTAAAATCAACAAAATAGCGCAAAATAAACCCAACAGGTGGCGATGGTTGTACCAAGTAGCGTAGTTCCAAACTGTTACAGCAGAGTCAGTAGTCAATTCAGCAAACGATGTGAAAAAGTGAAAAGGATCTATCACCACCAGGTGGCACAACAAACAATATGGGGAAAGTACAATAATTATTACAGTAATTACAGTATCTAATAACACTGCAAAAAGACTTTGTATGTATAATTTTCTATAATTAGATGGAGCTGTCATTTGTACTCACCAAATACACAAACCACATGGAAAAACTATAGCAATTATTGCAGCTGCCTTTTCACGTTGCTAATCCAACAACACTGCAATAAATACTCACATAATATGTCGCAAATCAATTGAAGCTGTATGAAGTTTACTGCTTTAAAGACCTCACAAACAGGCGGCGCTATCCAAAATACACAGCAAATCCACGAATCAACTGCTACAATTACTGCAGTAATAATGATTTGTCCAAGAACACCAATAGTGACGTCGCCTTAATAAAAAAGCACAAAATAGTGCAGAGTAAAAGTAAAAAGTTCAAATAAATTACAAACATAATTCACCGATTTCAATAATTAAATCTGCCGAAATGCACTATTAAAGTCAACAAAAATATTCAAAATCACTGTATATTAATCTTCAATAATTCACGCGAACTTTTCATACGGAAATTACACCGAAAAAGCATAATTTAAATTTACTTAGCGAGAGAGATCTAATATTTTCTGACAAGAATGTTCTCTGAGAACCATTATCTATTAGAGCTCTAACCGTGAAAAATTCGCCATTTCATTCTATTTGGACTAAAGCTGTACGAAGTAATATATAATCGTTATTAACAATGAAATTCGCTTCTACATGAGGACTTCTAGAAGTTGAAGGTAAATCATCTATATATTCAGGGTTACTGTTATTCATAGATTCATTACGTTTATGATTTGTGAAGTTTCTGAAATTTTTAGGATTTACATCATTTGGAACAAACTAAGAAGAATATTTTCGCTTCGGTAAATGTAGAAGGGTTAGGTGTCCAGATTTACAAATGAAACACGTATTTTTGCTAAAGCACTTCGCTTTTAGTTGACCTGAAGAGAGACAGTTGTTACAAATTTTATTCTGGAAGATATAATCTATTCTTTGCTGTATTGTATACTTTTGAAATTTGCCACAAGCTCTCAAACTATAAACCCCACTACAAAAAATAATTAAGTTTTTCCTGAGAAGAGTAGAATTGTATATTTGTATGAGGAAGGCTTGGCATATTATTGGTTCTTATAGACGAAATTCTCTCCACCACTTCATATCTGTTTATGAGAAATTCGTCTATTTGTGTCCATGTTGGCATTTCGCGCTAAGTTTTAAACGATTGCTCCCAAAGAGTAGTTTCCGGTAGTTTTGTCGAAACTAAATAAATTAAAATTGGGTCCCATCCTTCTATTTTAATGTCGAGTGATTTAAGTGCTGTTAAGCAATCAGTGACTGTGGAACGAATTTTCTGAATAGACCCACTGTTTTCAGATGTGGCAACAGGAATGTGAATAGTACTTTCAATTTTTTTTGTCTATTAAGACTCTTTTATTGTCAAATCGAGACTTTAGAGCGTTCCATGCATGCTCAAAATTTTCATCACATAACGTGTTTCGTTTTACTATGGAAATAGTTTTTGTGCTTTTGGGAAAAGGTCACAAAATGCTATATCGCGTGGGGGGAGTTTAATGAATGACGTTCTCTTATTTTCAGGGAGAATTTGAGGAAGGAGGCTTCATCGAGCTATTGCACTATGGGGTTCGCAGGCCCTTGAGAGTTTTAACAAATCAATTATATGTTTCAGAGCAATCTGTAAAATTAATCTTAGCGTTTTCTTTGTAATCTTTTGAGTTCTCTGAACTGAGAGAAATCATGACGATTGCAATTTTTGCCACCTATTTTCGAGATCCTCCAACTTTGTTTCTAATACCGAATCCGTTTAATCTTCGATATCAGATTTGCCAAAGTTTGCGCAGAATGTTATCAAGTAATCACAATTAAAGAGAAATTTCTCGTGCTTTATTGAACTAAAGGCTTCAGATGAGTTTTCTGTAGTGGAATTCATTGTGATATCTATGAAGCTAATATACAATCAATAGGGATAATTTTCAAGATTTGAGAGGATATACGATGTAAAAAAGTGGATGATAATCTATCAATATATATTGAGATACAATTTGTAGTAAGGAAATAATAAATATTGTACGAATGCGATTCTAGTTCACTATTTTTTGAAACAATGCAATTTTAGATTTGGAAATATTTATTATATGAAGAAGTGTTCAAATTTGTAATTTGAGGATATAGTAATAAGAATTTTTAGAATTAAACTCAGACAAAAATTTATTTTCAACTCAGAATATGATTCACAATGAATTTAACGAGAAAACATAAAACAAAATAAATTAAATAATGCGAATTTTAAAGTACCATTGCAGTTATTTTAATAAAAACATTGATACAATTTCCCAATAAATCGATATTTGTTTTATCGAATTTTTATTTTATATTTTTATTGTTAAACAATACCCCAAAAAAAAAAAACTTAGTTTGCAAGTTTTATTAAATTAAATTAGGACATATATTAAATTAAATTAGGAAATACAATTTAAATTTAATTTTATCTTTATATGTAAACTGATAGAATTTTGATATGAAATGAAATGTTTGAGGTTCTTTTGACAACGTGGCAACACCTATCGAGATGAAAGAAAGTGACAAAAACTCTGTGCAAATATAGAACAAATCAAATCCACACGAAACATGTAATATTATACCGAAAAACGTTAAAAAATTATAAAGATATATGAATATTGCTGTGCATTCCTTAAAAAATTTGTATATACATAAAAATATTCTGAATATACATAAATAAATTAATTGCATTAATTGTTATATGTATGTATTATATTTTACCACTTTTTACGTGAATATATTTAATTTTCTTTTCTTTTTTTTTACTATGTTATTTCTCAATATATAATTTTAATGAACAATTTCAATAATTAATTTTTGTCTTACTTATTATTAATAATATCAGTTTTTCACTGCGACATTTTGTTTTAATATATTTTTGTTATTGATAGTTTAATTTTTCTATTCAAAATAAAATGCGTGTGCTAACAATATATGTACATATGAGAATTTTTCTTACCTCTTTTTCGAGTAGTGGAGCCAAGAAGGACCATGCAGAAATTTGGTGTTTTAGTGGTTTTTGAGGTTGGGATTAAACTGGACTGTATATGCGGTGGTTTGAACTAAAAGCACCAATTTCGCTAAATCGCATAATTTCGTACAATGTGTGTATGTATGTATGTAACAGCAGTATGCTAAATAAGAACTTAAGTTTACAATTTCAATTTTAATTAGTACAATTTTATTTAGTTCAATTCAAAGTTTTAATTTAGAGTAATAGAATAATAGTAATTATTTAACAGTTTTCCTTTAGATATAAGTTTTTAAATAGCAAATTTACAATATTTAGGCCTTGAATTTTGTTTATATGTAAGTTTGAATTAGCCAATTTTACTTTAGTATTAAGAAAAGATAAATGCATTTAAGCTGACGATTACAAGAATAATGAACATAAACTTTTTGTAAAGATTATAAAAAACTTATTATTTAATGTCGCTAAACGCTATTACAATTCAGTCTATTACAATTCAGTTAAAATCAAATGTTAAAAAAAATGAATTAATAAAATTTATATTAAATAATTTTCAGTATTTTTTCAGTATTAATACAATAACCGAACCTTCCAGAACGAAAGGTTTGCTGCCACAAAGTGAACGACTCTCATGAGCTAATGGAACTCATACTCGGATCGCCAACGATAGTCGTTCTGGAATGTTTTGTCAGAGAAATGTTCGAAGGTGATATCATCATCGAAGTTTGTGGTCAGCTGGGAATACATGTTTTTGTACATGTGTATACAGTTCAAAAGTAATATATTATTTTGTACATGTGCGAACTGCTTATTAAAAAATAAAGACGTAAGTAAAAGTGATCAAGTCAATGCTTGCTTGTTTGCTGCTTTTAAACAAAATCAAGTTTTTTTAATTTACTTCAACTGTTGCTTTTGACTAAGCCAAGGTTTCCCAAACGTAGGTCCGCAGACCCCCAACGGTCCGTAGTAACATTCCAGGGGTCCACGTGAGAAACCGCAAATGTGTGTGGAATTATTATTATTTTCTTATTTTTCGGTATATATAATTATGACAAAGTTGGTTTCTATAGGTGCCTGTCATTTGGATGGGGAAAAATCTATTGAAGCAATATATCAATGCTAATAGCAAAAACAAAGAAACCATACACTATTGTTAAATAAGCCCACAAAACAAAAAACAAAAAAGTCGTGAGAATCCCTTTGTTAGATAATTCTTAAAAATAAAAAAAGAATTGATGGTGTGCAGTGTAATAATGAACAAATGGAGCCACATCAATGATAGGATCGCGATCAAGGTTTTGAAATTACTTAAATCTCGTATATATTTAAAAGTGCTCTTCAAACTGCTACAGACGTAATCAATTTTATAAAAACTAGTGCCTTAAGAAATAGAATTCTTAAAGCCCTATATGTCGATTTAAATACAGATTATAATAAAGGCAGAAGTGGACACTTTTATGTAAAAATTAAGTTTTTTATAAAACTCTAAATTCTTCGAAACATTAAACAATCTTAACATTAAACTACAAGGCAGACGAGTAAATATATTAAATAAATCTGATTCCATAAATGTTTTTGTGTGCAAAATTTCTTTATGAAAAAGACGTCTTTAATCCCGGAGCTTGAAACCAATTCTTGCCAAACCAGTTTACTTCTTAATCTATTCAACATTAATATTGATGACATACCCGATAATTTGTTGAATATTTTTGGTTAAAAAATTACAAAGTTTACACTTTGATTGGGAATGAAGCGTTGAAACTTTTGCTACAGTTTATATCTACATATTTGTGTAAAATTAGTTTTTCTGCCCTGCAGTTCATAAAATCCAAATTTAGATTATGTTGGGATGTGGAAAATGAAGTAAGATGTGCTTTGTCAGAAATTTCTCCCAATGTTAAAAAGTTAGTAAAAACAAACACATTTTATTACATTTAATATTTTTTAATTGTTTATGAGCTTGAAAAGCTTCATCGTTTTTAAATTTATTTTATTTATTTCAATTCACAGTAATGGAATGATCTATTTACAATGACTCTCATTGTAATTTTGGGATATGTTAGGAAGCTATATTTACTGTCCATTTCAAAGTTGCAGAAAAAGGAAGCAAGAATAGATTCTAACGTTGTTAAAATATATAAAACAGAACAACAAATCTAACTTAAACGTTGCCGGCCACCTTTCAACTGTAAAAAATTTGTTATAATTTAAAATCTAAATATATATATATATATATATATATATATATATATATATATATATACAGATTAATTAACTAAAAAGTTCCTAGAAATGGTTTTTAGACAGTTCCATAAACTGACCCTTGCGGGCGCATGGTTTTTATACAGTCCCATGAACTGACACTTGCGGGTATAATATTATTATTTAGTTAAAGTACATAAGTGGAAGGTATATATAAGTGGAATACGTAAATATATTTCAGTAAGCATTTTAAAGTAATTATTATAGTAGTGGATAAAATAGTATCGTTTCATTTGTTATTTGATTTAGATAGATTTAGATAGCATTCAATTGGAAATTAATTTTACAAAATTCGGGATATTAACAGGACCTGGCAATATCCATCTAAATACTGTAATTTGACCTATTAATGATCATAATATATTCTTTCTAATTTTCGGTAATACAACTTCAGGACATAGATCGGCACCGATAGTTATTTCAAAGCCCTGCTATCGAAAGGATTGGAATTGCAATCTGTATATGAAAATGAATTCAATACAATAGAAGAATGTAAATTAGAACCAATTTTTAACATATAGATTTTCTTTAAAAATACAGAAATCATGTTTACACCAGAAACTTTAGACTGTTTCTTAATATTTAATCTCCTTTGCAAACCTTCAGATACAAAGGAAGACTCCGAAGCAGAATAAATAAGAGCCCGAACTTGATATCTATTACCACTATGAATTAAGCTGAACATTGCGGTTCCTAAAAGAACAGATTTCCATTGACGTGCATGAAAAGTTTGATAATTATGAGTAATACCAGTACAGGTTGACGGAGTATGATTCAGTGTGATTCGATTGGGTATAGACAGATTCTTAAAACGTTTACAATTTCGAAGAAAATGACAATGAGAAAATTGTTTTTTTTTTTTTTTTTGGGAGCTCATTTCCAAATTTTGTTAAGCTTCGTTATATGGTTTTCTTTTACAAAGTGATAAGACGGGTTATTCCTTTGCCGTTAAATATGACCTTTGTTTTTACGCGGCCACTTATTAAACCGCAGATTAACATTCCTATGATCTCATATTCTATAGTTGAAAGGTCTATTCTGTTGAGGGTAGGTAGGTAGGGTTGGAATCATTTACCAATTGAATACGTATTTTTTCGCATTCTAAAAATGCTTTTAGACTGAAATTAATTTTCCATTTTATTCCTTCTATTTTCTACCCATTATTCGTTTACATATAAGTTTGTTTGTTTTTAATATACACTTATTGTATTTTATATTCTTTAATTTCGTAGTGACTATTGATAATAGTTATCAATAGTTTCATATTCTTTGCATTAAACAAGAAAGCTGGAAAGCCATTTTTTCAAATATAAAGCGGTAAATAAATCCCTAAAAGCGGGCTAAGAAATATAATTGCCATAAAATATATCCACATCGCATGGAGGCAAAGTCACATTAGGAAAAGAATTCACTGTCGGAGAATCAGTAGATTTCAGAGTCGATTCAAATTTATGAACTTTTTCTTTAATAGACCTGATACATTTAAGATACGTTATATAGGTTATCTTATATTTAGAAGAGGCAACATCTACATCACTAGGTTCTACTTCATAGGTTCTACTTCATCTACAAATTTTTCGTACGTTGTCTCCTCGATTAATATTAACAAAAAAAAAAAAAAAAAACGATTTTTTTTTTTTAGAAAACCAGGTTTCTGTTTAACCGGAATATCTCGTTAAAAAAAACGGTTGTCCGGCTTTGGACTCATGAAAAAACCGGTTAATCGGTTTTCAGTCAATCAAATGTTATTTTTTAGTAATTATTTAAAACAAATAATACATTTTGGAGTGCATAATTTTAAAATAAAAGTTTTTTATTCACGTTATAACTTGAGAAATTATTTTATTTTTATTTTTTTAATCTGAAATTGCTTTTATACCCCTATACACTACCATAGGTGGTTGGGGTATTATGCGTTTGTGCTGATGTTTGTAACGCACAGAAAAAATCATCCAACACCCACCTTATGGTATACCAATCGACTCAGAATCACTTCATGAGTCGATCTAACGATGTCCGTCCGTACGTCTGGCTGGCTGGATGGCATGTTGGACGGCTGGCTGGTTGTCCATGTAAACATTGTGCACAAAGTACAGGTCGCAATTTTGAAGATAATTCAATGAAATTTGGCACGTGGGACTTTCACGATGCAAGGACAAAGCCTATTGAAATTGGTTATAATCGGTCCATTATTTCACCTAGCCCCCACACAAATCTCCTCCCGGAATAGGGGTTTAACGATCATAAATGCCTTCAGTATAGCAATATTTTAATGAAATTCGGTGTAGGGAAGTTTTGTATAAGTATCAAACTGTGTGCCAAATTTCGTGAAGATCGGTCCATATTTAACCATAGCTCCCATATAAAACCATCTTTCTAAAATCACTTTAATGTGTATAAATCACATACATATGTTAATATCAGGTTTATATTCGACACAAATAAGTTTTATATAACCAGAAATCATAGAGACAAATTTTATGATGATCGCTTCATAATTTACCGCAGCTCCCATATAAGCCCACTTTCGGGAATCACCCTAAATGATGGACATGCACAATGGTGTGGGGTATCATATGGCCGGGCTCTACCGACTATATCTTTCTTACTTGTTTTTTTTTCCTTTTATTTTATTGATTTTATTTATTTCATTTAATTCATTTTAAAATATGTTTTTCCGACTTAAAATAAAATTTATTTTGTGATTAAATACTTAGAAGTGATCACGACGGTGTTGCTAGAAGATGTAATTGGAAAGATGCTAAATCGTTCAAAAGCTTATGCTATAACTTATGCTATTATATACTTATATAAATTATTTTGTAAAGAAAATTCATATTTTCTTTTGCCCTTGTTTCTTGTAAAATTGAGTTCAAATGACAATTTATAAACAATTTTTCTTCACAATTATTTGCAATGTTGGGTAATAAAGTAAAAATGACAAGTAATATCGTTATATTTACTAAAAAATTCTTTTAAAAACCTATATTGTATTGAATTACAAAATAATTTAAAAAGTGCTAAAAAGCTTTTAGTGTATTTTATAAAATTTGAATGGATTTTAGTCTTTTCAAACGTTAAATCTAGCACTGACAGTTCTAAAAAGCACGAAAAAATTAGTGCATAAAATTCTGATTATAAAAATTATATCAATATGAGGTTTATGTTTTTATGAAAGAAAGTTTTAAATATTATATAATGATTTATTTCTGATTGGGTTTTAATAAAACTTGTAAGCTTTTCTGCATTTAGTACTCTTTAAATATTTGTTGAGTAATGCCCAATACTTTTGAATTAATCGGAGATTGATGAAATTTGGTTGATGGAGCTCATGTATGTACCAACATTATGATTAATAATGATAAAAATATTTAATTTTTAACGTATACATATACATTCAAGCAAAAATTTAAATGTTTACATTTTTTTGAACGCACTGACTAGTTCTATTTATTTCAAATATGTTTTATTATTATTATTATTATTGACTTTATTGAAACCTTTAATAAAATAATTACATTGTTATGAGAATTTACTTAAAAGTATTACAACAATTAAAATCTAAATAATTAAATAAGGAAACTACTAATATCACAGTGTTAAGGAAAAGTTGTCAAAAAAAACCTTGTACATACTTAAACGTTATAAGAAATTTTAAAAACAACCATCAATTATAACTCTTTAAGTAAAAAAAGAGTCTTAGTGATTGTTTAGCAAATTTCTTATTATTTCATATGTAGACGTTCTGCATTTTTCATTAAATGACAGAGTCAGTTCCCTTGCAAATGAATTAAACATTTTATGCTTAAAGTTTCTATGCAGTAGATCAGTAGAATATCTGGGGTGTAGGTTATGAATGATTTTCAGATTTTTATTTTGTATTATCTGTAATTTTCTTGTGTAAGTTTTAGCAGCTTTATTAAACCAGACTTGGCATCCGTAGGTCATAATTGGTCGAATACACATTTTGTAAATAAGGATCTTGTTTTTTAAATTAAGTTTAGATCTTCTGTTTAGTAAGGGGTAAAGTGCACGGCCACATTTAATTGCTTTATCACAAATATACTGTATGTGTTGTTTAAATGATAGTTTTTTATCTAAGATAATACCTAGATATTTGATACTATCCTGCAGAGGAATAAAAACTCCCCTAGAATATAAATGTTTTGTAGGAATACGTTTCTGTGATCTATTATATGGAAATATAATAGCTTGTGTTTTACTAACATTAACTTTTATCTTCCATTTATCAAAGTATTTATTGGTAGATTTTAAACTATCTTCCATTTTTTTGATTATTGCGTTTGACACCTTACCGCAGCAAATAAAAGCACTGTCGTCAGCGTAAAAAGCTACTTCTTGATTCTTGCGAATAGTAAAATCGGAAATATATATTGAATAAAGCGTAGGTGATAATACCGATCCTTGCGGCAGACCCGCAGGGATTTGTCTATCACTAGATAGCGTGTTATCTATAGATACAGCAAATGAGCGCTGATCTAAAAAACTCTTTATTATCTTTTGCAAATACGTTGGATAATTGAAGGAATTTAGTTTAAAAACCAGGCCTTCATGCCATATTGAATCGAAGGCTTTTTCAATGTCAAGAAAAATAACTCCAGTGCTTTTACGATTTCCTTTGTTTGATTCAATAAAATTAACGACTCTTTTTAGTTGATGTACTGTGGAGTGTTCCTTGCGGAATCCAAACTGTTGAGGGTTAATAATATTATTTTGATTGGAAAAATCTAAAATTCTCTTATTAATTATTTTTTCAAATACTTTATCCAATAGGCTTAGGATGCTGATTGGTCTATAGCTAGACGGTAATTTAGGATCCTTTCCAGGCTTAGGAATTGGGATAACTTTAGCCTTCTTAAAAATAATTGGAAAATAGCCTTCTATTAAACAAGAGTTGAAAAGTTTACATAGAGTTTCAAAAAAGTAATCGGGCATCTTTTTAAGGATAATGCTATTAATGCCATCTAAACCGGGGGCTTTATTATTTTTCAATAAAAGTACAAATGATTTAACTTCATCTAAATTGGTAAGATCTACGCTAGATCTGTCAAGAATTGTGTCGTTAAGATCATGAATGAATTTTGAGACGGCTGAGTCCATAGGTGAATAATTGTTTAAAGTAATGGTATGTGAATTACCAAATACATCTGCTATTGAATTAGCTTTTCCATTGCCAGATTTTAAAACTTCACCGTTTACATGAAGATCAGTAAAAGGCATTTTGTTTCCTTTAAGTGCTTTTTTTACTTTCCAAAACTTTTTAGAGCCTGAGGGCAAATTCGAAATAAATTTTGACCAGGATTCATTGCGGTCTTTATTAAGGTGAAAATCAATACGTTTATTTAATAGCTTCAAAATGCTTTTCAATTGATTTTTATAATTAAAATCGCTACATCTTTGAAATTTACGATTGTATTTATTTCTCTGACTAATTAACATTTTACTAATTTCAGAGATTTCTCGTTGCCACGAATTTGAATGACCGACAGGTATTTTATTGAACGCTTCTTTAACTATAAATATTAATTTGTTAAAATAAAAATCTAGATTACCTGAATTAGTAACTTGTTGATCAATGTTCTGACACCTAATTTCATTCTCAACCCAGTTTCTGATTGCTGACCAGTCTGCGAGGGAACTGAATATGTCATGTTTTGAACCTGCCCATAAATATCACAAGATATAGGTACATGGTCCGACTGTAAAACATTTGGATGTGTCTCAAGGTTTGAAAAATCGAGACACGAGTTAGATAAAAGAATGTCTACTGTGGACGGTTGAACGGGGTTGATATTTTGTCCAAAGCGAGTGTGTCCATTTGGGTAATAAATGAAGAGATCATTACCAGCCGAATTATTTGACATACAATTCCAATGTGTATGTTGGGCATTCAGATCACCGAAAATAAAATAGTCTTTTGAAAACGAAGTTAATTTATCCAAATCAGCTTTAAAATTTGTAGTATGAACTGGATTATACGCTGAAGTGAATATAACTGGCCTTCTATTAATTATAACTTGTACTGAAATACTTTCAACAGTACTTGTTTTTATTTTTGGTAACAACGTATGCTTAATGTTACCTTTAATTGCAATTAGAACTCCTCCGCCATGAGTAGATCGATCCTCTCTATAAAATTTATAACCACCAAGTTGAAATTTGTGATACGGTTTCAAAAAAGTCTCATTTAAAAGGAGAATATCGATTTTCCTTTTGTGTAAAAAGTATTCCAGCTGGGCAGCTGCTGACTCAGTTGTTATGCCTTGAGCATTCCAATGCATAACGTGAACATTGTGCCTTTAGCTACCTCAGAATAAAAATTACCAAAATCGCGGTAATTGCGTGTATTATTATGGGGTTCTTGCCTTGACAATTGAGGAAAATCATGATCGTCTTTAAAATAAGTTACGTTAGTTCTTCTGTTGGTCGCCCTAGATTTAGATGTTACTCGATGACGGATTTCTAAATATTCTTGACGACTTGGGCACTTTGGGTCATCAGCTCTATGGTTAACGCTTTTTAAGTTCTTCTTTATGCAGTTGTAGCACTTATAAATTATACTACCATCACTATTACCTTTATTGAGTGAACAAACTGCATACTCATGGTTTCCGGCGCAGGCTGAACACACTATGATACGGTTACAATTCTTAGCACCATGTCCATACATAGCGCACTTGGAGCATTGTGTGGGACCTTTATTGCCCTTTAGAGGTTTTCTCCAATATACAGATATATTACAAAAATATCTTATTTTCATAACCTCTCTTTTTGAAACATGTTGACGATCAAACTCAATGAGATAGAGGGCGTCATCTACACTAGATCTTTTTGTTGCTAGTTCCTTAATGCTTACCGGGTTTATGTTGAGCGAGCTTACAAATTCTTCGCCAATTATCTTTGTGTCCAGTTGTGGCAGGCCAAATAAAACCAATTTAAAAGTTTTTGCATCCCTCAATTCATGCGTATAATACTGGAATTTTTTATCTTTGAGAACACTCAAAGCTTCATTGTACAGCGATAAGGAGTTTGATACAATTTTTGTACCAATAGACATCCGTTTGTAGATATATTTTTCCCCAATTAATCTAATCACAATTGAAAAACTGTGGGTAGAGTCCACAATTATTGGTGGAATTTTTTCTTTGATTGCAACTGCTTCTTCTTCTTCGTCTTCAGACAGAAGCTGAAACCTGTTGACACTAGTGCTAGGACCGTCTGTAGTTTTTGGCACCTTGAATTTAGGGCTATTGCCCCAATGCTTTCTTCTTTTCTGAGTAAACATTGCCAAACAAAAGAAAGTTAAAGCAAATTTAAATAGTTTTTTTAACACTTTTTAATTTAAAAATTCAATTAATTTTTCAAGCAAAAATTAACACGATGTTTTTATCTTGAGGCAGAGATGCCAGATAGCTTATTTCAAATATGTAAAGAGTATTGTCCAAGCTAAATAAGCTATCTGTCATTTTTATTGCATTAGGCAAGTTCCACGAAACTTCTTATTTTTAGTCATGTTATTTTATTTATTTATTATTTTCGTTTTTTGAACTCTTTTTCTGAGTTAAATTACACAAAAAGTTAAATAAAATGCTGTAAAAAAACAGATTAGACGCCTATAAAAAACTGGTTTCAAAAAATCATAACTTAAAAAAAAAAAAAAAACAGCGCATAGTAGTCCCGAAACGATTTTTTTTTTTTAATAATTCCGTAACTTTGGAACTGCTGAATGTATCTGAAATTTCACATCATCAATTCTAATTGATTTGGCGGAGCACAAGTTCTTAACGGGTCTGGGGTGAACCTGGACATGTTTTTTTTAGTTTTTTTTTTGTTTTAAAATATTCTCTGGATTCTGTACTAAATTCTAAAAAATGTTTGTGCAAGAATCATATACCTATGTGGTTCCGATAAAAAGTTATATTATTTTTAAGTAAATATTTTTTATAAAATTGTGATTTTTTGTGATTTTTCTCAAGAAGGTGGTGACATTTTTCACTGGACCATACATTTTTTTTTATGTTTCTAAAAGAATCATTAACGTAAATGTATGTAAAGCAAATCCGAGAGCATTTGGGGTAACAGTCTCCTCGCTAGCCCTATCAGAATTTCGTTAATTTTAATTTTTTGTTTATTTATGGAGCTCAACAATGTCAAGGCGAAATTAAAAAATACCTGATTACATACCTACATATGTTCGCTAAACACACAAAAAATATTTATTAAACCACACCACTGATAACGACAGCTTACCATTTTACTGAAAAAAGTTAATTTTTAAAACAAGTTTTCCCGAATTGGGATTTTTGTTATTTCAGTATAAAAAAGTGTTTTATCTATTTATGTTCTTGTTTTAAGGACAACTTTTTTTATATTATACTAAAATTTTCTATATAATAGCTTTATTTATATAGATTTAATTTAAGTTCAAATATTAATTTTTTTTACAAAATAGCACTAAACATCAAAATTTTACGTTTAAAAACTGAAACTTGACCTGGTCTAGCAAACTCTGCACATTCGCTTCATTTTTATCGTAAATGTGTATTCTATATACATCAAAGCAAAGCTGTTTCAACATGTTTTTTTTAATAATTTTGTGTAACTTTTGAACCTTTAAATATATTTCGATGAAATTTCACGTAGTTATTTCTGAGGTATTTTTCATCTGTTTTGGAGGAAGTTTATTTAACAATTTTAGCCAGAATTTTAATCATAGGAATAACTTATTTATTCAGAAACATTTAGATTGTATCTTAAGACCGACTCTCCCAACATACTTCATTAACGGCTTTGGTCATCATAAAGCTAAAACTTCCACATAAGTGGTATGTAAGGGTCACTATATTGCAGCACAACCATTTTCAATAAATCTATGTACAATTTTTGAAACTCCGGGACTTTTTCGTATAATTCAAGATATACCAAATAAGAGGAAACATCTTATTCAGAACCATCAATTCTAATGCGAACAATATAATATATAAAAACTATAAAAATATAATTTTATTGTAAAAACAATGAAAAAAAGATGTAAGAAAAGATTATTGAACAAAAGGTGTTATGGTAATAAATTGTAGTATATGAGTGTCTTTAATATGTCTGAAACATTTTAATGAAAAGCAAAATGTGAAGTTCTGTGCTATGATTTATTGAAAATATTCATGGGACCCTAATCTGAGTAAAATATTCCACTCTTAGAGAGAGTTTGGAAGGATAACGACTTGAGTCGTTCATCAAGTTTACCCGCTGTAGGTGAATAATGATCGTTCAGGAAGACACGGCGATCCAACAGTTTTGTGGGTACTTTAGGGTCAATAATGAAGTCTGATGCTTTAAAAGGTTGTGTTTTGATGGATTTAAAATATTCATGCATAGTATCATCACGAAGGGATACGCTATTGAACTTAACAAGAACTAACTTTTTTTTGTTAGTATAAAAGACTAGATTAATATCTTGTGGCGTAATAGCTATATCATAGAATGAAGCCAAATCAATAATTATATTATTAATATTGTTAAGGCAATCCGGCAAACTATTTATTACAACATCCGGCCGATTAAATTTCAAGTACAGCGCATTGCTTTCAGATTCTAATTCAGAAAATTTATCAGAAGTCTTTGTTTCCACCTGCTTAATCAGAATATTGCAGTCAACAATCTCTGCCTTAAATGAATTCACACAGCTGGACATTTCTTTCCCAGAATAGGTATTACGTTTACACAGGGAACAGATAAATGACATCGAGTCTAGTTCATTAATATTGGAAATGTCATTCTCAGTTACATACATCACATAAAATACTGGCTTGGTTGCCAATATTAAGTGTACAGATACCGCACTTGTAGATTTTTTCCCAGGAGTCATTATAAGATTTTACAACAATAATATGGAGAAATCTTGAATATATTCTGTACACTGATAAGTAAATAAAACAACAGCAAAGTAAAATGAAATTTTTTAAGTATACTAAAAGCAGCAGCAACAACAAAATACGAAGCAACAGATGTCAAAAATGTATATCGAAGAAAACTCCACAGTAAATAAAAGTTTCACGCGTTTTTCAGTAAATTCAGAAAGTAAATGTTCAATATTATTAAATCACAATTAAAATTGATTTTATTTAATTTTATTAATCGCGAAAAAACTTTAAAGAAATACAAAATACCAGCTGATTAACAAAAAACGTCTACACAGTCATAAAGTTGCCAGATTTAATTTTTAGCCTCAAAATTTCCAACTTTTTTCTAGCCTTTTAGAAGAAAATAATTTTTTATTTGCTTTTACTAATTTTATTTTTTACAGAATCATCCATCTGAGCATTTTTGTGTATTAATTCGACAAAAATTGAGATTACTCGTATGTGTTTTACAAAAATTTTCGCCAAATCAAACATAACTTACTTTATGGACTTACTTAATCAATTATTATAATTATTTTTTGCCAACCGTCTTTAACAATATAATATAGAAATAATAATAATAATAATAATAATAATAATAATAATAATAATAATAATATACAATAATATAAATTATATATGAATATAATAAAAAAAAAGAAAAAAATACAAAAGAAAAAAATCACCCAAAAATTTGGAAATTATCAAAAAGGAATTACTCGTATTATTCAAAAATGACGAAAAATCATTTTAAAACATTAGGTCATTTTTTATATGAAATAGAACTAAATTTGTATAAAAATTTTGTGGGCGATCTTTCATTGAATCATTTTGTTGTCAGTTCTTATGTGGTTTGTTTGTAACCATATTACAAAATATAAAAAAAATATTTAAAACTAGTGAGAACAAAAAATGAAATAATATATTTTTAAATAAAAAAAATATATCGGCTTTTTTTCTGGCCTTATTTTTTGGGGCATTTAGCCTTTTCTGAAGGAATTTCTTTATATTTGACGAATTATAATTGTGGTCCTATTCCTGTTAACACTAAATGTGCTGCTTTTTCTTCTCTTATTTCTGATCTATTTTCTTATGTTCCTATTATTAGGGAAATGAAACAAAGAAATAATAATGTGTGTATGAATTCAAATATTATTTCCTCTGCCAGATCTTTGAGAGATATATCGTTTTCTAATTATAGGGCTAATCGCTCATTGGATAATTTGAGGACTTATTGCAGGTTTCGCAATAGGACAAAAAGGGTAATACGTAGGGAGAAGAAAAGACACTTTTCACGACTTCTCTGCGGATTGGTTTCGGCTAGTTTGTGAAAGGTTCTGAGGATTTATTAATGTGCTGGTGACGATTATGATTCTGCGGTTGATTGTGATGGTAGTACTCTGAATTCTTTTTTCGCTGAAAATCGAAATCGAAATGATTGGGCTAATTTTGTTTCTGATAATAATCTGAATTCTACTGAATACTTTTCTTTTCGCTGTATTGACTCAACCGAGTTAGCTGAAGCCTTATATAGGGTAAAATCTGGATACATTGGTGTTGACAGTATTCCTGTTAAATTTCTTAAACTTATTTTTCCGCATATTTCCAATCTGCTATTAGATTTTGTTAATTATATCGTTATGACTTCCACGTTTCCTACTTTTTGGAAGACTGCTCGGGTTGTTCCCATCCCTAAAACTTAAACCGTTAATGATTCTGATAATTTTAGACCAATTTCAATTCTACCGGCTCTATCTAAAGTTGTTGAGCATATTATTAATGATCAAATTCTTCAAGCAGTTAGGACGAATATTAGTAGTTCTCAATATGCTTTTCGAAAAGGCTGTAATACTACCTCGTTACTTCTTACTCTTACTGATTCTATTAGAGAGATTATCAATTGAGTGCTCTTGTTTCTCTTGACTTGTCTAAAGCATTCAATTCCGTTAACCATGTGACATTGATAAATAAACTTAAAGATCATTTTGGTTTCTCTATTTCTGCGTGTAATCTTATGATATCATATTTAGATGATAGGGTACAATTTGTTGATTTCAAGGGAGTTAGATCAAGTCTACTTTTCCTTCATTCTGGTGTTCCTCAAGGTTCAGTTCTAGGTCCCCTCTTGTTTGTACACTATAGTAATGATATTTTTTTGAATACAAATACTGGAACCTGTGAAACATTTTTGTTTGCCGATAACATATTTTTATTATTTAAGGGAGATCGTGATACACCTAATCTTTTTGAAAATAGTGTCAATATTTGTTTAGATCGTGTTTTGCAGTGTCCATAAATCCCTTTAAAACTAAAGCGATTATGTTTGGTTCTGTTGATAATTCTTTTGATCTTATCAACCCTCATATTGGTGGTGTTTCAATTGAAGTTGTTTCCGGTCTGTTGGGAATTGTTCTTGAGCTTTCATTTAGTTCTCATGCAGATCTAATATCCGGAAAGGTCTGGAGTATTTTATGTAGAATTTATTCTACTAACATATACCTTCCATTTCATGTCAAGTTAGATTGGTCCATGCTCTTCTTATGCCTCAAATAATGTATTGTCATGAGGTAATATATGGATCCTCTAGAGAGACTCTTGAAAAACTTAAACGTATAATGAATATGATTGCAAGTTTTGTGTTTAATGTTAGACGCTGGGATCATATTTATTCTTATATCCATAAATTTCTTGGCTGTTCTTTCCTTAACTTCGTCAAATTTCGTAATCTTATCCTATTTTTTAATATTATTAAGAATGGATTTCCATCTCCCTTAGTTAATAAGATTGAATTTTTAAGATCTATCAGGAACCCTATAATTTTTATTCCTCGGATTTATATGTTGAGTTTTGAGAGGTCTTTCGTGGTAAGAATTGCTCGGTACTGGAACTATTTACCTTATGAATTGCCTATTTTTTCCAACTCTAATAATGTCTTTCATGTTAAACTTTTAAATTACTTTACTTATTTCATTTGAACACCGACATTTTTTTAGGCATTATTATTTCTTTTTTATTATTATTATTTAATTTTTTTATGATATATAGTGACTATATTAATGATTGATGAAAGTATTAGGTGTTGGTTTACTTGTTTGTTATGCGTCATTTTTTCTTGGGTATTCCTTTTTTAACTCACTAAGTCCTCAATATTATATTAGATATGTCACTTAATATTTACTGCAAATCTAACTAATTCAAATTGATGGTTATTTTCCTCACAAATGTAACGTTTTTACACCAGCTTATTGTGAATAATAATTATTTAACTATTTTGTACGGCTGGTTGCATACTTACAGGGCATTCAGAGCAACGCGAAATTACGTACTTTCGTGATTTCGGCCGAAATCAAGTTGAAATTACGTAATTTCCCATAATTTCGGCGAAATTACATTGAAATTACGATGCAACTCTGTACTCTCTCATATGGGAAAATATACATTTTTTCAACTATGTACTGCATGTTTCAACCATGAGAAGAAAAAAAAAAAACAATTGACAGCTGATCTTAAATTTAAACACAAATCTTAAAATTAATAATTAAAGTGATTTTGCAAAATGAAACCTATTCTTTTTACATTTTTAATTGTTGCAAATTAATAATTTCCAATTAGTAATTAATTGTTTCTTATTTGTTTCCATTTCAAAATACTTTATTTACCCCTATAACAATTTAAAATGTAAACAATAAGTATCAGCTGTTCACAAAATGAACATGAACACTCTAGATTTCATTCGTAATTTCGGCATGAAATTTCGTAATTTCGCGCCGGTCTGAACAAGGCTTTATATAATTTTTATTTATTAGTGGTGCCAGATGGCACATATATATCTTATATCGTTGAAACTCCTAAGAAGGTTTAATGAAATGGCTCTTTATTTGCAAATTTGAATAATCACTAGATAGGTTTCATTTTAATTATTTAAAAACTTTTTTTCTCGTAACATAATGATTATCCATCGTCAACTATCTTGTTAAATAATATCTGAATATCTTTGCCAGAGTATTGTTTCTATAATTACCAGTGACAGGGACCTCTATAACGTACTATACTTGCATTTGTACTTTATTGAAATTATTTTTAAAGCATTATGGCTGTGGAGCCAATTGTGTTATTAACTCTTATTTTTATGTTTATGAATTTTTTATTTTTATATTATTGTACATGTATATGTTACATTTTTACATATATATGTTTATATATTTATTTGTTATTATACATAATTGTTAACTAATTGTTAAATACTCAGGATTTTTATTACTATGTAATACATATTTATATTTTGGCCATGAAACGGTTATATTTAGACAACCAAAATAAAACATACAAAAATCAAAGTATACATAAAATAAATAAATATTAAACAAGAAAATTTTAAAAAGGAACCTTTTATTTATTTTTTTAACAAACTATAAAATATGTATACTGTGATTTTTGCATAAATTTTAAGTTTTTAGAAGTTAAAAATTGGGCGTTTCTAATATTTAAAATTTTTTTTTAATTTGTGTTAGTTCGCCAGACAAATTCAAGAAGTTACTCATATTCGTCATATTTTGGACACAGGCAATTTATGCACAAAAGAGTCACGACTATCTCAAGACATTAGCCAATGATGTGCACATTGCAGAGACCTGCGACGAACGGCTGAAATTCGGCTAAGCCGAGCCGCCGAGGAAAATTTGGAAGCCGCCGCCGTAAAATTTTCGGCTTTACTCGGCTTAAAAGCAGCCGCCGTTTTTAAATTCTTTTTGAAAAAATATGTTAAAAAAGAAACTTTTTTATTATTTTAATGCAGTATTTGCCATTTATGTTGTATTTAAGTATGAAAGAAAAATATTTGCATCATTTTGAACTTCAAATAATTATAAATCAATCAAGTATTTTTGGTGACTTATGATTGATTATTTTTTATGCTAATACTGTAAAAAAATAATATTAACAGTTGCTAATAAATTTTAATCAGCCTTAATCAACATCCTGCGAGATATCTAAGAAAACTCGTGCACAAGATTTTGTCAGCTAATAAATTACTTCTATTCACTAACGGTATGTGGTTGGGAATTATCAAAATAATTGATATAAATTCCATTATTTATTGTACTTTTTTATTTCTTTAGCATATCTTAAGAATTGATATTTTTTCATATCGGAGGAGAATATTTCTTATTCTAATATGCAAACAATTATTCTAATATATTATGTAAAAATCCAAAAATATCCTTAGATCACACGCATATTTTTTTTTATATTTTTTCAATAAATTAATTCTGTTTATACTTTCGTTGGAAAAAACCTTGTCCTATTTTTATGAACAATGTTAATCAATGGGGCATGAAAATATAAAATTTTTAATTAGAAAGATATGTGTGTAATATCAGCCGGCTGACAGCCTATTTTAAGCCGCCGCCGAAGCTTTTTAACACAAGCCGCCGCCGCCGATAAAATTCCTCGGCGCAGGTCTCTGGCACATTGTACGCGGAGACTATGATGACAATCTCTAATATCCGAACAAAAGGTAGTAACTGTTGGACAATTTCGCATTGGCCTTTGCTACGGCCATCAGGTGAAGCCAAGAGGTGATCTGGAAGCTTTGGCTTTAGTGCAACGCCAGCTAGATTTGGATATATTAATAACGGGACACACTCATAAATTTGAGGCCTATAAACATAGAAATAAATTCAATATAAGTTCCGGCTCAGCTACGGGCGATTTTAATCCTTTGGTTACCAATGTTGTGCCATCTTTCGTTTCGATGGACATTCAGAGTTCAACGGTTGTTACTTATGTTTATCAGTTGATAGGCTATGAAGTAAAGTGGAACGTATCGAATATAAAATATCTAAATTGTGAAGTAAGATAAATTGGAATGACATACATCAAATTCGGGTGTTTGTGATTAAGGATATTTTTTTGTTCTTTAAATGATTGTAATGAAAAGAAAAATGTGCATATGTATAAATACATATGTTTAAAATTAAATATAAATATAGTATTTTATAAATAAAATAAAAATGTAACATTTAAAAATTTTTAATTTAGTGTACAGAAAAATTTTATACAAAACGAAGATATATATATATCGAAATTTTTCTTATAAAAGCAGAGATCAAAATTTACCTACAAAAATAAATTATCGAAATTTTTCTATAAAAATCAAAGTTATCGAAAATTTTCTAAAGAACTACATTTTTTAAAAATTTCCTTAGAGAAAATTTCTTTTAAAGATAAAATTTATTAAAAATTTCCTACAAAGAAATTTAACAAAATTTTCCTTTTAAGAGAAAATTTAATGAAAATTTGCTTGTTTAATCTGTTTAATTTTTTAAACAAATTTAAAAATATAAAAAATAAACAGTTACAAAAAAAAAGTGAAATTTAATAATATATAAAAAGCTGATATATAATAATAAACAAGTTAGAGTGCCGAATCTTATATATGAAAATGAAATACGTTATATTGGACGTTATACGTTATATTGCACCAAATATAATTCAATAATTTTCATTTTCATAAAAATGTTGAAATAGAATCAAGATTTTACAAATCCTTATAAGTTTGTCAGTGTGTTAATCACGTCTAAACGGCTGAACCGATTTTCACGAAATTTGACACACTGATAGACTAGTGCCAGAGGTGATTATATTCTTTGTTAAAGGTTCTTAAATTTATCAGCTATAGAAAGGCTAAGATTTGTACAATCACAAAAACTTTGCTTCAACTGCTTCAAAAGAGATCACTCTTCAAAAGACTGTTCATCAGGCTCGTGTAGAAAATGCAGCAAGAAACACAAAACATTGTTACATGTTGAATTGAAACTAAGTCCACAAGTCAAGGAAACTTCAATTTCCGCCCCGAACATTGAAGTAAATCCTAATACTTCCAACGCAGCGGTGACATCTGCTTCTGCAGTCGTCTCATTATCAGAGAGGGATTATGTAATACTTGCAACAGCAAGAGTAAAAATAACAGCATCTAACGGAAATTCAGCAGAGTTTCGCGCTGTTCTCGATTCTGGTTCACAGGTGAACCTCATCTCCGAGCAAGTGATCAGAAAATTGGGTGTTTCAACTTCAACAGCATCATTATGTATTGATGGTGTAGGAAATGGCAAGAAACGAGTTACAAAAAGGGTAAATTTAAAGCTACAATCGAGAAACAATAAGTTCAAAACAAACTTAGAAGCATTTGTCATCCCGACAATTATTCCCCCGCAACCAAGTCAGCATATTAATATTTCTAAATGGCAAATTCTAAACTTAGATTTAGCCGACCAATACTTCAATCTACCGAGGAGAATAGACATTCTGTTGGGTGCTGAATATTATTTTAGTTTGATACAAAGAGAAAGGATAGAATTGTCAAGCAATCTTCCAATCTTGTTAAACACATCACTTGGATGGATTATCAGTGGAAAATTATCTTCAATTCAAGATACAAAAATAATCCAGAAGATTTTGACGACGAGTTATTAAGTAACGTCATTGAACGGCTGTGGAGAATGGAAGACGATGGATCTACTGAAAGGGGCTTTTCGCAAGATGAACAACAATGTGAATCACTATTTGTTTGAAATACTCAAAGAAACGATGAAGGGCATTTTGTTGTCAAGATACAGTTCCATGAAAATCCTTCTGTAGTAAGGGATTCTAAGGCAGTAGCCTACAAACGATTCTTTAGTCTTGAACGACGATTAATAAAAGATCCATTGACCAGAAATCAGTACATAAGTTTTATGAATGACTATGAATAAATGAAACACATAGATATTAACTCAATACCAACTCCCGACTATTTTATTCCACATCACTGTATTATAAAACCAGATAGCACCACCACTAAACTTCGTGCGTTTTTGATGCTTCTGCTAAAACATCGTCCGGTTATTCACTTAATGACTTAATGTACACTGGTCCAATTGTTCAAAGTGATCTATTTTCGATACTCATCCGTTTCCGTTTACCAAGATTTGTATTTACTACAGACATTGAAAAGATGTACCGATAAATCTTGATACATTCAGATGACAGGAGGTACCAGATTATCCTTCTGCTCCAATAAAATACTATCAGCTCAACACTGTGACATACGGCACACGAGCTGCTCCATATTTGGCAACAAGATGTCTTCAACAGATTGCTGTCGATAATGAGAAAGATTATCCACTAGGTGCTCAAATGCTAAGAGAACATTTCTATGTAGATGATGGTCTTGGAGGATGAAACAACAGCTCGATTACATTTTAAAATAACATGGCTTCAACTATCGTAAATGGAGTGCGAATAATAAGCAACTACTTCAAAACATTCCACAGGATGACCGGGAGGTAAATCTTGATTTTAACAGCACACAGAAGGAATCTATTAAAACTCTGGGTCTAATATGGCTGCCTAAAGAAGACCATCTTTGCATAAAGGTAAAGGTGGAACCTGTAAATATGATTAATAAACGCACAGTTAGTTCCGACTTGGCAAAACTTTTTGATCCACTTGTACTGTTGGAACCAAATGTTGTAAGAGCAAAGTGGCAGATGAAATTTCAGTGAAAGTCTAAACTCATTAAGCAACCTTGAAATAATACTACGCGTATTCAAGGATAACATCCCATTAACTACTCAGTTTCATATCTTTGCGGATGCATCCGAAAGAGCCATTGGTGCAGCAGCATACATTCGATCAACGTTTAAAGGTGATAGAATAATAACAAAGTTACTCTGTGCAAAATCTCGCGTATCACCAATCAAAAAACAAACCTTACCACGATTAGAACTTTGTGCAGCACTTCTGGCTGCAGAATTAGCTCAACGCCTTCGAAAGGTTATGCAAGGGAAGAGTTTACCAATTTTCTTATGAACAGACTCTGAGATTGTGTTGTCATGGATACACTCAAAATCATCATCTTTCCACGCATTTGTGGGTAATAAGATATCAAAAATTCAAACATTGACTTTTCCAGAACAATGGCGACATATTTCGTCAAAGGATAATCCAGCAGACATTCTCTCAAGAGGTTTGACAGCAAAGGCACTTTCAGATTGTCATTTATGGTTTTTAGGACCATTACTTTTACACGGAAGGCAAGAATGCTGGCCTGCAGAGTTTCTTCGGCCACAGTTACAAATTACCTCTGATTTAGAAGGAAAGATTCAACGATTGTTTTATCAACTGTAAACAACTACAGTTTTATATACAATATTGACCATAAAGGTTCATTTAAGAAGTTACAGCGAATAATATCATATGTCCACCGCTTCGTTAAAAACATCTCTGAAAAATATTCACCGAGGTCACAACTGAATGCTTTAAGTACAAAGGAACTTGAGACATCACTACGAATAATTGTACGTGCTATTCAAAGTCATGATTTTTCCAATGAAATCAAGAAATTAAATAAACAACAAATTCTCAGTCCATTTATCGATAAAGAAGGCATTTTGCGAGTGGGAGGAGGTAAAATCAGCTAAAAATCTTCTTGTACGGAGCTTAAGTACAATTTCATTGACTTTGAAGAATTGGAAACGGTTATCATAGAAATTGAAGCCATCTTGAATTCTCGTCCATTAACCACTATGTCTAACGACCCCTCTGATATGTCTGCATTAACTCCAGGACATCTGTTGATCGGTTAAGCTCTTTCGTCTCAGGTGGACACCGCAGCTAGCTCAAGAAAAATATCACTTTTATCGCGGTGGGAACTAGTCTCAAAAATAAAACATGAGTTTTGGAAAAGATGGTCAACTGAGTACCTGCATGAACTTCAACAGCGTCATAAGTGGAAAACTCTAAGTCTTAACATCAAACCAGGAGATATGGTTATCATTAAAGAAGATAATACAGTGTCGATGAAATGGCCGGTAGGAAGAATATTGAAGGTTTATCCTGCAAATGGTGGATCCATTCGGTTGTCAAGATCGCATCTGGAATATGTAAAAGGCCTATACATCGTCTCGCATTGCTTCCTTTTGAAGAGAATGAACAGCCAAACTCAACAAAACTGAACTCAAATGCAACAAATACAGACAAGATAGCAGCAGATCAAAATAGCGAACCCAAAGGCAAGAGAAAAAGACTACTACTACTGCTATTTATTTTGCCAGTGATTTTGGGAACGCCAATCAATAACAAGCCATTTGAATCTCAGCTAGGAGTTCATTTTGAAGAAATAGGATCGACGTATATATCTACAAGTCAAAGGAATCTTATTGTGTATTATGATCTATCAGCATGCTGGACTGATATATCATTTTTAGCAGATGGCACCAAATCACTTAAACAGATTTGTAAGAAAATGGAGTTCAATGCATCTTGTATTAATATAATAGAACATTTGCAGCATATTGAAACAGACTTAAGTCTAGATAACAGACTGCTATACAAATCTCGAAAATAGAGGTGCTATTGATTTTATTGGAAATATTGCACATTCACTCCTTGGTGTACTTGATTTTGAATATGCAGAGAAAATGTCATCAACTATCACCAAATTACAAGAATACGACTCATTCATGCTAAAACTCATAAAAGGACAAACTTCAGTTGTAAGCTCAACTATGAACATCGTTAAACAAGGTGTTAATGCAGCAAAGTTCAAAGTTGAAAGTCTTCAATCAAACATAAATGAATTAGTGAAAAACGAAGAATTACGCAATGAAGAATTGTACCAATTCAAGCTTGCTCATCTTGCAAACAATTTACAAAAAAACGCAAGTATGTATCTTGGACACATTAACTGACTCCCATCATGGAAAAATCAACCCATTGCTGTTAACTCCACTGCAGCTAAAAATCGATACATCAAATCAAAACGCATATGCCTGAATCGTTTATGTTACCAGAATCTCAAAATGTTTTGTTAGAGTTTTATAAGTTAATGAAGGTAAAGGGTGGACTTACCCAGGAACACGTGGTATTCAGTATAACGCTACCATTAATAGAGCAGGATAAATTTAAATTGTATAATTTAATTCCTGTCCCTAATACAGTTAATAACACAATGCTAGCGATAGAAACATGTAGTCCTATCTTAGCGGTAGACTCAAACCGAAGACATTACTTTCCGGTATCATCAGATCAACTTAAGCCTTGTAACGTCATCAGAAAGGACATATTCATATGCTATAATATTCAACTGGAATATAACTTCGGAGCAGAGAGAAGATCTCGACCAGTGTAACGTGGACACCATTAAATCATAAAAACCAATGGATATATTCATCATCATCAACCACACAAGTAACAACAGTTTGTGGAAAGGAAATTGCAACATTTTATCTTGAAGGATCTGGATTGTTAACTATTAGTCCATATTGCATCCTTAAACATGATCATATCCATATGACCGGACAACAATCGCTATCAACAATTACTGGGTCATCATATACAAGCCTTGCAAACATTTCAGAACTTTCATATAAAGATCTTGCAAATGGTAACAATATTAAAAATGCCAATTACACACTCATATCAGACCAGATTACGCTACAACTCAATAAAATAAAGGGCTTGCAACAAAGGTTAGAAACAAAAAACAACTCAAATTTCATTCAACTTCAGAATATGGTGTTACAATTGCATATTCTGCATTAATCGTCAGCATAATAGCCGTAATACTGGCTTCAGTTATAGCTGCAATACGTCAGAAATCTAGTGGGAATGTACTTATTTTTACGTTATTTTTATCTTATTAATTTGTTTGTCACTGTATTATTTAAAATTACGAAACATACATTGTACTTAAATTATGTCGACTTAAATTAAACTGCAACGCGTGCCTTGTTTTTAAAAATAAAAAGACAAAATACATACTTACATATTGTTACATTTTTACCTTTTAAAAACGGTCGTTTATTTCCTTTAAATAAACCAGTACTTTGATTGCAAATAACAGCAGTTTAGTAGTTTAAAAGTTGTAACGACTCTTTCTTTTATTTAAAAATGTACAACAATAACAGTTTAAATAGTCACTTGCGTTCTAATATAAACACACACTTAAATTACACACTTTATACAACACACTTTAATAATGTACAAGATTATACAGCCAAGGCAGTTAATTTGTCTTTGCTTAACGACGCTTCCAATTAGACTGACTCAATGGTGTTCTCACGGCCAATTTATATACACTGCATTACCTTCTAGATGTTTCTCGAAAGCTCAATTTCTACAATGATCTTAACGGACAAACTAGAATATTCGAATTCTAGAGCTTTTGGTGTTAATGTCAACAGCTTCAACATTTAGTGTTGCCATACTTACAAATAATGGTGAAAACTTTTCATTCAATGTTGCATGTTTACAGCTATGTTAATAATTTCTACAGATATGTTAACATAAACAGAAAGGTTGAGAAGCATTATTTAATTTTAAACCAACCGTTAAAACCGTTATTTTTGTATTCAAGTACAATTTCTTAACACTGCCCCCCGCTTAAGCCCGTTCGTCCTGAATAGCCACAGAATCACTTCTCCCATAGGCAGCTAGTCGTTTTTTTAGTCTGTGCACCACGTCGTTTAATTTCTTAATCACCTTGTATGTTCCATCCCAATGGGTTTGTAGTCTGTTAGACAGTCCTTTCTTACGTTGTGGGTTATACAACAGTACAAGCTGGCCTTCCTTAAATCCTTCAGAATTTGCTGCTCGATCGTATCTGGCTTTCATTTTGTCGCTGGTCATTTTTATTCGTCTGAGTACGAATTCATGAAGTTCGTTTAGGTCATCTTGCTCTTCGGAAGTGTTTTCATTATTTCTTGATGAGGGCTGACCTGTATACCAATAGAAATTTCGGTATATGCTCATCTCAGTCCTTCTCATGTGCACTGACCACTTTTCTTAAATATTCCTCCACAGTGCGATTGAATGTTTCGACCATGCCATCAGATTGAGGATGCAGTGGCGTTGTTATGTTTTTCTTATTCCGTATAAATCACACATTTCCTTGAATATGGCAGATTAAAAATTTCTACCCTGTTCAGAATGCAACTCCAGTGGAATACCTTAGCGGCACACCCTGTTGTTCACAAATATGCTTATAACCGTTTTAGCTTCCTGATCGGGTATGGTCTGGCCATTTGGTGAAATAATCCGTAACCACTAGAACGTAACGGTTTCCGGCATCATTGACAGGAAAAGGGCCTGCTACATCCATTGCAGTCCGCTCGAATGGCGCACCTGAGTTATACTGCTGAAGTTGTCCACGACTTCTTTTTACTGGACCCTTCGCTACTATGCATTGTGGACAATTGGCTACCCAATCGACTACTGCTTGCTGACAACCCACCCAATAAAAACTTTGTTTTATATTTTCTAAGGTTTTTGTCACACCAAGATGACCACCACTGGGACCGTCATGGAACTCTTTCATTAGAGGATGGTACTACAATTAGAGTTGTCAGTGTTTTGCCGACAGCACTTTCCCATATGCGGTATAAGCAGCCATTTAACAACTGTAGACTATTCCATAGGGCCCAATATGATTTCATCAGTGGGCTTTCGGCGGATATTTCATTGCGGGCTGGACTTCTACCTTCTTCTTGTGCCGATATTATTTTTTCCAGTATGGGATCATTTCTTTGCGCTACAGACCAATCTTCACTAGACTCTATATGCATTAGTCAAACATCGATGACACATTCCTTTTCCTCGGCTTTTGTGCTCGATGCTAAAATCATAGCTCTGAAGCCGCTCTATCCAACGAGCCAGTTGTACTTCAGGTTGTTTAAATTGCAGCAACCAACTGAGGGTAGAATGATCGGTTCTCAGTCGGAAGTGTTGACCATACAATTACTTGTGGTAATGCTTTACACACTCTAATACTGCCAAAAGTTCTCGTCACGTTACGCAGTAGTTTCTTTCACCCCTCGAAAGCGTTCGGCTGAAGTATCTAATGACTTTTTCAGTGCCATCGACCACTTGTGAAAGTACACCGCCTATTCCGTATCCGCTCGTATCGTTATCTTCCATAAATGTTTCGCCAGGTATAAGATATGACAAAATTGGTGCCGTACATAACAGATCCTTGACCTTCTGGAATGCTAGTTCTTGTGTTCCACCTTAAGCATCCCACAAAGTTGGAAATAATATGGTTTTACCGTATTCTGCCGACATTATTTCTAAAAATAAAAATGTCTTCGTGTAGAGGTGGAGTTACTACCCGTCTACATCACCGGTAGTCATCATTACGTAGGGTCTACACGAGAGAAAAATCTTTTATAATAAACGTCAAATCCTTATCATGATAAGAATTTATCACGTGTGGACCATATTTATTTATATTATTGCAGCGTTAAGATATAATTAACTGTTAGAGCTCAATCGAAGATAAATTTGTTTTTATATCAAACGTCATTTTAATTGTCATTTTTTTGACGTTTATTTTTTTAAAGAAGAAGAACTAAAATTATTCTACCAATTTAAGTAAATTAAAAAAATACAATTTGTGTGCTGTAAATTACAATAAATTAATGAAAAATAAATTGAAAGTATTTATTGGATAGTAAATTGTATTTATTGGTAAATATGTTGTATTTATTTGTTTTATATTAAGGTCTGCATCGACGATTATCTGTGCTGCAGATAATCTTTTTGGTACCTGCTTTTAGAAGTTTTCAAAGAATTCTGAACGCGTTTCGTAATTTATGTATAAGTATTTTGTAAAAAGTAATGAACTACTCTATCAAAACTAATGCCCTTGCGTACGATTTGAAGTCCTTGCCATGTGATGAACATTCATGTAATCCTTGTAATTTTTTAATATAATTTGATAAAATTTGTTTGTTGTCATGCCAGAATAAAGATTTCAAGCTAATAAGTCCCTAAACTATGATCATATTTCCACAGAATTCTAGGACCGTCCCGAAATATGCATCAATGGAAATCAATGTGTATAGTTCCCATATAAAGCAACTTCCAAAAACCATTTAAAAGGACATAAATCCCTTATAAATACCGGTGTTAAGACCGGGGTTTATATAATTAGAAACCATTGTACAAAATTGTATGGCGATCGGACCATAATACAAATGATATACAAGTTTGTTTAATTGTTTATGTATTAATGGTATCTAAACGGCTTAGGTGGTTATAGGCTAAGTTAGATCTCGATTGGATAATCCGTCGAGTGTAGTATTCAGTCAAAAATTTTTTGGTACGTTTGAATCAAGTATTAAGGTTCTTAGCTCGATAATTTTAAAGGATATTATTTTCGTCTACTTTTATAATTCAATCTGTTCGAAATAGTTTGGAACCAAAAGTTCTATTGTTTTGCATAAAATTTAGTAGTTAAATGGGAATTTCTTCAAATTCGTTTACTTTTGGGGTTCAAAAAAAATTGATTTTTTTTTTAAATCATCAACATTTCTTAAACATCAACGCTATTTTGTACCAATATTAACTGACTTTAATTAAATACAAATCTGTTCGCGTGAATGACTTTTACCGAACGGTGTCAGTGTTATGGAAGTTCAAGATAAAAAGTTATAAAAAATTTCCAAAATTATATTTTCAAATATAATTGATGACACTGAAGATAATCGCGATTATAATGATTTTTCAACATATCATTTTATCAACAAAGTACGAAAAGATTTTTTCGCCTTTTTAATATTTGACAATAAAAAATTTAAATTTATGTTTTTGGAAAACAAATGACCGTTTTTGTGTTATGGTAGTTAAAAATCAGAAATTTATATAATTTGTAAAAATTACATTTTAAGTCCGATGTCGAAAATAAATGAACAAATGAACTACTCAAATGTATACAAAATACAAAATAAAGAAGGTTTGATAAGTTTTATATTAGTGAAAATAATCGCGATCATATATATATTTGTTTAAAGCTCACTTTAGAATATTGCGTAAAAAGCAAAGTGTACATAGATTTTTGTTGTTTTTTGTATTGTATTTAATTCGCTGATGCATTTTGCGTATCTTACGACAAAAAAAAAAAAAAAAAAAAGATGTTAATAAGCAAAAAGTTACAAATATTGATTATTATACTATACACACCCAAAAATGTTAAAAGTTGCAATAAATTCAAACGCGTAATTATTTTTGACTGCCATTTGATTACAATATAAGCTATAATAACAGCTACAGTTTGGCCGATTTCAATTAGCGCCTCAATTACAGACACCGCGATGTCAGGTCATGAATGCTTTTTATGCAATTTTTTATTGAAATCCATTTTTGCTTAACTAAAACAGAATAAATATACCTATTACAAATATAATTTTACATAAAATGTAAAAAATACAAATACATAGCACGCAAAATTTGTAGATCGTTTTTAAGGAGTAATGACATTTTTGCAAATTAATATTTTATCGCGCGACAACGATTTTAAAATGTAATATGGAAACATTTTTTGATCACGCGATACTTTAGTTTCATTGAAATTACGCTGTGAGTGTGCTTCGTGAAAAAGAACCATTCACATTTTGTCTTCCCAAGTTTGGGACTTGCGCTGCTATTGAGGGCACATTAACGAGATGTATCTCAAACGATACATAATTGCAAAGGCAATAAACCTCCATCCTGTAATCTACAATACACAAAAGTATTTTTGCAAGTGTTTATAGTTTAAGGCCCAACCACATGGAATACTTTTGCTTCATCTGTAACTGACAGCTGCTGTAAAATACATGCAAATCAGCGTGATATATTTCAAAGATGAAAAATTTTTAACTTTGAAGTACCGAACTACGAAAATAAATTTTTACAGTTGTTTTTCTCTTTTTTTTAATATTCAATATCAACTAAGAAGATAGTTTCATTTTTATATTTTGATGTTTTACTATATAAAACTTTAATAACACTGTGCGACAAATGGTAGGGGTCAGTGATCGGGAAGGGTTCAAACTACCGGGGAAAGTTATATCGGTAAAAAAGAAGTTATATGTGTCCCGGCGTTTCGCTGGGTCACGTCTAGGAATCGAGATATATCGATTTGAAGTTAGTAACTATCATATAGGGGAAATTGTGACCTTTGGTGGTCTTTTTTTTTTTGATATAACTCGAGAACCACCAGTCCGATTTTGCTGAAACAAATTTAAAAAAATTTCACGTAAAGTCACATAACCTTTAAACAAAATGAGACATAGATCATGAAAATCGATGAACGCGTTTCGCTTTTATTCACAATTAAGTGAAGGTATCTCATTTTGACAAGAATATTGATTTTATGTTTCAATGAATTTGGATAATATTTATTATATATTATTTATTATAATTATTAACACGTAAAATTAAAAATTATTACAGGTAATTAACACAGGTAATAACACAAAATAACAACAACAAACCACCAACTTAAAACAACAGCACAAGAAGTTTTTAAACAACTCCACCTCTTTCAATTCAGAAAAAAATGCAACAAATGACTGAAATATAAGAAAAAGTTAAATTCAAATTAAGTTTATGTGGCAAAATTATATATTTTTTCTCTATTCTACTGACAGCTGAGATTCGTATAACTACACAGGCACAGCGTTATCAGATATTTCAATTTTAATAAATAAATGAATTTTTGTAACGCTATTTTATTTAAAACAAATACTTTTTGAGTTGTGGCAAGGGGTACCGCGAAAAAAACAAAATTTTTTAAAGGGTCCGTGAAGCATGAAGAGGTGGGAACCCCTGTTATAGACCATTAATTTTAAGTTCAGTTTTGAATCAGGAGAGATATACTAATTTTTTTAGATTATCAGTAACAACAATAATAGTATTATTATTTTGGTAGCGATGTAACTCTGCTATATGATAGATCGTTTTTGACATGTAATTTTCACTATTTGCTACATATTCATGATGATGCTAAAGCATATGGAAATTAGTGCATTTAAACCTACAAATATTGAAAAAACAAATAAAAATGTTTCTCAATTGTGTAACCAAAATTGGAAAGAAGTTTAACACTAACACAATGTGTGAACACTATTGACATCTACTTTAGAAAAAAAGCACATTGCGAAGCATGTGATGGTTATTATTATATAAAAACTTATAACTTTCACTCCATCGAGGAGTCCAAAAATTATTGTTTTGTGGGTGAATAAATTTAAAAAATTTAAAATATTATGAAAGTAAACAACTCACTTTTTTCAAAGATATTTTAGTAAAAAACTTTCTGTTTGGAACCAATTGACTCTAGAAATTTAAAAATTTATGAAATCGATAAATTAGACTTTAAAGCCAAAATATATTTATCAGTCAAAAAGATAATTTCAAAGCAGATATTTTAAAAATGAATTGCTCCATAGCATTTTTTTCCTTAATAAAATAACAATGACATTCAGAAATAAACTTTAAATTTATTAAATTTAAGTTTTTTTTAGATACCTTGCATCTTTCCTAGATAATATACCATATTATACAACCCAACACCAGCAATGTGGGGAGTTACAATACATATGTAAATTCGACAAATAAAACCCAAGGTAAATTTTGTAAAGAACATAAAAATAATTAGTCTGTCAACAAATTTTATCAAAGTTCTAAACGAAAAGTTTACCAATTTTTAAAATTTCTAATATATGCATACATATATTCTGATATATTTATGGTCGTTAGGAATCTCAATCAAAGGAAAATTTCCTTCTTTTAAGCTTTTAGCAATAGAGTCTTTAATATGATGTAAAAGATTTATTAGATATTACATTGTCTCACTCAATTATATTGGTTAGTTGTTTTACGTGGTAGCCCGTAATCTTACGGGTTAGTATCCGTTTTGATGGGACCACACTACTCACCAGGTGAATGAGTTGTACTGAGTCTGAAATGAGATAGAAGTGTAGGGAAGAACAATGAGAACATAAGTTAATTAGATCCAGCCTGTAGCATTGAGATATTTTATAATGTCACTGAGTCTATTGTCAGATATCTCACAGAGGTTGTCTAATTGGTACCTTCCCAGAAATTTATGTTTGATTGTGTTCAAGGTTGAGCATTCACATAGAAGATGATATACTGTCTCCTCCTTCCCGTGATTGCCACAAATACGACAACATTCATTGTAAGGGAGACCAAGTCTGCTTGCATGTTTCCGATCGTCCAGTAATGTGTAAACAATGCTATTGGTCTCGAGATGTCTTTACGTTTGTAGCCAATGAGTTGCATTGAGCGTTTTTCGTTGTAGGTAGGCCACGTTTCTTTCGCGACTCTACATTTGTCCAGATTTCGCCATCTATTTTTCGCCTTTTCTAGAAAGTGTTTTTGGATTCTGCTTTTGACTGTTCCTAACGGGTTTGCGACAGAAACCGATAAGGAGGCATTCATAGCAGAACCTGCCCGGGCTAATTCGTCTGCCCGTTCATTACCATAGTAATCCCTATACGCAGGAACCCAAACTATAGTAATGTCATATAGTCGACTTAGTTCTAGCATTTCCTCTTTACACTGTCTAACTAGAATAGAGGTAGTTTTAGGTGATTTGAGCGATAGTATTGCCGCTTGACTGTCTACAAATAAACCAATATTCCCTTGAATATTTCTATCGCGAATTAGTTTACACGCTTCCCTCATCGCTAGTATTTCCGCTTGGAATACGCTTGCCTCATCAGGGAGTCTATATGAATGTCTAATTCCAAGATCATTAGAGAAGACACCAGAGCCGACACCGCAGTTCATCTTTGAGCCGTCAGTGTATATCCTAGTTCCAAATTGTTCAAGAAGATTTCCCCTTCTCCATTCACTCCTGGTGGGGAGTAGGACTTTTATAGTATTTCCGAAGTTCAGCTGGGGAATTATATAGTCAGTAAATTGACTGAATTGCGGGGGTATTATACTTAATATCCTCGTTTGCCCATACGTTCTTGATCTTCAGCTTTCTGTTGCAGATAATCTTATCGCACTATTGACTGCTGATTCAATAACGTGTAGGTCTATAGGTGTTAGGTGCAATATAGTGTTCAGAGCTTCTGATGAACTAGTACGTAATGCACCTGCAATGCCAATGGAAGCGGATCTTTGTATCCTATAGAGTTGATCCACCACGTATCTTTTACTAGTAGCGGTCCACCAAACAAGAGATCCATATACAAGAATGGGCCGTACAAGTGCAGTGTATAGCCATTTTGGTAATTTTAAACTCAAACCCCATTTCACACTGAACATCTTTCTGCAGGTGTTGTATGCTACCGTAGCCTTACTAACCCTATATTGAATGTTTAGCTTCCATGAAAGCTTGGAGCCCAAAATAATGCCCAAGTACTTTCTATTGTCTGACAAGGTGAGTTTACAGTTTTCTAACCGTGGTAGTCTGAAGCTCGGAATCTTGGTCTTTGTGGTGAAAAGTACCAGATCTGTTTTGCCCGGATTCACTCCTAGTCCATATTCATTGGCCCAGTCGCTAGTCAGAGCAGTTGACATGATATCGCTTATCACGTTCAGAAACAGTCCTGATACTATCACCTCATAGTCCGCATAAGTAACGACTTTCAATCCCTTGTCTTCCAATTTGCACAAGATGGTATTAATGACAATAAGCGACAACAGCGGAGAAATCACACCTCCTTGTGGAGGTGTGATTTCTCAGGAAGTCAACATGCCTACATTAAAGGCATGTTGTACCCTCTAGATGCTGCCTTATATGTAAATCAATGAGTCCCTCCAGGGGTTTTCAGCTGAAAAGTTGAGACACTAATCGGACGGAAGTCCTTTGCATTCTCATGACTTCTTTTTCCGGTTTTTGGAATGAACACTACCTTCACTCTCCTCCAATTCCGAGTACATAGCTGAGGGTTAGGCAGAGTTTAAAGATTCTATGTAACCCGGGTATGATGTATACCTTTGCACTTTGTAGCATCCTTGGTATAATACCATCAGACCCTGCAGATTTGTACGGAGAGAAGCTATCCATTGCCCATGAAATTTTCTCAACGGATATCATGTCATCCTCGATTCCTTGCGAGGATTTAGTATGCCCCATCTCCTGGTTCGTAACATCTGTACAGCCAGGAAAATGAGTATTAAGTAAAATGTCCAAGGATTCCGCCGACGATTCTGCCCATGAGCCATCCATTCTTTTAATATAGGATGGGCTGTTATGACCATTTGCCAAAACCTTACTGAGTCTTGCAGGTTCCTTGGTATTGTTGATAGATTCGCAGAAGTCTTTCCATGAATCTCTTTTTGCGATCTTTATTGCTTTCTTATATTCTCTACGCTTATCGTGATACAACTGCCACGATTTTGTCCTGTAGCTAATATTGAAAGCATTGCGAGCCTCCTTGCGTATCTTCGAGAGTTCCTTGTTCCACCAGAGAGGGAAACTCTTTTTAGCTTTCGTCATTGGGCAGGATATATTAAAAGCTTTAACAGTTTCCTTGCTTAATGTGCTCTCAATTTGATCAAGACCCTCAGTCGTTGCTTCGACTGGAGGTATTCTTTTCAGTTTGTGCATGAGAATCCCATTGATCTTAGTCCAGTTTGTTCGTCTTGGGTTTCTGAAAGTTGAATGTTTGACTGTCTAGCACCTCTTCCCATCCACTACGATTCACCGAGCTCGGAAAAACGAATGTGAGGTCGTTGCCAGAGTTGCATATAGTCAAGTGGTTTGTATTAATGAAATCAAATAGACACTCACCTCTGTTGTTGATTTCAGTGCTACCCCATATTGTATGCCTTGAGTTTGCATCACAGCCAAGGATAGTGTCGTCTTGAGCCTCTATAGAGGCTAGAAACGATTTCACTTCGTCTGGCGGGGCTGGATTTTCGTGTGCCATATAGCTGGAAGCGATCAGGAAACTCCTGTTTCGCACTAATTCGACCCTTGCGACTGTCAGGTCTGCTGAGCTGTACTGTGAACAAAGAAATATATTTATGTGTTTTTTCGCAATAAGACAAGATCTTGGCTTACCTTTATCTTTTACATGTAGTGTTTTATATGTTGAAGTCGGGAACCCTTTGACTTGGGAGTTTGAAACCCAGGGTTCCTGGACTATAGCAATGTCGAGTTCTCAATGATATTAGTTCAACATTTTTATTTTAAATATTTCTTTATACACACGTAAAGGATGGATGAGACTTACTCGTAAGTGCAATTTAATATTTTATAGTTTACTGGCGCTTTAATATCCCTATTGATGCACTATCTACTACTACTTTCTACTAGGCTTCTACTTTCGCTGGGCCTACCCGACATATTCTCTCTACACCCTTACACCTGCCTGCCCTAATTTCACTCCAATTTTGTATATTCAATACATGCAACAATTAACAAATTTATAATTTTTATATTTAATCGCGATTCATGGGGAAATTAAACAGGTGGCAGCAGTTCTACAAAAACAATACTATGGCAAATTCGTTATTTTTTAAGTGGAGTTTTATACTTCAGATGGTAAGCAAAAATTGTGCTTTTATGTAGTTTAAGATTTCTATGTTTTAAAAAAAATAATCAGCTGATTATGTAAGGTCACATGTTTGAATTCGCCTTGATTGTTGGTTGGCAATCAATACTTAAAAGATAAAAGAACTCTTTTAAGGCCAAATGTTTTTTATAAAACAGGCGGATATAGAGAAAAAGTACACGTCTTTTCTTATAAAATACAAATTTTCGCTATTTCTTTATTTTGTATGCTGATTAATTAATTACCATTT
The DNA here is from genome assembly GCA_932274085.1 of Protocalliphora azurea. Lineage (NCBI taxonomy): Eukaryota > Metazoa > Arthropoda > Insecta > Diptera > Calliphoridae > Protocalliphora > Protocalliphora azurea. Next base: position 12,978,543 of record OW026524.1, on the reverse strand, counting down.
TCAAGATATTTTCTTAAATAAAACAATTTTAGTAAAATTTAATTTTATAGTAGAAAATGTCATTTAAGATAAAATTGCTTTCGCTATAAATCCTAAACGGTATGAAATTTTTATAGATGTAGATAGTTCTGAATTATATATTTTCATCAAAAAACGCATTTTGAAAATATTGTTGGTTACGACATTTAAGCGTTTAGGGCTCGATAAATCTCACTTTACAATATTGTTATATATCGAATAATTTGAAAAAAAGATATTATTTGCCATTCAAAATTTATGAAATTTGCTGCTACAACGTCATGACTAAAAAATCTAGTTTTTAAGTTGCATATTTTCTTAAAATTTTTAAATTATGGTGCAATTCAGACACTTTTCTAGATAACTTTACCTAGTTGAATACGCAATAGCCGACGCAAAACTGTTATAGTACCAAGGCGATCTTAGTTTTTTTATTGTTAGAGCCAAAGAGTAAAAATAAGGTTTATGCGCATTAAATATTCAGGAAAAAAAAAACAAAAATTATGCGCTAAAAATACAAAAATATGCGCTTAAAACAAAAAGTGTTTGAAATCTTTTAACAAAAATTATGTTTTTTTTATTAAAACAAAGTATTTTATTAAAATTTTAATGTTATATAAATGGCAAAACTGAAATTTATAAACTGTGTCAAAATTGGACTCCCCATTTTTTTATTAAATGACATAAAAAAGTAATTGATCTTCCATTTGCTTACCCATCTAATTCTAGACATTATTATGTTTTGAGATAATCAAAGTTATCATATGCTTTTATTAAAAATTATTTTGTTCTTTAAGCAATTAAATGGTATTTATAAAAATTAATTTTAAATACTATATATTTTGGATTTCTTTTTATAAAATCAATTAAAAAAAAGTCCCATGAGGTGTAAAAAAGAATATCCTTCAACTTCAAAATACACTCTAAAAGGGTTAAATGTGCCTTAAAAATAACAACATGCACTAAAAATCCCTAAGTGCAAAAACAAATATTCGATCCGATCAGTAGTTTAGGAGATACAGATTTATTACCTAAATTTTTTGCGATATTTAGAACAAAATGTTTTACCGCGATCCTGCGTGAAATCTAAAAAACTTGTAGACAAGATTTGTTCAGTTAATAAAATACCTTATTTACTATGCATTACCTAGTGTCTACATTAGGCAAATTTTTATCAAAACAAACATCAAAATCAGTGGGAATATATAAAAGGTAACCTTAGTTAAACAGCTGACTATTATTTTGGTTGTTACAGTTGTCAAACTGCATATATAAAAAGCAATAATGAATACGCCATATTGTTGTTTTTGTGCAACTCTTGCCACTTTCCACGAATTCGTGTTAAGTTTGACGTTTGTCTTGATAAAAAAAATCTCTAATGTAGACACTATGTTAGTGACGTTAGCTCGAATTTTTGTGTTTTTTGACTTGCGACGTTGTTGCAGCAAATGAGCGATGTGTGGCAAAATTTTCTATAATTTTAAAAGATATTTGCTACAGCTTATTTAAATGCTTTACACTTTATAATAAAATATATATAATGAAAATGTATGAAAAAATGTTTGAAAAACTTAATTTTTTTACTAGGGGTAATACAAATATGTTAATAATAAAGCATTGTCCAAACGAAAGTACGAAAAATTAAACTTCTATTTACGGTTGAAAATATAACAAATATTTGAACTTTTTAAAATACTATTATACAAATAATTTAAAAAAGTTGTTGAAATCTTAAAATAGATTTATTTATTTTGATATACATATTTGTTCCAACTTAAATTTTTTATGATTTATAACAACTCACAAATACAAATTAATTTATAATATCTAAAATAAAAATGAAAAAAAAATATATATTCTTCTTTAGAAGCATAAGCAAACGTCCTCTCAGTTATTAATAAACACCGATCCCTAAGATCTGAAATAAAAAAAAGAGAAGAAAATACACAAAAATTAATTAAAATACTGAATGAGGAAATTATAGCATTGCGCCACGAGGTTAAACAGTTAAAATCTCTATTCAATGACGAAGGAGAACACCCATTTCATTCATTGGATTTATTGAAGGAGTTCGACCAGAAAATTTTAACAGAGGATATCGTTAAAAATAAATTTGTAAGTTTATACTTGAATAATTCTTTTACTACTATAAACATTTATTTTATATTTTAGAAAGCGATGAACCAACTGGCAATAGATTTAACACGATATGGAATAGCAACTAAGCCAAATATTCCAATGTTTACCATTTTTAATATAGATAATAAAAGGTTATGTTGAACACATTTTTAAAAATACTACAACTTTATTAATATACACTTTTCATTCTTATAGATACATGTCATTTTAAATTCAGGAATTCATCGGCATTTGAAATTAATAAATTAACCAACAACAACCCAACAACATTTCCTACATGCAAAGGATAAGGGTATTAAAAAAAAAAAAAAAAAAAAATTAATTAATTCAACTCTTTATTTAATTTTTACATTATAATCTTATAAATAGAAAAACAGAATATATTTATCTTAAGTTAAATTTGCAATAAAAATTAAAAATATTTGAATTTCTTAAAACAATAATTCGTTTTAACAATTTCATTCGAAATAACAAATACAATTTAAAATTTTTATTTTTCGAATTAAAATTTATATTTAAATCAAACCTATAGCTTTAGAAGTAAAGAAATATAAATTATAGAAAATTTACTAATAATAGCTTTTGATAATTTAAAATAAAATTCATAATTTGAAGAATTTTATTTTATTTATTATTATTATTATTTTTTTTTTTTTCAAAACTTTGCAATATAAATTATTCGCTATATACATACCCAAAATCAAATTTTTAAGAAACGTGGGAAAATATACGTTTGATTTTTGGTTATGGATACAATATCTAGTTATTTTTGTGTAAATATGTGTTCAGTAATTTAAAAAAAGTTTCTTAGATTGAAATATTACGTTCACCTTTTCGACACTCCAAAAAAAAAAAAAAAAAAGTGTAGTTTACAATGTATGTATTAAAACTGAGGCATGTTTTCTTTCGAACGGTGACTCTTTTTCGAAAAATGATATCATAATCGATTGTTATTTATTAATTTTGATGACGATTTAGAAAAATTTGGATAAAAAAAATGTTATGAAATTTGATACTCTTAAGTTATAATTTCGACGGTATATGTTCACATCTATAAACAACACTAATTCGACACTCCACCGTGGGGACTTTTGCAAAATAATTAGTGAAACTTAGGACATCGATAGAGGAGGAATTATGCTTTCAGAATATTGTTAGCTGGAGTGTGTAACGAAAGCATGGACGATGCTACAGTGGGCCAAAATTGAACAATTCGAGAGTGAAAAATATGTCGGAGCTTGTAACTTTTACAAATATGGACCAATTTTAAATAATGCAACATTATTGAATTCTACTAAGTAAAACAAAACATGCTTACTGTACTATATCATCTCATATAGTTCAAGAGATATTTGACTTGAAAATTGTAATTTGTCATTTAATTTGATTCAAAATACTTACAATACTTATTTACAATAAATGTAATGTTTGATATATTTTATCTGGAATGTAATGCTGATTTAGCGGTTTGCTTCCAAATGCGATATAATAGAGTAAGTATCCCAGTTGAAAATTTCTTTAAGATGTCTTTTATGACAGTTTCATGACGCGTCAGAGACACTGCTGACTTTTTTATTTGCGCCCATACAAAATCCATTATGACTAGCCAAAAGGACGTACCAGTTATAATATAAACAAAAATAAAATAAAACAAAATGATTGATTAACGGACAGCACACATAGAATGGGTGGCCCTACCCTGCCTTTATTATTACCATTTTTTTATTATCTAAATACCTAACCTTAAAAAAATATTACTAATTTTCTTATTAACACTAACTTTCTTATTATTATTTATTTTTTTTTTTTTTCAGTTCTCCCTATGATCTCGAGGTATAAAGATGTATATATTCTTGTATTACAAGTTTTCAAAATAAAAAGAATTTATAAAGAAAAGCAAAAATATTTTTGCATTCTTTTGAACAAAAACAATTTCTACACAATATTTAAAAAATAACTAAAATAAATAACAACATAAAGCGAGCATTATCAGTTGATGATGTCAAAACATTGTGCGTTGACACAATGAGTAAAAAAACTAAACCCAATACCAATTCGTTAAAAGCGAATCAATTAAAATTATCAAAAAATTTTTACTTTCCATTACATGCTGTTGTCGATGTAGATAAAGAAGAAAGAATTGCTCAAAAACCAACAAAACCAATTACAATATTGAAATGCAGTATGGAAATTCTGCATGAAATATTTCGAACAAACAAAGTTTCTGATTATTCTATTAGGAAAATTTCTATGGTTCTTAAATTATTTTGTCAATCTAAAGAAAGTTTTGATGAAATATGTGCTGCATTAACTAATTCATATGAATTTTTCACATATGCTACCAAAAGTGAAAAGCCCTATAAAGCCTTACTGTTCGGTCTTGATAAGTATGACCCACTTATAATTAAGAAAAAACTTTTTGATTTGGGATTAAAATGCATAGACGTAAAATTGGTAGTTAAAAAAATAACTACAATGTTGAATATTTTATTTATGTTGTTTATTTTGAGCGTCAAAGTATAACAATGAAAGAATTAAGACAAATTATTCAGTAATGGATTATGTGAAAATAAAATGGGAATCCCGACAAATCAACAAAAATAAAATAACTTTGGTAGTTTAGACATTTTCTAATTTTATTTCCCAGGGGATTCGGCTGGTATAAACAATATAAGAAAACAACAATTTTCAGTTATTCAAGTGACAGTTTTATTGCTGGAGGCGATTTTAACAGCAGGCATCAAAACTGTGGTTGTTTAAGAGCAAACTGCTGGGGAAACATTTTAAAAGAAAAACTTATGTCCAGTAATTTTAGTATTATCTTCCCTTGTGGGAATACATATATCCCCTCTGGATATAACAGGCAAGGTTCTGTTCTTGATTTCTTTCTAAGTAATGTACCAAGTTTTATTTCTCCTGCGATTGTTCTGAATAACCTCAGTTGGGATCATCTACCAGTTCAGGCAAAATTGACTTCAAATAATGATATATATTTGGAAATTATTAAATTTAAGAATCTTATTATTGAAGCTAGTAATTTAAGTATTCCAAGTTTTTTAAAATCTTATATTCAACAACGAAAACTCTGAACAAATTTATATGTGAAGAATTAAATAAATTTAGAAATAAATGCTGATCTCATCTACTTGCAACATTAAATAAAGGTTCTGCGTCATTTTGGATTCTAACAAAAATATTAAGGAAAATTAATAACTTAATTCCTATTCTCCAACACACGATTTACTACCAACTCGGAAAAATGCAATATTTTGGCTCCAAATTTTGCCGCTAACCACTTAATTTAACAATCATTCAGACAGAGTTTCTTTAATATCTCTGATAGTAGCTTAATAACTAAAACTCAAATTCAAGAAGTAGTTAGAAAATTGAAGACGAGAAAGGCTCCTGGAGTCGATGGAATAGAAATTAGATGTCTGAAACATCTCCCAAAAAAGTCTCTTAAATATTTATCTGTTATTTTTAACTCATGTTTAAAACAAGGTTACTTTCCACACGACTTTAAAAGAGCAGAGGTTATGATAATACGAAAGCCGAATCCGTTATCTTATCGCCCAATAAGTTTACTAACATCTATAGGTAAAGTTTTTGAAAAAATTATAAATGATAAATTACTGTTATTTTTTGAATCCAACAATATTTTTCCTCACTATCAATTTGACTTTCGCAGGTATCATAATACTGTACAATCTTTGGCACGAATTAGAAATTTGGTAATCCAAAACTTTATTCTTTAAAAATCAACCGGATTGGTATTACACGATGTAAAAGCAGCCTTTGATTCCACATATCACGACGGCCTTATTTATAAAATGATTGCGTACAACGTTCCCACATTCCTAATAAAAATAATAAATAGCTTTTTGTCTATGCATTCGTTTAATTTTTTTTAGGCTCATCATGTCCCAAAAATGTTAATATACCCGCCAGTTGTCCACAGGGATCTTGCTAGTCACCTATCTTATACAACTTGTATACTTCAGATCTTCCATATCTTGTAGTTCTTGACCCAAAACTAAAATTTAATGAACATATTCTAACGTGGTTTTGTCGTCGGCTGAGGTAACTTAGTAGCCTTCAGGGTCTACTTACGGATCCACAAACCTTAAGTAATAAGACGTTTGTTTTACCCTTGGGGGGGGGGGGGGTTATAATAATAATAGTTTCTTTATTGAATACTCCAAACGTATTTCAAGTACAAAATATAAGATATTACGAGGGAACAATTTCTATAACTCCAATTCGGATACCACCGGCTTAACAAATGTTTTCTTCACTTCCTTCTTCTTTGACCAGGCTTATTTCGGCTCTTCGGCGTATGTTATTATCGGTACGGTTGATCGGCTTAGATTATGTTTGTTTCGGTCATTCAACTTATAGAAGCTCGGCTCGGTTATTTGGCTTGTAAAAGGCTCGGCTCAGCTATTCGACTTTGAACTTTCGGCTTCGACACACTCGGCTGTCAAACTGGTTCGGGTTAACGGCGGGATCGGTTTCTGGTTCAGGTGGCAGCTTCGGGAATCGAAGGTTCTTGGTTCGGTAGTAGAGTTGAGATTGGCGTCGTATGTCCGGCTTCGACACTTCGGCTTATATTAGGATCGGCTCGGTTGTAGAATCGGCTTTGAGATTTCGGCTTCGACACTCTCGGCTGTCAAACTGGTTCGGGTTTACGGCGGGATCGGTTTCTGGTACAGGTGGCAGATTCGGGGATCGAAGATTCTGGGTTCAGGAGTAGAATTAAGGTCGGCGTCGTACGTTCAGCTTCGACACTCTCAGATGTCAGTAGGGTTCGGGTATTCGGCTGGATCGGTTTCTGGTACAGGTGGCAGCTTCGGGAATCGAAGATCGTATCTTTTTATACAATACGTACAATGGTTTCTTAAAGCTAATGGCTAGCTACTTCTCTACTACTATTACCATGCAATTCTACGGGTTAATATTCTACTCGTGAGCACGAACAACCGAAGTCACTCGTGAGAACGAACAACCGAAGTCACTCGTGAGAACGAACAACCGAAGTCACTCGTGAGAACGAACAACCGAAGTCACTCGTGAGAACGAACAACCGAAGTCACTCATGAGAACGAACAACCGAAGTCACTCGTGAGAACGCAGCAACCGAAGTCACTCGTGTAAAATTTATTTAAGGGACCCAACCGGAGTTGAGCGTGCAAAATACGATTATATTCTACTTTCGTAAAATCTAATCGGCTCTTCCAATTATATAAAATAATATCAGAGACTTATGCGGCGGATTCTCGTCTTGTTTGAATCGTCCCGACTGTAATCAAACTTTGTTTACTTATACTTAGTCATGTATCAACTAAATGAGAATTATATTGCTTGTTGACCATTAAGCAATATCAACTGCACAACTAAAGCAGTTGTTACACATTTGTGTGAGTGTGTATGTAGTATTTACAGTAGGGACGCTCAATGTAATTACCTATTACTAATAATTAGTAATTACCTATTACTAATAAAATATTCAATATATTAGTATGAAAAAGAAAATTAATTAAAAATACATAAATAAAATAGTAAAAAAAAAGGAAGAAATGGTAGTAACTTCATAAATTAATATATTGAGAAATATGTACGTGAAAATAGTAGTATTGAGTGTACTATTTCCACGTTACAATATACAGTACATAATTAACAGGGTTAATATTTTCACCCTGTTAATTGCATTAACTAGAGCATAGTTTCTCAACAGAAACTCTACTCATTTTCCAAGCCATAATATTTTATGCAGCGCCTATATATGCAAATAGCGCCACTTGCAATATTAAAAAACTTCAAATTTCACAAAACAAATTATTAAAATTTATATACAATATTCCTTGGCACTATTCAACAGTGCGACTTCATCCAATTTCTGAAACTGATCTAGTGATATCAAGAATAAATAAACTCACTAAAAATTTTTATGAAAGATGTTCTGGATCTGAAAACCCCTATATTAATGACTTAGCATTAGCTTAAGTAGTTAGTAAGTAGTTTGTAGATGTTTTTATTAAAATTTAGAAAATATTTAAAATTTATTTCTGATCTGATTTCCGATCGGTTCCTTCCGATGATTTATAATAAAAAAATAAAAATTTAAGGTAACACCACTATGCAAACATACACATAAAATAACGAGAGTTACAAATTACAGTTTAAAGAATTTTGGAAAAAGAAAAAAAATCGTAAGGTGATTATTATATTTAAAAAAATTGCAAGTTTGCAAGCTCAACAAGCTTACAAAACACCGGAAAAAGATTGTTATTTAATTCATTCTTCTCTTTTTGTGTTTTCAGGCCTGAAGGAGCTCCCTAAAACCTATCTATATTTTTCTCTTTTTCCTTACAAAGATAATAAAAAAACTAATAAATCATAAACATTAAAGTCTCAAATATCTAAGTATCATTAAGTAAAATTTAACATAAAAAAACATAATATCTATACCCTAACTATATTGTTTTTCATTTTTCTCTTGTTATTTCTTTATTATTTTACCGATTGTGTTCAAGATGGACTAGCCATTGACACATGTTATTTAGTACTACTATAAAATAAGTCTTCCCATATTGCGCCATTGGGGAAAGAATGAACCACACGAAGGATTATAATAATTAAGGTCGCCAAGATTGCTATGGAATCTGCTACTTGAAGTGTTTTTTAAGTTAACCTCAGTGGCCGTTCTCAACTTCTTTTTATGTGTTTGTAAAATGTAAATCTTTTGCATCTTTTATTGTAACTAACTGTATTGTGTATAATTTTTTTTTCTCCAGTATATGTGTTTCCTGCAGAACAATTATATTCGGATTATGTTTTGGTATGATAACTTCAAGTGAATATTTGTATATTTGTGAGTTAGAACATTTTGAATGTTCCACCGTACAGTAGGCCAGAATGGAAAATTTTTGTAAATAAATCTTTAACTTCTAATCTGTTGGTTGGATTTATATCAAATTTCACATAGCTATAGCAGAGGAGTATATAATTTGAAGTTTGGAAGGGGAACCACACAGAGACCTCGGGAGCGTAGCTATTATATATTCTTAAAGCTTTTTTGTATATATCAAGAATGTACACTGCCGTCCACTTGAATAAGGAATCACATTTTTTTAACTTTAATTAAGTATATCTCCTAAACTAAAGTTCAGAAAAAAATAATTTTTTGAGCAACCAAATCTCAAATATACATATTTTGTTATACTAAAATTATGCATTTATTTAAATTTATTTCTGTGGTACTTTTTCGTGTGTCACTTGAATAAGGAATATTTTAAAACTAAGCAAACTGTAATTTATTTTTAAATTTTAGGTTATAAAAATGAAAGTTATTATCTTCTAGCATTCAATTAGTAATGAGTACTGCCACCATTTTTAGAAATAACCTCAAAAATGCGAATTGGCATCGACTTGCATAATGACTCTAAGTAATTTAGCGAAATTGAACTCCATGCTTCCGTTATTGCATCCTTTAAGGATTTTCTCCTTCATAAACTTTTCTTGCAAGCCAACCCCAGACATTTTCCATTGGATTCAGGTCCGGTGAATATGGAGGCCAATCCAAAAGTTGAACACCTTGTTGATTAATCCATTGTTTTACTGGTCTGGCCGTATGAATCGGAGCGTTATAGTGTTGGTACATCCAAGGTATGGGTCCAAAGAAATCATAAAATTTTGGAAATGCTTCCTCCAGAATGTTTTTGTAAGTCGTTGCAGTCATTTTGTTGGATACAAAAACCAATTCTATGGTACCATAATACGAAATGGTACCCCGTACCATTATTCCGCCCTCTCGACTGTGTCTGCGGCTCAGAAATAATTCCTCCTTATTTAGGTCATGGAAGTAATAGTATACCCGTCGGGACCATCAATATTAAACTTTTTTTCATCGGAAATACAACCTTAAACCATTTGTCGGACCACGTCATTGTATTTTTGGCAAACTGTAGACGTTGTGATTTGCGCTTTTCATTAAGTGGTGTTTTTTTTCGCAATTTTCGTCAGACTATGTATGGGCACGACTTTAAAATACGGTGCACTGTTCTTAGACTGGCACTAACTCCACTTTTTTCACGTATTTTTGATACCGACATGGCAGAATTTGATGCAATTCTAAGAATTTTTCGTCTTGGAGTTGTTGCCATTTTCTTCCGTCCTTTCATGTTTTTTCCCATATCTTTCCACGTTATTTAAATAATTGTACATAACTGTCTTTCTCTATTAATGTTTTTGGCTATTTGGACCGGATTCTGACCCTGAGGTTTCAAAATCAGAATTTTTTCTTTTTCAAAGTTATTAAGAGCCTTGCCACGCCCCATTTTGAATAAAAACTATTTAAAAACTATCAAATTAAAAATTCTCTAGCCGTTTATATTGAAAGAAATTCAAATCATAGCCTTCCTGATTAACATTAAAGGAATTCCTTATTCAAGTGACACACGAAATAGTACCACAGAAATACATGTCTTTAAAAAAATGCATAATTTTTGTATAACAAAATATGTATATTTTTTATTTATTGAGGAAACTAAAGCCAACACTTTGAAATTTGGTTGCGCAAAAAATTATTTTTTTTCTGAACTTTAGGAGATATACTTAATTAAATTTAAAAAATTTGTTTCCTTATTCAAGTGGCAAGCAGGAACGCAAGAACTCCTCCCTTAATTTATTTTTAAAAATTGAGGTTAGGAATTTGATAATGTTGTCTGTTCCTTTTTGTGATCATCAATATCATTTTAGATCTCCAACAAAAATTCTACCTGTACCAGTCTGATGATGTTTAACAAATTCCTTGCCTTTCGTTTGACTTTTCCTTCTTTTGATAAGGATAAACACATAACTTTCAATTTCTTCCTTCGTTCCTTTTCCAGTTGAATTAAATTATATCAATAACACTACGTTTTTTATTGAATCAGAATTAAAATTAAAAGAAATTGTGTCCCCTTTTTTTCTTGTTGTAGGTTTTTTTTCAATTAATTCGCTGAACTTTTATTTGGATATATGCTTATTAAAATTGTTTCCAAACTTCTTGTTTGGCTTTTTCTCACAATCCTATAACTAATATTTTCTCTATCCCTATAACTAATATTTTCTCTATCCCTACATATTTTCATTTTAGATTCCAGGTTATTTCTTTCCAATAAAAAAATATGGCTGAAAGCGGTTAAATCGTGAGATAGATAGATATTACCTTCATATGATTTAACAATTTATCCTTTTCCATTAATACTCTTATTTTCGTAAATCATAAAACGGTTCACAAAAATCGTAATAAAAAAACTAATAAATTCATTCATAATTTGTTACTACTATATTTCTCACAGTATACTATCAATCACATCATCTGACACATAGTTTCATATTTATGACAACGCAAACAATGAGTAATTTAGTACACATTTCGAAACATATGTTGAACACAATACATGAAGAGTATTCTCGTTGGGTATTTCAATAAATTCATTTTATTCTAATCTATTTATTTTCAGATTTCTCCGATTTATCACTGTCGGCCTTACAGAGGTCATTGGTAAGATGTATCGTTTCTCTTTTTTCTAGATCTTAATTAATTTCCTTTTTTTATTTTTCGTTCCTTTGCAGGCTGACTAGAGCCACGGAATGGAGTGGGATTTGAATTGGCTCAGTTTACACTCATAGTTCCATAGTTTTATTACTTATGCATCGACCGGACAGTTCTTAACGGTGAATGATCCCGCCGATGTAATATTAAAAACGTCTGGGCAGTTCTTAATGGTCAATAGGCTCGTCGTTTCTTTTTACTTAAACATAAAAATTGTTTTCCCTAAGTATCCGCCAGAATGAAGCCCGCAACAAAACTCCGTACTTAACCAGGCATCGCTGGTAAGAGCGGTGTGCGGCGTACTTTCCAACGTGGGGAACTCCTACGACCCTGAAATTCATAAAACCGGGTGTTCGGAATTTATTTAATAGTAGCGGATCACGTGCTTAAATATCTAATTGTCCATATTTAATCGCATTTGAGATTCTGTGAATCAGTTTGATGCCCGAACAGTGATAACTTTATGGAAGTTGTTTTTCTAATTCCAATATCTATGAGTTTACTTTTTGATAATATTATTCTCCAATTTAGGTGCATTTTCAGGAGGACTACACTACTTGGAAGAGGAATATGTAAGTCCCAGATAATTTCTTCATGGCTATATTGCACATATTCTTAAACTGAGGTATGTATAATCCGATTTAATCAAAATAATTAATTATATATATTTAATTATAAATTAAATAATAAAGAGTCATAACATAGTCCAAAATCAGGTACATCTTGCAAAATACATATATATCTGTCCGAACTAGTTGGACACTTAAATTATAATTATTAATTATATTTTTTATATTACTTATTGTATCAATTAATATAAGACATTTACTTTTTTAAGTGTAATTTTTATAAATTGGCAGTACACTTTGTAAAAGAAAATGTTATTAATTTAAAATCGGGTTTCGTTAAAAAAAAAACTAAAATTTATTGGAATGAATTAATAACTAATATTGCTGTCATATAGAAAGAGGTCATTTGTTAACCATCCATCACGAAGATCGCATCATCTAAAATACTTACCGTTAAATTTATAATTACCTTAACTTAAAACTTATACTTACCTTAACCTACAAATTGTACCTACCGCAACCTGAAGATTTGCAATAAAACCCAAAATTGAATTGAAATCAACCGTATACCTAAACTTCATTTCAAAAAGATAACCCAAAGAAAGGTGAGTTTTTTTATGCCGCAACAGCCAGCTACCCTATGGATTTTAACACTAATCTTATTACTGTTCTTTTCTCATCCCTACAATTATAATTATTCCTACATGAGTTATTATAATTAAATATTTTCTTATGCGTATTCCTTTTATTAATTACATCCCCCCCGTCTCTGCCATTATCTATAAGAAAACCTTATATAAGATTCCCAAGCTTGTTCAATATCTTAATTCTAATATTGCGTGATATACACCTATTGGTTTTCCTTCCAAAAATTCTACATTTTAAAAACTTTCTACAAAATTTTGCATTAATATTTTTACTGAAGTCACTCAAAACAGTGCTTCATGTCCCGGAAAAAATTTATTTACCCTGGCCCTTTTGTTATATTTTTCGGCTCTTCTCTCGTAAGACAAGTTATTCCTAATATTCTCTCGAATTAGTTCTAACTTTTCATTTCGATTTAAACGGGCCAGCTCGTGGTCAAATAGAGACATTAGTTTCCTGGCTAATCAATAATCCGCTCCACTGGAAAACATGTGGAATCCAAACAAAGCAAAAAAAAAAAAAAAAAGGAATAAATCCCGTTGCTGAATGTATGGATGTTCTTAATGCACACTCAATTTTACTCAAATACATATCCCTGTCTCTATGATCTTTGTCGAGATATGTTCTTATTGCAGCTCAGACGAATTGATTAACTCTTGTGGAGAATACACCTCCGAATGATTTCCGGTACACCAAATTTATGAAAAATTTCGTGTATCAAAAAGTATTTACGACGTTGTTAGTGGTAAAATCTTTCATAGCCTTTAAAAATCTGAATTTGGTAAAATGATCTACAGCTACAAAAACAAAACAATTCCCGCTCTTACATCTTGGGTATTTGCTCAAGAAATCAATACATAGCTTCTGAAATGGTCGTTCGGTTATTACTTCTTTTCCTCTTTCAGGCATTAAACTTTGATTGGAGGGTTTAGTTTCCTTGCATATTCGGCAGTATTTTATATAATTCCTAGTTTGTATAGTCATTCCAGGCCAATAAAAAAACTTTTAACTCTCTCTAAAGTCTTCGTAATGCAACCATGGGCAGCGGTATTTTTAGAATGAGCTTTTTCCATAATGTTTGTAGTAACATTTGTTGGAATCCATAATTTCCAATTGTATTCATCTAATTGTTGTTCCCCTAATTGTTGTTCAAACGATGTTCGCTTAAATATTAAGCCATCAACCACTTTTAAATCGGGTAATTTATTATAATTCTCTTCTATTTTTTTTTTTAACCATTTCTTGATATTCTTCGCTCTCTAAGTCTTTTGTTTCAAAATCCAGCATTTCTTCTTTAATGATTTCGTTTACTTCACAGTCTTGGTGAGCTCCAGATAGCATGTCCGCTACTATATTTTCAGATCCCTTACGATGTTCTATTTCAAAATTATATGCCTGGAGCTGAGGGGACCACCTTGTTAGTCGCCCACTTAGATCTTTCATAGACATTAGTCATTTTAAACTATCAGTGACCACGAGCTGTGAAATATTTCAGACCTTACATCTATAGCAGAAAATTTGTAATACAAAGCGATCACAAACCCATCGCCTACCTATTTTCTCTAAAGAATCGCTCCTCAAAACTTACACGTATGAGACTTGACCTCGAGGAATACGACTTTGTAGTCGAGTATATTAGGGGTCTGGAAAATACAGTAGCAGATGTGCTGTCACGCATAGAGTTTCAGGATATATATATATACATATATATATATATACATATATATATATATATATATATATATATATTTATATATATATATATATATATATATATATATATATATACATATATACATATATACATATATATATATATATATATATACATATATACACACATATATATATATATATATATATATATATATATATATATATTCTTTATTACTAACTGCTACATATTATTTCTTTTTTATCTGTAATCTTTAGTAATTAATGAATTTATTATAAAAATTAAACTTTCTTTCGATGATTTATAATAAAAAAATAATAATTTAGGGTAACACCACTATGCAAACATACACATAACATAAAATAATATAACGAGAGTTACAAATTACAGTTAAAAGAATTTTGGATAAAGAAAAAAAAACGTAAGTTGATTATTATATTATATTTTCTTGAGGTGATACTCGCATCTGAGCTGCCCCTGCGTCCAATAGTGACAACATGGTTCCCTCCACCCATTTTAGAGGTTGGAACCATTCTGACAGTATTGGAAAATCAGAATAAGGGTCTTCTTACAGGTCAATGGAAGTTGGTTAACACCATGACTTGTAAGGAGAACCAAGGCAGAGACTTCAGATTCGCAGTGGATCAGGAGTCTCTGAAGAAGCTGGAGTCACTGGGGGGAGTTGTCAATTTCGGATTTGGGGTGATCAGGTTTAGGTTCAACAAATCTGATAAACCCAAAGAGGCTGTCAGTGGTGCAAATTAACTTGCATCACTGTGAGGCAGCCTCAACCGAACTGACAAGACTCCTCATTGATTGATTGAGCTTGTATTGTCAAGTGAGGCCAAATACCTGGGTGTGTACTTGGACAGTAAATTGTCTTGGAGAAGAAACACTCAGGAGAGGATCAAGAGGGGACTCAATGCCTATTACACCTGCAGGAACTCTATAGGCAAGAATTGGGGTCTTAAGCCGCAAGTTGTATACTGGATTTACACTTCGGTTGTTAGACCTATTCTTACTTATGGCTGTACAGTCTGGTGGAAGGTATTGAGTAGGGAAACGTACAGGAAACTTCTCTCTAAAGTTCAGAGGTGTGCTTCAATTGGCATCTCAGGTGCCAGGAGAAGTACACCTCAGGCGGCGCTGGACATAATCCTCCACCTTCTTCCAATTGAGGAATTCGTGAGGGGTATGGCTGTCCGTGGCCTATTTAGATTGAAGGAACTGGGGTTATTAGGTTCCTCTAGAGCGGGGCATGTCAGCATACTAGATGAAGTCAGATTCAACGGTCGGACACTATCCTTGGCTGAGCCTACGGATTATGTCGCGACCACGATTGACTTCGGGGCTACTCCCGCTTTGGTGTTACCTAGCAGGGATCTTTGGGATGGAGTAGAAAAGCTCTATGGAGGGTGCGCGGTCTTCACGGACGGTTCGAAAATGGAAGTTGGCACTGGTGCAGGTGTATACTTTATGGGAACTGATATCAGACGATCCTACAAATTGTCTGACAGTTGTAGTGTCTTTCAAGCAGAGATTCTTGGCATTTATAAGGCTCTCGGCTTGATTGAAGGGAATGTTGAACGGGGGTCTGAGATTACTATCTATGTTGATAGTCAGGCGGCGTTATTGGCTCTGACTAGTCATTTTGTTAGGTCCAGATTGGTACTTGAGTGCAGAAGGGAATTGAGAAGGTTAATGGATTCCTATATGATGAGACTATGTTGGGTTCCTGGTCATTGTGACATTCTTGGCAACGAAATAGCCGATGAGCTAGGTCGCAGTGGCTCGGAGCTAGATAGGTCTTTCATAGAGTCATCTGTTAAGATTCCAATTGGGTCCTTCTTTAGGGCCATAGGGGAGTGGACTCTGGACAACACGAATCGAGCCTGGAATGACAGATCGGACTGCAGAGTTTCTAGGGCATTATGGCCTAGCTTAAAACCGGCGGATTCCAAGCATCTTCTAGGTATGAGTCGTGGTAGTCTTAGAGTCATAGTAGGTATGGTTACGGGTCATTTCTCAATAGGGAATATGATGAGTAAGTGGGACATTGGCACATCAGACTTCTGTAGAACGTGCGATGATGTTGAGGAGCTAGAGACAGTGGAGCACATACTCTGTCACTGCGTAGGGCTTCAGCGTAATAGGTTGAAGTGGTTTGGAAGCCATACACTACATGAACTAGGTGAGGTTAATGGCAAAGGACTTGTCAACCTCATAGGGTTTGTTATGGGGATAAAATGGCTTAGGAACAATCATAACTGATTGATTGGGTATAGGTTCCACTTTTCTCTTTTTCTTTTTCTTCTTTTCATAAAGGGATCACAATAGGCCGTTTGGCCTCTGGGGGTAGGCGTGAATGCGCCGCCCTTTCCAACCTAACCTAACCTAACCTAACCTATTATATTAAAAAAAATCGCCAAGTTGGCAATTCAATTACTCGAGCTTACATAACAACGGGAACAGATTGCTATTTCATTCCTTCTTTTATTTTTGTGTTTTCAAGTCTGAAATCGAAATAAAAAAAACTAATAAATTCATTCATAATTTGTTACTACTATATTTCTCACAGTATACTATCAATCACATCATCTGACAACACAACATAGTTTCATATTTATGACAACGCAAACAATGAGTAATTTAGTACACATTTCGAAACATATGTTGAACACAACACATAAAGAATATTCACATTGGGTAAGAATTATAACAAATTCATTTTATTCTCCCATTAATCACTGTCGGCCTAAGATGAATCGTTTCTCTTTTTTCTAGATCTTAATTAATTTCCTTTTTTTATTTTTCATTCCTTTGCAGGCTGATCAGAGTCACGAAATGGGGCGGGCTTGGAATTGGCTCGGTCCACAATCATAGTTCCATTCCCTAACACTTTTATTATTTATGCATCGGCCGGACAGTTCTTAATGGTCAATGGGCCCGCCGTTTCTTTAGCTTAAACATAAAAATTATTTTCACATAGGCGTAGTTGCTGGAAGGGGAATGAAGCCCGCAACAAATTTTAGTCGGAACAAAACACTTTTTTTTTTGATTTTCCTGCAGCAGAAAAGGCTGCCTAAACCTTGATCTAACTGAACAAAATGGCTAAGAGGGATCTGTCGTCATTCAGTGGTAGGGATAAGTACCTTATCAAGAGGCATAGGAAGAGTGTGATTAAATTTGAAAAAATCTACGGCTCAACCACCTTCGCTTATCCTGACAGACTAAATGTGATGTTAGACACCGTTTCGGAAAGGCATTTGAGAGTACAGGAACCGTGTCAAGGGTCACATTGGAGTCTAAGAATAATGGTAATGATAACAGCCGATCAAATAAACCGATCACATCTTCGGAACGATCGGTTGAAACTGGGAAGCTGCCTATCATTGCCAAACAGCTGGATCTCTTAAGGGCCCCCAAAAGGAAGTCATTAAGAGAGCTAGATCTGGTGACGACAAGCCTTCTACCTCGAGAAAGGCGAAGGAGTCGACAAAACCGGCATATCTTCAGGCGGCCGTCATATACCGTGCTGACCCAGATGGGAGGATTAGCACGGATCGATGAGATCGCCCTAATGAAGGGAAAACCGGATGAAGTGTCCTTCAAAGGCGCGGACTGGTTAAAGGGAGTCAAAACTGTCAATTGTGGCAATGAGAAATCGTTTGAATTTCTCAAGGAAACAATTACCAAGTGCGGCAACCTTTGTCCAGAGGCGAAATGGATGTGATACTTGCGTCTGAGTTGTCCCTAAGGCAGGTAGTGACAGTGTGGATTCCATCACCCATAAAACCGATAGAAACTATACTGACAGTATTGTTTAACCAGAACGAGGGTTTAGATACAAGTCAGTGGAAGTTGTTAACTTCTCTGACTTGTAAAGAGAACCTCGGAAGAGACTTCAGGTTTTCTATAGACCAGGAGTCTCTCAGGAAATTGGAGTCGATGGAGGGAATTGCTAATTGCGGTCTGGGCACAATCAGGTTCCAGTATCCGAAATCTGACAGTATCAACGAGGCTGCGAGTGGTGCAAATTAACTTGTATTACTGTGAAGCAGCCTCATTCGAATTAACAATGAACCTTACTGATACCAAAGTGGATGTGGCCTTAATCCAAGAGCCCTGGATCAACAACACTGGGGTATGTGGATTAAGTGTCAAAGGGTATACACTTTTCGTACCATCCACGGAGGATAAGGTAAGAACGTGTATACTGACTAGGGATGAGTTGAAATTTATAAATTTTCATTCTTTCAGCAATGGAGACCTAACGGCCGTACAAAGAAAGGATAGAGACGGAAGAAAACTCGCACCTGCCTCCGTATATATGCGGTCAACCCACCGGGCGATATGGTGAACAAATTAACGTAGTACGCAAAGAGAAGAGGCATACGTCTGGTACTCTGTTGCGACGCTAACACACACCACTGCAAGTGGGGCAGCGCTGATATTAATGAGAGAGGTGAGTCAGTATTTAATTTTATAACTACTAACAATCTTTTTATCTGTAACAAGGGCAATATTTTCATATTCAGGATAGGAGCGATTACGTTACGAACTGGAGGGTAGATAGTGAATGTTCCTTTTCGGATCATAATAGAATATCCTTCAGTTTAAATTTCGCCGGGTCAAAAGGATAACCATATAGGAACTCTAGGAGAACCGATTGGAACTCCTTTAGGGCCATTATGAATAGAGAACTAAACGCCTCTCTAGGATGGCAATTGTCATCAGATGGAGTTGAGAGTTTAGTGGAGGAATTCATAGGGAAAGTTAGGAATAGTTATGAACTAACTTGTCCAGTAATATTTCCGGGAAAGAGAGAACAGCCTAAATGGTGGACCAAGGAACTTAAGAACCAAAGGTCAACCGTCAGGAAGCTGTTCAATAGGGCAAAACTAATAGGATTGGAACAGCTATAGGGAAAGTTTCAATAGCTATAAAGCAGACATAAAGAGAGCAAAGAGAAACTACTGTGACTCCATCGGCGAATCTTTAGATTCTCAGAATGTATATCTGATAGGGAAATTAGTGAAGTAGTCGGTGACATAGTCTCGATGGATAACGTAGTATGGACGGTGAACACCTTTGAACCTTACAAGTCACCTGGTCCGGAAGGTATTTTTCCAGCCATGCTACAGAACATCAACGATACGGCACTAACACTTCTTACAGAGCTTTTTAATGTATGTCTTATTAGGAGATAAATTCTAAGGAGTTGGAGAGAGGTTAAGGTAATCTTCATACCTAAGGCAACCAAGGCGAGCGAATCAAAACCTAAAGATTTCAGACCGATCAGCCTATCGTCTTTTATATTGAAGACATTAGAGAGACTGATCAACTTTTATCTGAAGATGACAATTGACAATCATATCATCAGCGGGGCTCAGCAAGGAGGAGTTCTCTCGCTCTTACTATGGCTCTTAGCCATCAATGTCATGACAATGACAAATCGTTACCTATTCTTTCCGCGATCAGCGACATCATGCAGTTTGAACTTAACGAATTGTCCTCATGGGCTACTAGTAAAGGTTTGGGGGTTAACCCGGAGAAAACGGAGCTAGTTCTTTTCACCAGAAGGTACAAGATTGAGCAGTTTAGGCTACCGGTACTAGGGGTAACTGAACTAAGACTGGTAAACGTAGCAAAATATCTTGGAGTATTTCTTGATAGTAAACTATCTTGAAAGAGGAATACACGGGAAAGGCTTAAATTAGGTCTCAACGCCTACTACACATGCAGGAACTCCATAGGTAAGAATTGGGGCCTGAAACCGATTGAGGTAAATTGCATTTACACATCGGTAGTGAGACCAATTCTGGCATATGGATATCTAGTCTGGTGGGTGGCAATGAGAATAGGAAGGCCCAGAGATGTGCTTCGATTGGCATCACAGGCGCCATAAGACTTAGTGAACTAGGATCAATCAGAATAGGACATTCCAAACTTCTATCTGCTCTCGGATAGTTACATACTGCAACTAGGCAGAAATTCTAGGTATTCTCAGGGCCACGGAATTGATAGCAAGGAAAATCGAAGAGAATACAGAAGTAACTCTGTATGTAAATAGCCAGGCGGCGCGAAAGGCCCTGAAAGGACATTTTGTCAAGTCTAGATTAGTTAGCGACTGTAAGAAGGCTCTTTGGAGATTGATGAGCAAATATCATATTAGACTCTGCAGGATACCGGGTCATTGCTAGATAACTGGCAATGAGGTAGCTGATGAATTAGCTAGGAACGGCTCAGCTTTGGATGGTGCTGTAAGTGAAAGTGGTGTGAGACCACCTCTAGGCCTTTACTTCAGGTTGATTAGAGAGTGGATTCGGGAAATCATGCATGGAATCGTAGAACGGAATGCAGATTATCAAGAGTTTTATTGCATAACTGATGCAGCAGATACAAATCTACTATTAGGCATGAAAAGGGGAAACCTGAAAACTATGATAGGTATTCTAACAGGTCATTGTCCCACAGGGGGAACGACAGGGAATTGGGAGATAGGTTCCTCCGGTCTTTGCAGGATGTGCGAAGATAATGAGGAGAAAGAGACGGTAGCGCATATTATATAGTACTGTCCACGTCTACAAATAAGTAGGCAGAAATGGCTAGGCAGTCGATTCGGCGAAGAATTGGATAGCATATCAAGGATCGATCTGGCTAGCTTGGTAGGATTAGTCATGGGAATAGGCTGGCTAAGAGGGTGTCGTTGGCTTAGAGAGAACGAAATAGGGCGGTAGTGTTTTTCCTTCTATCCAAGTCTTTTTAATTCTTTTCTGTTCTTTTCTTGATATCAGCTTTCTAATCTTTTTCCTATCTTAAATCACTTTAACACCACTACTACTTTTTCTATCAACTCTTCCGAGTACTGTGCAACCCTTCTCTACGTACCTACCTATGTAAAGGCAAATAATTTAGTTATAAAAATAAAATGTACTTACTAGGTCGTCCATAATGTTTACTCACCGTTCGATTTGCTTAAATGCTTCCACATTTCTTATGGGGAACTTGTTCACAAAGCAATGATCTATATTAAACTCAGTTGCATTTTTAACCAACGATGTTGGTAAAAGCTGGTTCAAAATGCTTTCTTAAGTCCGTACTTAATACCTTAATTTCCCCTTTAACTTCATTGTTGTTGATAGAAATGGCTGTGTTCTGGTTCAAAGCAGTCTTGATATCTGCCTGCAAGGACTGAAATTGCTCTTTTAATTGAGATAACTCGATTAGAATATCTAAAATAGTAAAACGAATTAAACGAACCTTCTATTTATTTATTTAACATATTTTTTCAAAAGGCTTAAATGAAATTTTATTTTGTTTGTTCATTTTTATTATTTAGAGCCGTTATTATAACGTACCTATAAAGTATCAGATAGTTAAAGATAGATAAACTAAAGTGAGCAATAAAGTAATCTTTACTGATTACTTTTGACTATTTAACGTAGTGCTAACAAGCACTATTTGAACGTAATGGCCAGTAACGGTAATACAAACAAATAAATAATTTTGAAAATAAATGAGGTAAAACAAATTAAAGACCACGCCGGAAAAAATATAAATGTCGATAGGAAAATTATTAAAAACTATAGCGGAATAGATATTATTTTCTTTATTTTTTTGTAAAGCTGAAAATATGGCATCTCTAAATGCATAAACATTGCGATAAAAGTTAATGGTCAGATGTTCTTACCTTTAGCTTATCGGTCACTTTTGGCTTAACTTATACTTATAATAACCAAAAACAGTAAAAGCGTTACCGGTCCTAAATTTAGTTCTTGGAAAGTTATAATAACGGGCCTTAATATTTTTTTAACAAATCAAAGAGTTTTTGTTAAACAAATTTTACTGAATATTTTTTATTTTATTTTTTTAATGCTGTTGTATACAGATTAAATGATTAACAATTTAAAAAGTTTAATAAATTTTAAAAATTAAAAAGTGTGAATGAAATTAAATTTCTATTAAAATTAATTCGGAAATGTTAAAATCTCCACTTTGTTCTACATATAGAAGAACTTCCGTTTTTAAATAAATTTTTATTCACTATATAGTATAAATAATTAAAATTTTATTTAAAATTTAAATCAAAATAAATTTTACAAATCGGCATAATGGATCAACGCAAAATGAAACGGTTAATAAAAGATACAACTGGGATATCATAAAATAAAAAAAATAATTGTGACGATAACAACCAGAAAACAAACAAATAATTTATATATTTCCAACACAGATGAATACTTCCAACAATTATGCAATACATCTTTAAATCAATCAACATCATCCACTATATTATCAAATATTTCATTTTCATCAGTATCTCTTATATGATCGCAACAGAGTAATAAGAGTTTACCAAAAAGTGAACAAGACCTAAAATCTAAATTAAAAAAATAAAAAATAAAATAAAATAAAACATAATGTTGGAACTGAGTTGGACGATGATATTTTATGTGTTAAAAGAGTATTGAAAAGAGTTAAGAAGGTATTGCACTATCTACTAAAATATTAATGGGTAATTCTAGAAAAACTACAGTTATACGTACAGTAGATAATGGAAAATATACTCATATTGGTTTAGAAAATCTAATTTTAGAATTGAGTAATTATTTTAATGATATAACAGAGATAATAATAAACATTAATATTGATGGGCTTTCACTCTTTAAAAGTTCTAAAACTAGTTTGTGAATAATACTTGACTGTTTTTTAAACATTCCCAATGAAAACCTGCTTATTTGGGAAAACAAAAACCAAAAACTTCAATCGAATGCTATCTTCATGATTTAAATGCGGAGTTAAAGAAATTAAAGGACGGAATAATGTATAAAACCAAACAAATAAAAATAACAATTCTTGCTTTTTTATGTGACGTTCCTGCACGAGCTTTTCTTACTGGATCTGTCGACTGCAACCGTTTAAAGCATTAAAACGGTCGACCAAACCAGTACACGGTTAGAATATAGGACAAGTTTTATTTCCATTGAAGGTGAAAAATATCTATATCAGCTACCATGTCAAGAAGTATCAAAACACTCACACTGATTTAGAAAACATTGGAATAAAAATGATAAATCAAGTTCCAATTGAGCCCATGCACTTAATTGACTTATGGCCTGTTTATACAAGACATATGAAGATTCAGACAAGCAAGGGGTTTATGCTCTTTAGGGTGATTCATAAAAGTGGGCTTATATGGGAGCTATGGTAAATTATGGACCAATCTTCATGAAATTTGCCACAAAGATTGAAACTTACACAAAACTTTCTTACACCGAATTTCTTTAAAATATTGCTATATTTAAGGCATTTATGATCGTTAGACTCCTATTCCGGGATGAAATTTATATGGGCGCTAGGTGAAATAATGGACCGATCATAAACAATTTCAATAGTCTTCGTTCTTGTGTCATGAAAGTTGTACGTGCAAAATTTTATTGAATTATCTTCAAAATTGCGACCTGTGCTTTTTACACAAGATTTACATGGACAGCCAGCCAGCGGACGGACGGACATCGTTGGATCGATCCAAAAAGTGATTCTGAGTCGATTAGTATTCTTTAAGGTAGGTGGTGAATGATTTTTTCTGTGCGTTACAAATCGCCACGGCGGCTTGTCTTCTCGGAGATTCCTTCCTCCTTGATGTATAGCTCAAACGTGGTAGAAAAAAAAAAAAAATCCTGTCATGTTACACTCTAGGATAACTTCGGTCCTAGAGAGCGTAACAGTTTGGCAGGTACATAAAGGTGCACCATTGCCTGGACTTGTCTGTGGGTCTATAATGGAAGAAAAGGACCTTCGGGGCCTGACCAGAGACTTAACACAATCTGGTACCACGGGAGCCAGTAGCCCCTGGTGCGGCAACATCGATTCGGTGTTGTCGCACTGGACTGGCTGTTGGAGAGGCCCTTCGGGGAGTCACGTGGTGGCTGTGGTTTAAACCTAAATCGCAGGAAGGGGTTTATAGTCCCGATGTGGTGTTGCATAGCAACACGAGTCGCCAATAGTGCGGCAGGAGGTTAGATAGCTCCAACTCCTAAGCAAGGGGGAGTGGACTTATCCAGACAATGAGTCTCTCGAATTGCCACCTGTGTGTTCCTGACAGGTACATGGGGGCGTTGGTTGGCGCATTGTACTCACCCGGTGGTGAGACCACCGTGGGATAAGGCCGTCATGGCAGGTGCCCACGTTAATCTCGACCACATCTGTGCGTTACAAACATCATCACAAACCCATAATACCCCAACCATCTATGGTGGTGTGGGGTATGAAAATGAAAAAATTAACGTAAAAATTTGTTTCTGTATGTAATCCACATTCCACGGTAGTTATTTTTATGGTGAATTTTGAAGTTTCTTTCATTATTTGTAAATACTGATATCTGTTAGTCTAACACAATCTGATACCACGGGAGCCAGTAGCCCCTGGTACGGCAGCACTGACTCGTCGGTACTGTCGTACTGGACTGGCTGTTGGAGAGGCCCTTCGGGGAGTCACGTGGTGGCTGATGGTTGGACCTAAACCGAAGGAAGGGGTTTATAGTCCCGATGTGGTGTTGCATAGCAACACAAGTCACCAATAGTGCGGCAGGAGGTTAGTTAGCTCCAACTCCTAAGCAAGGGGGAGTGGACTTATCCAGACAATGAGTCTCTCAAATTGCCACCTATGTGTTCCTGACAGGTACATGGGGGCGTTGGTTGGCGCATTGTACCTCACCCGGTGGTAAGACCACCGTGGGATTAATCCATCATGGCAGGTGCCCACGTTAAACTTGACACATCTGTGCTTTACAAACATCAACACAAACGCATAGTACCCCTACCACCAATAGTGGAGTGGGGTATAATTTACATATTGCAAAAACTAAACTGCGAACATATTTGTTAAATTAACAACAATTTTTCCATCAGTGGCATATTATTTTAGCGAATCGAGTGATTCTAGTGGGAGTGGTGTTGGCGACACACGTATATGTTGCAGAAACTTTCTTATATTTATAGTTTTGTCAACGCATTTCGTTTCACGATTACATTTTACCGATTGTCTGTATTTAACATTAATGACATTTGTAAATGTCTTAAAAAAAACTACAAAATGTGTACAAAAACGTCAGTTCTTACGTTTTTACTCACAAAAATCCGACACATGTCTTGCAAAAACGAAAAATAATTTTTTGCACTCATTTCAACAAAAATTTTTAGTGAAATGTGTTATAAATATAAACAGGCCATTAGATGTAGCAAACAAAATTCATATTCTCAATATGAAAAAAATATATATTTATAAAATAATATTATTCCATCTTTGTAAATGCATTAAAGATTGAAATGTGCATATTTATTCGAAAATTTTTTAAGTGCATAATTATTCGAAAATTTTTTAAGTCCATACAAATTCGAAAATTTTATGCAGATCCTGAAGAGGTCGGTTAAAAAGTCAAATAAGATTTTGCAAAAATTACACGAAATAAATTGTAAACCACCGACAGGAAAAAAAGTAAAGCGATATATCTAACTTAAAAATAATTCGGAGTGATTTTTATCAGAAGAAATTCCAAATAATTTTTGCATAAATAATGATAGTATTTATATAAAAATCACAGAAATTATTGAAAATAAAATATGGGGTTGCGAAGTAATTGACTATGAATCATTTTGTGAAACACCTCTAAACTCATCTGAGATTAAAATAATTTTCTTTTCATTATTATGTCTAAAATTTGAAAAATAAAACAACAAATAAATTTGACCATTTTAATTATTATAAAAAAAGACAATCGGAATGTTCTTTAAGTATGATTTAACGTACTAAAATGTCATCAGGTATAATAATAGCTTTTCTAGCTATCAAAGCCACTCAGATATACATTTTTTGCCATATAATATTAACCTGTAGAAAAAGTGTTGACACGTCATGAAGTCATACCATATAAATGTCATCTTTTAATGAATTTTACATTAAAAGTCGTTTATCAAAAAAATTTCAATGTGTAAAAACAAAGAAAGTACGGAAAATAAACTACCTGAAACTTCGATCGTATCGAATGTTCTGAAATCGTTATGGTTATAATTTTCAAGCACATTATATGTGACATAGTTTTTATTTTTTTTTTATACATAAATGATATTGTATCCAAAAAATACGATTTGTTCTGCTTGAAAGATTTTTTTCATTGAAGTAAATACTTCTGAAACTGAACTTCAGCAATATATTAATGCAAGTTAAACGAAAACTAAATGTGTGCGTTGGAGGTGCTTTTACATTTAAATGAAGTATGTTATACGAGGACGGATCAATAAGTCCGTGACTTTTCGAACTTCCCTCGTAGTTATATGAAATGCAACATCCCATCAAGTACCACCTGTTAATAGACTACTGTCAAATTTTGAGCAAGTGTCGTCATTTACTTTAACTGGCGCCCTCTTAAAACAGTGGTATCCTTAATAATACAATATCAAAAGTATAATAAAATAAAAATAATAATAAAAAATAATAAAAAAGTTCTACGATTCCTAAGGGACCCTCCAGGACTATAACTTAAAAAGAAAAAAATAATCAATAATTAAGATATAAACGATAAATAAATATATATATATATATATATATATATATATATATATATTGTAAACAAAGACGATACAAATTTTTTTGTCTTGAGGGATTCCGTTATGTAGAGGTAAAATGTATGATAGTTGAATTAATGAGAACTCTGAACTTTCGGTTGATTAAGAAGGCTTTAACTATCACATACATTTTTTCCTATTTTCCAATTTTTAAGTTCTTGAACTACAATGCGATCGAATGTCCTTTCGAAGTTAGTCGATAGGATCGATACATGATTTTTTTGTGGGATAGGGCCTGACAAATGTAGTGGTTTATATGGATTAGGGCTTCTAATGTTGATTGTTTCCTTTTAAATGCAACTTGGTTATTGTGAATAAGGTTGTTTTTACTGGCACACTACATTAGTCTTTCTGCTATGATTTTTTCGAAAACTTTGCCAATGCAGGGTAAAGAAATAGGTCTATAGCTGCTGATTTCTTCAATAGGCTTATTGGGTTTTTGAAATGATAGAATTATTGCATTACGTCAGTTTTGAGGGTATATTCCAAAGTTGTAGAGACGTTCTTTTAAGCAATGTGATTGGTTAATAAGCATGGGATAGGGGATTTTGTCATATCCAGAAGTTTTACCCTTGGCTTTAGAAAGGACGTTCTCCAGTTCATTAAATTGATGTTATTTTCTATTTGTTTAGCGTCATTTGATAGGCTGATAGTTGATGATATATGGAGATGTTACGATTTCTTGTTTGTTGAGAAATATAGATGAAACTGACTGTTTGGGAAAATTATTAGAAATATCTTTTGAAGAAGTAAATATATGTTGATCTTTTATAATAAAGCGCAAGGTGTTAAAATTTTTATTACCGACCAATGTTTTTATGTCATTCCAAATTTTCTTGGTATTTGAGGGAACAGAAGATTTATGTGGAGTTTGTTTGGTTTGAGGTATTGATGAATTAGCAACGAAACGAATTATTTTTTGTATTTTTGAGTCTTCTGAGTTAACATTATTTGATCTATTAACATTGATATTTTGACTGATACAACTTTGTTTAAAATGTATCCAGTTGACGTTTTCAACTTTGAATTTCGGGAAAGGTTTACTTTTAGTTGAGTTAGAATAACCTCCTATTTCAAGAGTGATAGGCAGATGATCACTACCGTATAAAGAGTTAGGGGTATTCCATGTGATGTGTGGTGCAAGTGAAGGGTTACATAATGATACATCTACATGTGTTAATGAATTGTGTGTGGCCAAGTCTTTATAATATCCATCATTGAGAACAATCAAGTTTTCTTGTAAAATAAAATCTTCTATATTGTGCTCCATGAATTAAAGTCTCCAAGTAATATATATGACTGTTTATTAGGTGATGCTATGTCTTTTAAATCTTTTTCGTAAACGGTTGATTTGGCGGTATATAATTATTAATTATTGAGTATGGTAAATTTAAACTTATTATTAGTTCAATAGAAGAAATTTTTTTATTATGAAAAATTATTTTATGAGGAATTTGTCTTTTTACTAAGAATCCTACGCCTTATTTGGCATATGAATTGTTGGGTAGATTATAAAAACAACCCTCGTAATTTTTGTGAGTGATTGTGTGATTGTTGTTTCTTGTAATGTAATAATATCAGGTTTATTGTCGTTAATAAGGAGAGCAAGTTCCTTGTAATTATTGTTGTAACCATTTATGTTCCATTGGATTATTGTAATCTTATTGTGTATAAGAGAAATAAAATATGAGAAAGAGTGAATGAGGAAAACAATTTTTTTATTCTTCATCACTTATTATTGCATCTAGTTCTATATAGTCTTTTGTTTGATTTGATTCTGCTGATGTTTGATTTGGTATTGATGTTTTTGGTTTGTTAATTATATTGTTGATTTTGTTTATGAGGTTGTTGTTTAAAGTTGTTATTGAGATTTGTGTTGTTGTAGATGTTGTTGTTTTATTTAGATTTTGGTGATCAGTTATAGAAGTGAAGGAAAAGGGAGAGAGTGATGAAGTAGAGGGAGAATTATTGGTTAATTTTTTATTAATTTTATTTTCATTTATTTCTTTTGGTTCTTTGATCCTTGTTTGTTAATGGACATTTTTTGTTTAATTGTTGTATTTGTTGATGTAATTGAAGAATAAGTTGGAATAAGAGATACTGATGGAATACTATTTCTTTATATACGTTTTGCTTCGTTCATAGTACATTTGTATTTATAATTTTGATTTTTAAAAGTTCTTTTTGTTGAATGAAATATGGACATTTGTTGGAATTTGATGGATACTCATCTAGGCAGTTGGCGCATTGGATACGTGTACATTCCTAAGGATGTGGCGGTAAATTGCATATTTCACATGATTCCGGATTTTTACAATGTTTTGTAGTATGCCCCAGTTTTTAGCATTTTTTACACCGCATGGGATTTGGATAGTATTCTCGTACAGTGACTGAGTTCCACGATATTTTCTGGCAAATGATACAAATCAAAGTTAAGTAGAGCTACTCATGTCATAGTGTTATCTTGCTTTTTGAATTTATGGATAGCCACTACCCCTTGGTTTGCCAGATCCCTTACTATTTCATCGTCAGGAATGTCGTTGAGATATGGGGCGTAAATTGTTCCTTTTGTAAAGTTTAAATTTTCATGAAGGCAGCAATTAATCTTACAAAGGCCGAATAATTCTTTGGCCATTAAAAATTTGTCTGCTGTTTGTTTATTGCTTACTAGAAGAAGCAAGTTTACAGAGAAACATGACAATTTGGAATCTAGGGTTGGGTGGTAGGGTTTTTGGTAATTCCGGAAAAGGGATTGAAACTTTAAATTTAAATTTTTTATGTTTGGGGCTTGTAAAATTTGCTAATAAAACAAACGTATTCTCCCCAAATTTGGGGGCCCTTGGGGCATTTCGTTGGTGAATTTTTACTCTTATATGAAAATCAAATTATAATGAATAAAAGGATTAAAATACATGTCTTATATATATATATATAATAAACAAAGGCGATACAATTTTTTTGGTTTAATAATATGAAGCAGCTTCGATAGCTTTTTTAGAAGAGGAAGAAAAAAATAAGAAGAAAAGAAAAATACAATGGGTTCGGAAGTGGGTTTAAAAATGAAATTTTGTGCAAAATTGCTAAAAAAAAGACGGTTTAAAACTCCATTTTTATATGGTTATTGCGCATTTTATATTACATATAAAGTTGTTTTGTATCCCCTATATTTGAAGACGATATAGTAACGGTGTAAGAATAATTATACCAGCAATATTCTAAAACTTTTATTATACAAATTATCGAGAAATCCCTTTCTGGTCCATGTAAGAGTCTCCATAAACGTAAGACTTACAATAAGGCTACATTGTAATATTTCAATATCAAACTGAAGAGACTTCGGTACATGCTTGAGGAAGTCAGGGGACTGTCCCTAAAATTTTTTATTAAAATTGGACCACATTTAGGCCTAGCACGTGTATAAAAAGTCGGCTAAAATCATTTCTCTGTGTTTTCGTTATACGACTTTTGTGGGTGCTAGTTGGAAATATTGTCCGATTTTACCAAAAACTTTTAGAGACAGTCCTCTGACTTCCACAGTTATGTGTCCAAAGTCTTTGCTCAGTCATGTGCCCAATTTACTATTGTACTTTTAATCTGTAGCCCCATTGAAAATTTTACAGTTGCGGACACCCTAACATGGACCAGAAGAATATTTATCGACAATATGTGCAACAGAAGATAAGTGAATATCTTTATAATATGGTTGGTGGTATAATTATCCTTACAATTCATGTAATATAGCGAATACTAAAAAAGAATAAATCTATCATAAGTGCGCATAAAAATGTACTTCAGCAAAATTGTTAGAAATTTTATATTCTATAAATATTAAAATAGCACTTATGATAGGCGAGCATAATAACCGAGATGTAGTATGCAGTATGTATAAGACACTCAGACGATACTACTCGTATATCCAACAATTTCAAACTATTTCTTCGTATAATAATTTGCCTGGAGTACTAACTAAGGATATAAAATATCATATCATGCTTTATTATATTACTTACTTTTGCTTGCGTAAATAAGCAAGTTAATGAAATTATTGAAACGATCGGCAATATTGTATTAGCGAAATTTATTGCTTAAATCTTCTCATCTGTTTATATTTGCTTTTACATTTTAATGATTTAGATTCAATGCAACTGTTATTTGATATTTTTTTTCTCTTTCAAAAGTTTTGTAAGATCAAAATTTGTCCAAAAAAGAGAAAATATTTTCCATTAAGTGGTTACACTGTGTTCACATTAAAAACTTTTTTGTTTGCTATTAAATAATTTTGTTTAAATAAATTTGATTTGTTATTTGCTAAACAAAAATATTTTATGGTCATATTGCGGCAAAGAAATATTTGTCAGCTTCTGTCAAATATTTCCCTAGCCTAATCGTAACTTAAGTATACTACACACAAACACTTTTTATTGGCTAATTTTTTTATGATAAATTTTATTATTTTTTATTTTAAAAGAAATTTACTTAGAGCTAATTAAGGTTTCAATTATAAATAAAAACACAATTATGTACTTAATTTTTATAATGTCACCACACGATGTTCCTTTTGTTTTCAAACTTCATCAGTATCATTTCAAATTTGGCGACAAATATTTATTATGATTTAATATTATATTTTATGTTATAGTTTTAGATTATTTGGAACTATAGGCGATATTATTTTTTTATTATTATTTTTTTTTTTTTAATTTTAATTTCTTAACACATTACAATCTTATTTATTAATGTAGGTATAAACTAACTTATAGTTTTTAAGCTAGTACAACAAAAAAAAAAAAAAAAAAACAATAAATACAATAATTGATTAAATACCATTTGAATTTGATTTAACTTAAACTAAAAATTAAAGCCAAGTTTATTTGACAATTCAAAAAACCAGGACTTAATATTGTCCTATATTTGAAAAATCGCATTTAAAAATAAATTGATTTCGTGAACTCTAGTTAGTAGGACTTAGTACGTAATGGTATGTCATTGTTTCTTAATTCCGATTCGGATTCTGTTTCTGCTTTAATTTCAATGTCGTCATAGTCTAAAGAGGTGATATGACTTTTTTTACGTTTGCGTTGAATTTCTTCTCTGTCACAATCTACAATACCCGAATCTTCTTCTGCGGCATCCGTAGTTTTATTTGAGCAGCTTATATCTGCCAATCTTTTGTTTGGATTAACGTCGGATCTATTTAAGGTTTGTGATTCGAAATTAAAAATAGTTTTGTGTGGAGGACTATATTTAACATCGATTTCTTGACCATTATGATGTTGAATGTATATATGATTCGACATTTCTTCAGATGATAGATCAGATCGAGGGTGATGCGAATGATGTCTGATATTAAGGTGTTGTTGCTGTTGATGCGGATTAAACGGTTCTTGTTTGTAATTGTTACCATCATTACGGCATTCAATATTATGACCAAAATATTTATCTGTATTTGTCAAAATGGCGTTAACTCTAAAAATGTCTTGGCCAAGGGGTTGGTTCTGTTGTTCGAGTAGCAATTTTTGATGCTGATCATCTGGGCTTGTATGATAAATATGGTATCCGTGGTTTTGATGTAATGATCTGGAATGAAAAAATTTTGTGATTTTTACTAAATTTTAAAAACTATTTAAAAATCTAAACTTATTAAAGATAAACATCACAAAATGTTGATAGAAAATTGGGAGAATAACTAATATTATAATACAACTAATATTTTTTTTTTTTCATTTAAGATTAATTTGTACATTGTGTTTACTATTTTTTTCAACATTCGGACACCTATTCAACTTCGATAACTTGTAGGAAAGTCATACAATTTAATCCAAATTTTCATTATACGTATTTTTAATTTATTCTCTTATCATAAATGAGCGTCCGAGTGCATGTTAAGATTGCAAACCTGGATTCATGTTGTTGGTTAGAGATGTTATTTCGCAATGCGTTTTGTTGCTGCTGGCTTTTCGGATGAATACGATGGGAAGCTGATTTATGCTGATGAAAATGATGTCGCTGTGTTAGGGACT
This sequence comes from Protocalliphora azurea, assembly GCA_932274085.1. Taxonomy (NCBI): domain Eukaryota; kingdom Metazoa; phylum Arthropoda; class Insecta; order Diptera; family Calliphoridae; genus Protocalliphora; species Protocalliphora azurea. Next base: position 12,945,253 of record OW026524.1, on the reverse strand, counting down.
GCAATTGTAAGCCAGTCACGAAGTTACGATAACGGTCATTATTTATGCACGAAAATTCGGCGGAAGTAACTTCATCGCCTAACGCAGATCCAAAAGACCACATATTCTAAAATTAAATATTTAATAAAATAAAATTGTTGCTGCCCAAGTTACAAAAACTTTAAACAATACAATGATTTCTTTTATACTTATACACTTGTTCTGAAACTCAAACGTTCGTTCGGGTAACGCCAATAATTAGTTTGATCATCTGTCTTCAAGTTTTTGCCACTTTTACTGTCTTTGGACATTTTCATTACGAAAACAAACGAAATGTTGGAAATACAAGCAAACAAACGTACAGACTCAATATTAAATTAAAAGCTTATTCGTAATCTGTAAATAAATATTCACGATGGTAGTTGTGCAAATTTGCATTTTACCAATTGCATACTGCGGTAGACGTATCCGCATTTTGCATTTTTCTGTAAAGCAGCTAAAAAAAAAAAATAAGTCTGGTGTAGCAAAAATCTGGAAGCCATGACTCCAAGAGTTAAAAATCCTATAAAGGAATTCAGTACAAAACTTCTTAGCCTTACATAGTATCTTTATTAGAGAAATTTTTATCAAGACAAACGTCAAAATTAGCGCTATTGTATTATTATTATTATTATTATTATTTTTAATTATTGGAGCTGTCAAACTGCTCCTTATTGTTGTTTTTGTGCAACTGTATTCACCTAATATAGACACTACGTGCACAGTTGCATTTTTCGGACGTGAGCTTCCATTGTAAATTTGGCGCCAATAGCAATTAAAAATATTAAAGAACTAAATTGTTAAATATTTAAGGTGCCGAAAGAAACTATTAAATCATTTCTAATAAAATCCTTAATTATCAAACGTTTATTATAAATTGAATACCTACTACACATGTATGAAGAAAATCGTAAATAAAAATATGATTATCAAAATAAATTATAAAAACTAATATTTACTTATATTATTTATTTATTTCGTAGAAAGTGTCCCCATACTTGGCTTTGAATATGATAAACTGATAAAGAATTCTGCGAATGTAGGACTAACAACACTTTATAATAGTTTTCGAACTGTACTTTATGCCAAAATCTAAAATATGGTCTGATGATATTGTTATCAAGTTTGATGATAGCCGTTTTCTTCACATGTTGTAAAACAGTGAACGTGTTCCTTCCTATCTTAATTTCATTAAGGAAAGAATTTTAGAACAAATACTACTGTAAACAATAATGGATTCTCGTGTGAGCTGTTGAATTGTGCGGACGTGTTTTGAAATCGTTGCGGTTAATAAAACAAGTTGTTTGTGAATTTAATAGTGTTAGTGAGTGTGTTTACATATAGAGTGTACAGTGCCTTTCTGTGTTGTTGTTTTTGAGACTCCGCTGGCAATTTGTTAGAGAAGTTTCAAAACATCTCCGCAGAAAGTAAGGTTAGTTTCGACTAACCTGAAGATTGGTGTTATTTTCGGTGCTGCCTGACTGTTGACGACCGGTTCGGTACCTGGTTTTTGATTTGGATCCTTGCTATCTGCTTTGACGCCCCCTGGTGCTGATTGGATTGTTGACGATCTTGGTTTGTTCCCTGATTATTGCTTTGACTCATCTAGTGAAAGGTAGGTGTCACTTGCTTTTTAGTATAATTTGTGGTTGATTAGTCCGATGCCGCCTGAACGACGCCGGAAGAAGGGCAAGGGCGATGCGTCCGACCTCTTTGAGGCGCCGACGGAAGCGACTATGGGTCCGCCACCGACTCCGGTTCCGCGTGTGAGGCACACGGAGAGTGAGCTCTTGAGCTCAGAGGCGGACTGTGACGAGGGGAAGCGCTTCAAGCCGGGAACGCTGCCTGCGACCCGTGCTGTTGCTAGTGCTGCCTCTGGTGCTAAAGGCGTTGATGTTGCTGTTGGTGCTGCCAGTGCTGCTGGTGCTGTTAGCGCTGTTGGCGCTGCTGGTGCCACTGGCTCTGGTGCTGCTGCTGGTGCGAAGGAGAAGAGGGAGAGCAGACCCAGGAAGAGGGCTCTAGCTGCTCTGGAGATTGGTGTTATTGGGGAGATGAAGGCCGTCACGACGAGGCTCCTGGAGGAGGTCATGGTCGACGGCGTCTCTCCCAGCTTAGCGAAGAGTGTCTTGGCACACTCGGGAAGGTACGAGTCTCTCCTGATGCGACTCGTTGCTGAAAACGAGCGGCTCCGTGGACGACTCGACGTTCACGAGTCTGGTGGTGGTGGTACAGCGATGGCCCATAGGGTCCCGACAGTACCACCTGTCTCTATGCTGCCCAGACGGACTCAGGTCCCGGCCCAAATGCCTGCGAGTCAGGTAGCTGCCCCGAAGCCGGTCGAAACTTGGTCGGTGGTTGTTAAGGGGAAGAAGGGCGTGACGTCGAAGGAGGTGCTGGATAAGGTCGTCACGGAGGTTGGCCCCATCCTTGGGGTGCGCGTGGACGAGCTACGGCCGTTGCTTGATGGCGGTGCGGTCATAAGGACCGCGTCGGTCGCAGAGAGGGAGAAGGTCGCTGCCAATGTGAAGTTTGGAGAGGTTGGGTTGGAGGTGTCCATAAGGCACAAACTTGGTCCAAAAGTGGTCGTGCAGAGGGTGCATCCGGAGATCACCCCGGACGAGTTTATGCAGGAGCTCTATGCTTGGAATTTCAAGCATAGTATGACTCCTGAGGTGTTTCGTAAGTCCGTAAGGCAGGTAACTGGTCCATGGAAGCCCACAGGTAATCCTGTGAACGTAGTGCTGGAGGGATGTAACGAGGCCATGCAGCGTTTGCTAGATAATGGCCGGTGCTACATCAAGTGGTTCAGCTTTTTGGTCCGATTTCACGATGCTGTTCCGAGCTGCTACAGGTGCCTGGGCTTCGACCATATGGTACGCGAGTGCAGGATGAAGGAGGGAGTATGCCGAATTTGTGGACAAGCTGGCCATATAGCCTCACGCTGCACGAACGAGGTAAACTGCAGGAACTGTGCATTAAAGGGACTCCCGTCCGGACATCTGATGATGTCGGCGTCCTGTCCTGTGTATACCGCCATAGTTGCTCGGGAGACAGCACCTCTTAGAAGGTAGAGGGATCGTGACGTTAACTGGGACAATTACTCGGAATTCGTTAGGGCGATTGCTTCGTTGCAGTCAATTGATGACTTTAGGACACTGACGGTTGATGACCAGATAGACTGTATAGATCAGTGGATGTGTTCAGCAAATGACTCCTTGCTTGGCCGACGTCGTGAGACTAAGCCGGGCAGGGTAGTTGGTGGACTCGCGAACTTGATCAGATGCGAAAGTCAGTCAGGCAACTCCGGAATTCTTTCCAGAGCGCCAGGCGTACCAACGATGATGATCGGACTCAGCGTGAAACTGACTATCGGTCTGCTCTTCGAACGTACAAGGACAGAATCGTTAGGGTAAAAGAGGACGATTGGAGGAGCTTCGTACGGGACAACAGGGATGACCCCTGGGGTAGGGTTTACCGGGTGTGTATGGGTAGGAAGGATAGGCTGGCTGACTTAGCTTCTCTTCAGGTAGGCAATGTTACATTGTCGACTTGGAGGGAATGTACTGACGAACTTCTGGGGGTTTTCTTCCCAAGTGCGAAACCGGTTGACCACTCTCCTCTCATTAGGGATATAGTTGATCCTCCAAACTTGGAGAGATCGGAAGTCGTGGACAGTATTTGTCGGGTCGGAAGTAGAAAGTCTCCGGGTATTGATGGTATGACTGGAGAGATGTGTAAAAGCATCTGGAAGGCCATACCTGAACATTTGGAGTCGGTCTTTGGGAAGTGTCTTAGTGAGGGCTATTTCCCCGGAGCTTGGAAGCGTGCTCGCGTTGTAGTCCTCCTGAAGTCTCCTGATAGGGTGAGGAGTAATCCTCGCTCTTATAGGGGCATCAGTCTCCTTCCGGTACTTGCAAAAGTGCTGGAAAGAATTATGGTGTCTCGACTGAGGGAGGACGCCAGCGAGGAACCTTCTGTGTTCCAGTTCGGTTTTAGGGAGGGTAGGGGCGTTGAGGATGCCTGGCTGCACGTGCGTAGGAGCGTTAGCGAGTCTTCGGCCAAGTACGTTCTTGGCATCTTCGTGGACTTCAAGGGTGCTTTTGACTACCTGTCGTGGAGTAGCATCTTTAGAAGGTTGGAGGAAGTGGGCTGTCGGGAGCTAGCCCTCTGGAGGAGCTACTTCAAAGACAGACGGGCTTATGTCGTAGGTACCAGCGACACGGTTTAGAGGGACGTTACTCGTGGGGTTACATCTGTGGTCCATTTTTTTGGAACGACCGCTCCACTCACACACATCGCGCATGACCTGCGCCCCCTTGCTCCCCCAGAGGATCCCCTGTTGGCGCAGCTCGGGCGTTCTTTCAAGGTGTGTGCGTATGCGGATGACTTGCTCATCCTTGTCGAGGGTCAGTCTCGTGCTGATCTAGAAAGCAGGGGTGCGCAGGTCATGCGCGATGTGTGTGAGTGGAGCGGTCGTTCAGGCGTGGAAGTGGCGATGGACAAAACCGAGATAATGTTGCTTAAGGGCAAGTTATCGCGGGGCCGTCCTCCACTCATTCGGACTGGCAACGTTAGTCTCAGATATGCGACTGAGGTCAAGTATATGGGAATAATGATGAGTGAGCGGATGAACTTTTTGGTTCATCTTACTCCCATAAGAGACAAGTTGTCGAGTGCTGCATGTAAAGTTAGGCGCATCCTCAGGAGTGACTGGGGCCTCAGCATGCGTGCTGTCCGTACCGTGTAAGGGGGGCTTTTCGTTGCTTGCGCAACGTTTGGTGCCCCTGTGTGGTACGAAACGGCTATGTCTGTTGTTGGCAGAAACAAGGTCTTATCCTGCCAGAGGGTCGCGATGTTGGCGTGCATGCCAGTTTGTAACACGGTATCGACGGACGTACTCCAGGTTCTTCTGGGTGTGGCACCTCTTGATCTGGAGGTAATACGTCGTGCTATTGCTTTCAAGATCAGGAAGGGACTACCACTTCTTGGTCATGACTGGGTTTCTGATCTGGTGAATGGGGATAGTTTGCAGGTGAAGGCACTCTTAGAGGAGTGTATTCTGTCTAGGTGGAGGACGAGATGGACGAACAGTGACAATGGGAGGGTAACGTATGAGTTCATTCGTGACGCGGACTTCATACGGCAACGTCCAGATTTTGGCTTCGGTCTGAGTCTGGGTTTTATACTGACGGGACATGGCTTACTCAATGCATGTTTTGAAAAGAGTGGTCTGTCCGATACTCCGGACTGTGGGTGTGGGAGGGGACTTGAGGACGTGTGGCATGTACTGACGACATGCTACTACTATGATGACATTAGGAGTTTAGATAGTATGAGCATAACTCATACTGCGGGGAGTTGGGACTTTACTAGGCCTTAGTGGACGTGCGGACAACTGAGAGGTTGGGCGATTTCGCCCGGGAGGTATTTGATAGGAGAAGAAGGAGACATGAATAGTGGAGGCGGCTAATATATGAGCAACCGTAGTGGTAATCCTTGCCGTTGTTGTTTGGTCGCTCCTTTCGTCGCAGTTGTTTGTCCCTGGTTTGCGGGTATGTATATGTCCGCTGGCGGTGGTTGGCATGTTGGATTGCAATTTTTGCTCCAACTTCGCGTTCCTGTTTCGCCGTTGCTGTAGTTTGCTGTTTGCCTCTTCCTGGTGTCTCACCTTGCTGTCTCTCCTGCTGTGTCTCTTCACTGTTCCTCGTTGGTGTTCCAGGTCACTTTTGTGACCAAGACCACCCACGAGGGTGCCAGCGTCGAAGTTGTCCTAGTCGTTGTTCGTTTTGTCCTTTGTTGGTGTCACACCATGTGGTCAACGAATCGCCCGTGAGGGGCGATTGTTTGTGATGTAATTGTTGTCCATTCATGTTGATGTGTGTTTTGTGTGTAGTGGCGGGCCACCAGTCCCGAACTGTTTGGAGTTCAACTGGTAGTAGTAATCTTTGGCTACGAAGTCCGACCGGTGACTTAATACTGGTACCACGGGTGTCAGGAGCCCCTGGAATTTCGGTTCCAGCCTGGCAACCCCTTGGGGAGCTTCGTGGTGGTTGTGGTTTAGACCCAAATCGCGGGTAGAGCGTGAGCTCGGTGTGGAGTTGCATTGCAACCGGGTGCCGTGATCCAAAGATCGGAATGAGTTTAGATAGGCTCCGCTCCTAACCAAGGGGGAGGTCATGTCCAAATACATGACTTCAAATTGGTACTCAAGGATGATTTCGGTCAGACTTGGGGGCATTGGTGGACGCATTGTATTCACCCTGTGCGAAGAGCACCGTGAGGTTGGGTCTACATGGACAGGTAAAACCTTCGACGTTTTAAACAATAATGATATTTGGTTGTGTGCGAGCTGGGGCAGGCGATGCGCAGTAAGGGTGTGATTTTCGCATTGTTGCAGGAGCCATTCAATATGGGTGGCTCTGTTAGGGGGCTGCCGGGGGGTATGCGGATTTACACTGACAGTGGGAGAAACTCTACAATTATAGTGGATGACCGTTACATAGTTTGTACTTTAGTTAGTAGTAGCGAGTGAGGGGTCTGCATCTCTGCAGAGGGGCACTTTGTTAGGGTGCTCCTAGTGACCAAGTATTATCCATTGGAGCCCTATCTAAGGTATATGGGTACGGTGCTACTCCATGCGAGTAGCATACCTCTCATCCTAGGTCTTGACGAAAATGCATCCTCTCCTATGTGGTTCTCCAAGATGTCCAGGCATTCCCCTGGATATCAGAACTACATGCGAGGTACGATGCTCAGCGAGTGGATGTTAACGATGAGCGTCGGAATACTACATGCTCCGAGTATTCTTTATACCTTCGATGGCCCTAATGGCGTCAGTGACATGGACGTAACAGCTGCAAACGGGACGGCGCTGACTGTTTTTTCTTTTAGGTGGAGGGCGTGTGATGATTGGGGCATGAGTGATCATAATCTCATTGAGATTGGGGTCTATTACCATGAACGTACGAGGGTGACAGCACTTTTTAGAAGGTGGAGGGACAGGGATGTGGACTGGGACCTCTACGCGGAATTTGTTAGGGCGGCTGCTTTATCGCAGCCAATAGAAGACCTTAGGGCACGGACCATAGATGACCAAGTTGAACAGATAGATCAGTGGATGTGTTCGGCTAACGACACTTTGCTTGGTGGACCCGCCAGCTTGATGAGATGCAAAGGGCCGTCAGGCATCTCCGGATTCGTTTCCAGAGGGCCAGGCGTACCGGCGCTGTTGATCTTGATCAGCGTAAAGCTGACTATCGGTCTAGCTTGAGGATGTACAAGGACCTTATTGTTAGGGTTAAAGAGGACGATTAGAGGAGTTTTGTACGGGACAATAGGGATGACCCCTGGGATACGGTTTATCGTATTTGCACGGGTAGGAATAGTAGGCAGGCAGACAAGGCATTTCACCAGGTTGGCAATGTTACGTTGTCAACTTGGAGAGATTGCACTGACGTACTGTTGTGGGTTTTCTTTCCTGTTGCGGAGTCGGTCGACTACTTTCCTATCATTAGGGACATGGTCTATCCTCCAAACATAGATAGATCGGAAATTACGGACAGTATTTGCCGAGTCAAGAGTAGAAATCTCCGGGTATGGATGGTATAACTGGAGAGATGTGTAAAAGCCTGTGGAAACCCATAGCTGAGTATCTGGTAGAAGTGTTGAGGATGCTTGGATGCACGTTAGGAGAAGTGTTAGCGACTCGTCTGCCAAATATGTCTCAGGAATATTTGTGAACTTTAAGCGTGCGTTCGACTATCTCTTCTCTAGAGGAAGTGGGCTGCCGGGAGCTAGCTCTGTGGAGGAGCTACTTCTGTGGCAGAAAGGCTTGCGTGGTAGGTGCCAGCGACACTGCTTGGAGGAACGTTGCTCGTGGCTGTCCGCAGGGTTCCATCTGTGGTCCATTTATATGGAATATCATAATGGATCCTCCGTTGAGGCACCTCGGCCATTCGTGCAAGTTGTGCGCGTATGCGGATGACTTACTCATCCTTATAGAAGGCCAGTCTCGTGCTGAGCTGGAAGCCAGGGGTGAGGAGGCCATGCGTGACATATGTGAGTGGAGCGATAGTGAAGGTGTCGAAGTGGCGATGGACAAAACTGAGATAATGCTGCTCAAGGACAGATTATCTCGGGATCGTCCTCCACTCATTCGATCTGGCAATATTAGTTTCAGGTATTCGTCCTGGGAATAATGATGGGGGAGAGGATGAACTTTTTAGTTCATCTTACTTGCGTTAGGGATAAGCTGACTGCTTTTGTAGGCGCATCTTTAGAAGTGACTGTGGCCTTAGAAGGCGTGCTGTACGTACTGTATATGAAGGCCTTTTCGTTGCTTGTGCGGCGTTCGGTTCTCCTGTGTGGTATGAGACGGTCATGTCTGTTGCTGGCAGAAACAGTTTCTTGTCGTGTCAGCGGGTCGCTATGTTAGGGTGTATGCAGGTATGTCGGACAGTTTCGACTGACGCACTGCAAGTCTTGTTAGGTGTAGTACCCCTTGACTTGGTCGTGGTATTTTCTTCAAGGTCAAGAAGGGACTACCACTTCGTGCTCATGATTGGGTTTCTGCTGTTGATCTGGTGAATGGGGATGTTAGGCAAAACAAGACACTCCTAGACGGGAGTCTTGTTTCTAGGTGGAGGACGCGTTGGACGGACAGCGACAAAGGGAGGGTAACGTATGAATTTATACGTGACGCGGACTTTGTACGTGAACGCCCGGACTTTGGCTTCGGCTTGAGTCTTGGCTTTTTACTGAGGGGACATGGCTCACTCAATGCATTTTTGCATAAGAGAGGTCTGTCCATTAATCTGCCCTTACTATGATGACATTAGGGACCTAGGCGGTACGGGTATTACTCGTACCGGGGCGGGATGGGATTACAGTAGGGTCTTAGAGAAGAGTAGTTTTTGCTAGAAGTAGGACACTTAGCGGAGGTGGCTCTCTACAGAGCCATTCTTAGTCGTTGGACTCCGATGTCGCCGATGTTGCCTCTTCTGCGTATTATGTCTGTGCCGGCTGTTGTGGTTGTTCCTGATGCTAATGTGCGGTTGCTGTCGCTCCTGTAGGCTTTGTATAGTTTATTGTCGTTGTTTAGTTGTGTTTGTCCTCTGTGCTTCACTTGCTCGGTGGGGGATTTGGGGGGCGCATTGTACTCACCCGGTGTTAAGACCACATTGGGGTTGGACCGTCAGGCAGGTACCCACGCGAATCCTGAACACATCTGTAAACAATAATGCATTCTCGTGTGAGCTATTGAATTGTGCGGACGTGTTTTTCAAATCGTTGCAATTGATTAAACGAGTGTTGTGAATTGAATAGTTAGTGAGTTTTTTTCATGGAGTGTAAAGTGCTTTTCTGTGCTGCTGTTTTGAGACTCCGCTGACATTTGTTAGAGAAGTCTCAAAATATCTCCGGCAAAAAGTAAGGTTAAGTTTGATCTAACTTGAAGATTGGCCTTGCCACTTTGTGCGTATATCTTCGGTGTTACCTGATTGTTTACGACTGGTTCTGTGCCTGGCTTTTGATTTGGATTCTTGCTATCTGTTTTGACTTCCCCCTGGTGCTGATTGGGTTAGTTGACGACTTGGTTTACTCATTGGATATCTCTGTGTTCATCTATTGTAAGGTAGGTGGCTTTTTGACATTTTGAGTAGTGCAAGTACTATGCCGCCTGAGCGACGCCGCAAGAAGGGGAAGAGCGATGCGTCCGACCCTTCTGAGGCGCCGACGAATGGGTCCGACGCGTGTTCGGCATACGGAAAGTGAGCTGGCAAGAGGTTTAAGCCGGGAACGCCACTTGCGACCCTTGCTCTTGCTGTTGCTGCTTCTGCTGCTCAAGGTGCAGCTGGTGCTGCCGGTGCTGATGGTGCTGTTGGTGTTGTTGGTGCTGCTGGTGCTGCCGGTATTGCTGTTGTTGTTGCTGTTAGTGCTGCTGCTACTGGTGAGAAAGAGAGGCGGGAGAGCAGACCCAGGAAGAAGGCTCTGGCTGCATTGGAGACTGGAGTAATCGGGGAGATGAAGGCTGTCTCGACGAGCCTCCTGGAGGAGGCCATGGTCGACGGTGTCCCTCCCGGTTTGGCGAGAGGTGTTTTGGAGCATGCTGGAAGTACGAGTTCCCCCTGATGCGACTCGTAGCCGAGAACGAGCGACTCCGTGGACGACTTGACGTCTATGGATCTGGTTGTGGTGGTCCAGCGGTGGCCCAAAGGCTCCCGACCCGGTTCATACTCCTGTCCAGGTGTCCACCCATAAGCCGGTCGAGACGTGGTCGGTGGTTGTCAAAGGAAAGAAGGGCGTGACGTCGAAGGAAGTGCTCGTGAAAGTCGTCACGAAGGTGGACCCTACCCTTGGAGTTCGAGTGCACGAGCTTCGGCCATTGTGTGATGGCGATGCGGTCATAAAAGACCCCGTCGGTCGCAGAGAGGGAAAAGGATAATGCGAATTTTGAAGAGGTTGGTTTGGAGGTACCCATAAAGCAGAAGCTTGGTCCAAAGGTGGTTGTGGTGCTGGTGCATCCGGAGATCATCCCGGACTAATTTATGCAGGAGCTTTGTGCTTGGTACTTCAAGCAAGTTGGAATTCAACTAGTAGTAGTCAATCCCGGCTACGAAATCCGACCGGTGACTTAATACTGATACCACGGGTGTCAAGTGCCTTTTTGTTGTTGATATCTGATGATATCGGCAGCGTATGTAGTTTACAGCACCATAATTGCCAATCAAAAGATTTATCAGGAACTCAAAATTTTACAGCTTAACTGTCACGGTGATCTGCGAACTCGGGGACGACTTTTGCACTTCTGTAAGAGCTGTATACTACGAATGGTCATATTAGGGGTTCGCGATGAGATATGCGAGTTTTTACGGACAGCGGGGAAACTCGGCAGTTATTGTGAATGACAGTTAGTCGTAGTCAGTATGGGATCTGCGTTTCCGTTGAAGCGGGTTTTGGGAGGATGTTCCTGGCTGGCATCTATTGTAGATTTGGGTGGTCTCTGGAGCCGTATTTAAGTTATATGGATTCGGTGCTACTCCTCGCTAGTAGTTATGCTATAACCCTAGGCATAGACGCAAATTCATGCTCTCGTATGTGGTTCTCTAAGATGGACAGATTAGCTCCTGCCCATCGCAACTATGTACGAGGAGTAATGCTTTTGAGTGCGTCATTGTGTTGAATGAGTCGAGTGACCATTATACTTTTGATGGTCCTAGAGGAGTTTTTCTAGGTAGAGGGTGTGTGACAATTGGGGTGTTAGTGAACATAATGTGATTAAGATTGGGCTCTCTTATCACAGATGAACTGGGGAGACAGCACTGGGACCGCTTCATTGCAGTCAATTGAAGATTTTAGGGCACCGGCGATTGATGATCAGATAGACCGTATAGATCAGTGGATGTATTCAGCAAATGATTCCTTGCTTGGTCGACGTCGTGAGACTAAGCCGAGCCAGGTCAGTTGGTGGACTCTCGAACTTGATAAAATGCGAAGGTCCGTCAGGCAACTCCGAATTTTTTTCCAGAGGGCCAGGCGTGCCAACGCTGATGATCCGACTCAGAGTGAAACTGATTATCGGTCTGCTCTCAGAACGTACAAGGATATGATTGTTAGGGTAAAATAAGAGGATTTGAGGAGCCTGGGGTAAAGTTTACCGCGTATGCAGGGGTAAGAATACCTGGAGTCGGTCTTTGGGAAGTGTCTTAGCGAGAGCTATTTCCCTTGGGCTTAGAAGCGTGCACGTGTTGTAGTTCTCCTAAAGTCTCCCGATAGGGTGAGGAGTAATCCTCGCACTTATCGGGGCATGTCTCCTTCCGGTTCTTGCAAAATCAGTATCATGGTATCTCGACTGAGGGAGGACGCCAGCGAGGAGTGTTGAGGATGCCTGAGTGTATATACATAGGAGCGTTAGCGAGTCTTCGGCCAAATGCGTTCTTGGCACTTTTGACTACCTCTCGTGAGGTAACGTCTTTAGAAGGCTGGAGAAAGTGGACTTGACCTCTAGAGAAGCTATTTCAGCGACAGAAGAGCTTATGTCGTAGGTGCCAGCGACATGGTTTGGAGGGATGTTACTCGTGGGTGTCCGCCGGAATCTATCTGTAGGTCTATTTATATGGAACATTATGATCATGACTACGAAGTGTGACCGGTGATTTACCATGGGTGTCAGGAGCCTCTGGTTCCAGCCTGACAGTAAGTGCGGCCCCCTGGGGAGCTTTTCGTGGTGGCTGTGGTTTAAACTCAAATCGCAGGTAAAGCGTGAGCTCAGTGTGGATTTGCATTGCAAACGGGTGCCGTGATCCATAGTTCGAAAGGAAAGGGGGGCAGTCATGTCCAAATACATGACTTCAAATTGGTACTCAAGGATGGCTTTTGGTCAGACTTGGGGACGTTGGTAGACGCCTTGTATTCACCCTGTGCGAAGAGCCCCGTGAGGTTGAGTCTACATAGACAGGTATTCACGTTAATTCACAATTATGCATGAATATATATATATATATATATATATATATATATATATATATATAGAGTAACCGGAAATCTATTAATTTTCAGAAAATATGCAGACTCCAAAGCAGAGGATGAACAAATTTTAGTATCATAAACTCTAACAGGTACTCCAACAGCGACATGTCTATTACACAGTTTATGATCGCATGTTATTTGGGCTTTATTGGAGTATATATATATGCTTTCAAATTAAACTCCTTAACTTAAAGTTTCTTTAACTACGGATTTATACCATATTTTTTCACAAATCTGCCACGCGGAAGTCTTCTTTGTGGTTATTAACAAATATTATATCATCTCTTGAAAAAGCTCTTTATTATACAGACTCTTAGCACAAAAAGTTATGCAAAACGCCAAAGGAAAAGAATAACGGTATTTTTTACTCATAGGATTTACTCCAAATTAATTTACTTTGAATAATCTTGTTCGTACTTATTCGTTAAACCTAGTACAAAATAAATTTTTTGTTCGCTATACATATAAGATACTCAATAGCAAAATATCGCTTCTTCGTTAAATGTGATGTATATTAAAACTACTGTATTCCAAACATTTAACATTGTTCGAATTGGTTTAACATTTCGAAATATATTTTCTACAATGTATAGTATCTTATTGTGTTATAATTTTTATTAATCTGTATATTAGTAGCAAAATATTCTACGGAACACAGAAATCGCAAAAATTGTCATTTTGCTGATATGCCCAAAAATTGCACTATCCATTGTATAAGTACGCTTTTGGTTTTGACACTTGATTTATGTATTTTTCTTTTATTGAAGAACAATTATGTATATGGTAGTAGAGATATTTAGTGTAAAGAATACGACTACATACATTAAAAAAGTTTAAGATGGCGAATTACTTCTCAAAATTATTGATAAGTAATTTCAAGTTGTCAAAAAAAAAAAATTTTAAATTGTTGACCTAAAAATCACATTTCGTGATTGATCCTTGAAATAGATCACAAATCTTGGTTTTTATGAAAATGAAGTAACAACATTGTGGCAACATTGTGTGTTTGAACTAATGCTTAAGATCTGGTTCTGTATTACTTCTACATTACTTCTCTGAACAAATTACTGTTTTCCTTCCTTGAACTGTTTGAAAAGTAAAAAAGAGTTTAACAAAATTATAGTGATTTAGAAAGTGGCCCCTATGAAATGGCTCCTTGGAATGAAAAATTAAATTAAACAAAAATAATATATTTTAATAACAGGTGGGCGCCCCGATGGCCTATTTGGTAGTGAGCTAGTCTGTCAGTCTGGGGGTTGTGGGTTCGATTCCCACCAGAGACTATGGTCTGCTTCACTACAACGAGCTATGGTCTTCGTTGCTCCGCTCGGTTAGAATTAGAATATAATTTGTAATTGTATTGTAATTATAAAATAAATAAAAAATAAATAACAGGTACTTGCACCGTTTCCTATCGCTTCTATAAAACTAGTTCTAAATGTGACAACTTCGAATTAATTCTGGAAGAGCACTGGCTATGTAACACCCAGCAAAACTTCAACTCCCAGTATTACCAATTAGTACTTATATAAGTAGTTTTTAGTAAATATAAAAACAAATTGATTTTTATGTAACTCAGTTGTCTAGAGAGTTTAAATGTAACGAATCAGCTGCTTATGAGAGTTATGTAGGCATGGGTACTCACAAACGTTTTTTACGTGACAGCTGTAAGAACAGTGTTAACACTTTTTTATTTCAATACTAAATCTTCATAAAAATTGATGTAAAAAGTTAATTAATTAGACAAATTATTTTGCAGTTTTCTTCACTAAAAAATTTTTAAAACGATTTAAATAAAAATTGTTGAACAAATTTTGTTTTGTATATAAATTTCTAAATTAAAAACTAATAAATCTAGCGATTTTTAAACTACAAGAAATTTACTGGAAATATGTTCAATTGACATGACTGATGTTGATGTGTACAACAACATTTACATTTTTTAAATAACTATCAACTTACGTTCCGTTTACATTTTTACATTTACGGTAGAGTAATGGATTCTTAAGATGGCAGACTAACAAACATAAACAGTATATTGACGTGATTTCAAATCCGAACCGAGCCAAATATTTTTTCTTTTGCGTAAAAAAGTTGAAATTTTTGACATCGCGAACAAAATTTATCAGTTATAGCACCAAAAGAGGAAGCTGCTTTTCATATTGTATTCGCTTACAAACACGTTATTTAGTAGTCGAAGTTTTTTGCTGGGATACTTTCACAGTACTATTTCTAGAGGCAGTGTTGCCAGAAGATGAGAAAAAAATTAGACTAAATTGAACATTTAAAAATCTCAAAAAAGGCTAAATGGACCAGAAAATAAAGCCAGTGAAAACCTATTTGTTTTTTTTTTCTTTTTAATCTAAAAACTTATTTTATCTCACTTTTGATAATTTTTTAAGATATTGTAATAAATTTATAAGTAAAACATAGAATGGCTACGAGCCAAAAGACGCAATAAAAAATCACAAAAAAATTCCCATACAAATTTAAGTTATATTTCATATGAATAATTACCCAGTGATTTGAAATGATTTTTGAAATATTATTCCTTTTTGATTAAGCATTTTTGGGGTGTTTAGCATTTTTATAAGATTTTTTTCGACACCCTTGATACATTACAACTTGACCCACACCAACACCAAATCAAAGCTTTTCAGTATGATTTTAATGTTTGATATCCATTGGTCTTGTTTAAACATAGACCAATGATTTGAATTTTAAGTTTGATTTCTAATTGAGATTGAAATCATAAAAAATAGTGTTTTCTCAATTTGATATCAAACATTTTCAAATCACTCTTAAACCTAAAAATAAATTAATATTCATAGAAAATATTTGGTACATGATATCTCATATTTCGTTTGTTTGTTTGAAATTCTACCAAAACTAGTAAGAACAGAGAAAAAGTAAGAAAACGGAACACAGTAAAATAAATTTTAGTGTCATGAAAATATAGTATTTGCTTAGAAATACAGTGCAAAAACATTTATTTGACAAATTTATTATCTAAACGGGAATTAATATGGACAATATTTTTGTACAGTGCTTCTAAAAAATATGATATTTTCATTAAATTTACAAATAAAAACATTTTTAAATTTTTTCCAAAAAAAAGCGAATTTTTCAGACCCTCTAATCTCTACTCCATGCAATTCGAAAGCGATCATCTCTGCTCATCTTTACTGAAATCTTTTGTAGAATCCTTGGGAAAAATGAGATTTTCAATATATCGATTACTTTTTGTTCTACGAGGAATAAATCTTAAAATCAGCTATTCTAACCCGGGAAGAAGTTGAATTTTTGAAACCAAATATATATACATATGAGTAGGTGGTTGGGGTAAAATGTGTTTGTACGCATTGAAGAATTGCCCAATACCCGCCTTAAAAATACGAACGAAGTCCGTCCATCTGACTGGCTGTTCACTAAACTTTGTACAGCTCGCAATTTTGAAAATAATTCAATGAAATTTGGTACGTTTGATTTTTTTATTGGTTATGATCGGATTGTTATTTCACCCATACAAATGCTCTCCTGAAATAGGGTTTCAACACACATAAGTGTCTTAAATATATTCCTATTTTAACAAAATTCGACATAAATAGGTATACAGTCATAAATCAGTGTGCCAGTGAGTACGAGGATCGTCTCGCTCCTCAAAATCGTTCAAAAATTAATGAACCGCACATGTTAATACTGATATAAGATTTGAGATAAATAACTTTCGTAGAGTTATACCTCACAATACTAAATTTCAAGTTGGTCGGACCATAATTTACCACAACTCACATATAATACCTTCTAACGAAAATTAGTTAAAAGTGCTAAAATTCCACATAAATCTTTATACCGACATACAATTTGGCGCAAATATATTTCGTTTAACATTAAAGCCTTCTATGAAATTTCAGCATATCAGTTGGGTGTGGATTTTCTTGTAAATGCATGTTTTTCCGGATCATTTAAAAACAATCTTATGTTGTTATAACTTGATATATCTATCCAAATCACACATTTTTCTGATAAGTAGCATCGATTTATTAGTGCATATTTTTGCATATTTAATATAAAATGCATATTTTGTCATTTATTTTCTTAATAACGCATATTAACTTAAATATTTTCAAAATTTATGTTTTTTATTAAATTGTTCTTATTTCGTAATTTATATTTTCTTATTTTATTTATTTAAATAAAAATAGTAAATTACGAAAGAATATTCATCAGCACGTAAATAGCAAAAAGACCAAAAATTAGAATCAAAACGCAATGAGAAAGCCTGAAAATCATTGTTAACCCCAAACAAATATGTAACTTCAACTTGGACTTATGTGAAGCCTTGATATATGCAGACATTTCTTAAAAAAAATATCTAATCCTAAATTATTGATCTAAATCTGCGCTCAGAAAAATATTATACAACTTGAAAGAGTAAACCACAAAACAATTGTGCGTACATTTCATGAGCCGGTTAAATCGTTGGGGAAGGATTTTAACAAAAATATAATTATTTTATATTTTTCTGAAGTGACTCCATATATGGTAAAATAAAAAAAAAAAAAAAAAAAAAACTATTTTATCCAAACATTTTCCAGGTTACAAGGAAAATGCATTACACCGAATAGCTGAGGAAGTGCGTTAGGGAAAATTATGCCATTATACCATTTTTCCTCTTCCTCCTCAGCCGGTTATTACGAGATGGTGATATTGATGATTTCAAAAAGCTGTGGATGAGTTGAATGATGCGACCTCAAAACTATTAAAAAAGTTGAACGAGTAACGTTTCAAAAAAAAAAAGAAAAATAAATATGAAAATTAACCTCTCGTTTTTTTGTTACTACTATGAATTTCTTATTGAAACTATACTAAATTAGAGGGTTTCGATTCTTTAAGCAGCAAAATCAGTTTAATTGATAGCACTATTGAGAGAATCGAAGCTGCAAGCTGTGATTAAAAAAGCAAAAAGTATTTGGAGAAAATTAAAAAATTTCAAACTCAATCATTATACATCTAGCTGATATCTTACTGAACAATAATTATTTAAACACGGTCCTATTACGGAAAATTTGTAATTTTTAGAGTATATTTTTAAATGCATAAAAATCCTCCCTCTACATATCAGTCCATAATTGATCATAGTTCCCATTTTATTTATTTATAAATTATTAAAAAAAATATATGATTTTCCAAATAAGGAGTGTGTACGAAAAAATTTGCGCATACTTTAATGCAAAAATATATATATTATATTGAGAAAATCGAAGCTGCAAGCTGTGATTAAAAAAGCAAAAACGATTTGGAGAAAATTAAAAAATTTCAAACTCAATCATTATACATCCAGCTGATATCTCACTGAACAATAATTATTTCCTATTACATCTATTGACAGAAAATTTGTAATTTTTAGAGTATATTTAGAGTTTTTAAATACATTTTTAGGCGCATATTTTCAAAAAATAAATGCATAAAAATCCTAACTCTACATATCAGTCCATTATTGATCATAGTTCCCATTTTATTTATTTATAAATTATTTTAAAAAAATGATTTTCCAAATAAGGAGTGCGTACGAAAAAATTTGTGCATACTTTAAGGCAAAAATATATATTTTAAAGCTTATTTTTGGATTATAAGAGAATTTTTAATGCTCATAAAACACTTTATAGAGAATATTTTTGATAGCCCTGGTAATAATCGATCACAGATTAACACTCTTTACACAATAAGGGCATAATTTATAGGTTTGGTGACATATTGCTCATTTGATTTTTCAGGAATATTTAATGAGGTTTCCAAATGACCGTGAGCTGGACAGTTTTTAAAAAAGGTTTTTTAAGGTTTTTGAAAATATTTTTCCAACAACGCAAAGAGAAGTAAATCTTGGGTTTACTTCAATTCACTTCTGTAGTGCGATTCAGTAACTTTTAACGATTCGACAATCGCAAAACTTGTCAATAGCAATTGTTGTTTGCAGTAACGATTGTGTGATTCACTAAGTACTCTTAAACGATTGTATATAACTATTATTTCATGTGGCAGCTCTCCACAAGGAAATGCCTAAATAAAAATAAAAAAGAAAAACAAATAAAAAAGAAAAACAAATAAATTTGAAACAAATCGAAGTTTGTTTAACAATTTTAAGACCGTGATTGATTAAATTATGTATTTAATATTGATTAAGATGTGTTTCTGTTAATGGTTTTCTTCAAAATGACCACTACTCCTAAAAGAAGATTCGGAAACGTAGAAGCACCATCTATAACGTGGAAGCACAGACTACAACCACAAAACAACGACTGAATCATTGGGTTGACTTTTTGGCTAATTTTTGTCAATATATTAACAACACAAAAATTTTTGTCTTTAAGTTGACGCAAACAAATATCGTTAAAAGTGTTAGAGAATAACTAAATCGACAATTTTGTTTACTAATTTTAACGATTCGATTATCTTTAAAATAAGTTACTGAATCGCACTACTGATGTTTGTAAAAATGCCTTCTTTAATCCTCAATAAATCAGCTGTACAAAACTCTTTCATAGCGCAGTGTGTGTTAACCGCCGCACCCATTGTTTTTGAACACAATAGGCACGCTTTCAAAAACTTTAGCTGTCGCTCTTTAAGAATCGTTTTTTTTTCGACAATAATTTTATTGATACTCGCGTGCTGAAGTGAGATTTCTATGCTTTTCGCTAATGTTGATTGTACGAAATTATTAAATTAGTTTCCAGTCACGTCTAACCTTCCTATCATTATTTTATTTTCTTTTTTTTCAGTAAAACATATTTTTTTACATATTACTTGGAATAATTTTTTTACATATGCTAGTAATACTAAAACTTCATATTACTGACGTTAATAGAACAAATGTTTGAGTTATAGAAAAATGTATGTATTAGGGTATTCAACTATTATGGCCGGTGAATACGACTAATTATTCGATTAAATTATTTAATTATTCGATTAAATTATTTAATTATTCGATTTAAAATTTTGGTATTACACGCAATAAATATAAAAATATAAATATATTTTTATATTTATGTACATAGTATGTCGTAAAAAGTTCAGTCCGTCACTTCCTATAAATTAATTTCCAATGGGTTTGATCGTAGAGAGTGACACATTATGTAAAAGTTTTAGTTGAAATAAATTTTATGCGAATATTTCCAAAAATGTAATAATAATTTTAATAATTTTAACTATTCAAACAATTTATCGACCAAATATAATCGGATAATCGGTAATTCATTGAATACCCTAGTAGTTATTTATCATTGTTAGGTTTCATATTGGTCAAGATGCGTTGCAAGTTATGTGCTATTAAGTATCTGATAGTTTGTATTAGCTGATATATTTCAAAACGTTTAATTTCGACGTGTAGTTGTATGTGAATTTTATTAACTAATTACCTGAATATTCGGAGAGTATCTGCCATTGTTGGTTTTACCAGTTGTCGGTGAATTTAATATTGCGTCATTCGATATGCTTCTGCGTTCGTAAATATATTTATTTGTATTTAATATGATATTGATGTTTTCTGATATTGTACATATATTATAAAAGTAAGATGCTTATATTTGCATACAAATTTATATCTATAAAAATTTCGTTATATCTTAAGTATCAAATATTTCTCATATTTATGAAAAACTTTTTTGGAAGTTTCGTACCTTCAACTTAAAAACTCTAAATCGAATACTAAAGATTATTTTATGACTTAAATGTCGTTAAAATTATTTAATAGTTATAAAGTTGCTCACTTTTTTATATTCTTATAAAGTCGGAAGAAGTTTTTTTTTTCTTTCTATTGCAACAATTTCTCGCGAATTTTAATTTTTATAGACATAGATTTGTAAAGGAAATTTCAACTACCAAAATTAATGTAAGTAAAATAAGTATATTAAGTAAATATAATTGAAACTAATTATTAAATTTTTATAAATATATTATGAAAATAAGATAAATTTAAAAATTGAAAGTTAAAGAATAAAATTTAAACGGAGTTTAAAAAAGTTTTTATTAGCAAAAGAAACTATGTAATTGAAGGTACTAACTTTAAAAAAAAAAAAAAGAAGATAAATGATAATTGTTCTTAGTATGCAAACTTAAATTTTATTATACTTCATTCAAAAATCTCATTTATCTTGTATTCTTAAAAAAAGCAGTGATTGTTTAGAAAATAATTATTCATAAAATTTCATTTTAAAATTAACTATAGGACTTTAGCTTGAATAACACATTGTAACAAGAAAATATTGCATCTAAGGTTGTTCTGGTATTTTTGAACACTTTTTTCAATATAAGTGAAAATAAATCATATTTTAATTAATTAAAATGTAATGGTGTGTTTATTGCTTAATATGAGAGCCGGTTATTTTGAAAGTGAGCTAAGTTCGTTTACCAAAACGGACACGTTATGTATAAAAATAGTGAAATTTTTACATAATAATATTATTTTAATTTAATTTTTTCTTTCTTATTTAAATTTACTAAGATCTCTGAAAGAATAAATAAATTAGGATAATATTATTATGTAAAAATGTAACTATTTTTATTGGATTTTTATGTTTATTTAAAATATGAAAACTTGCTACTACTTTTATACAGCACAATTAACTCATTGTTTATACGGCAAATTGCATAAAGAAACATATTTCCTTATTTGATAAAATACAACTAGATATTTGTTATCATCGAAAATTCTATGAATGTAAGAATGCTTTATTTGCAATTAGTTTCACCAATCACGATTTGTTTTCGTGAGTTACTTTTTCGTAAATAAAACATTAACTCACCGTTTATGCGGAACAATTTTAATTTTGCTATATTTTTAATAGCAAGTCAGAGGTGCGTATAAACATAGTATGCGAGAGTTAATCTGTTTATTGTACTAGGTATAGTGATGATTAATACTATGTATAGATTTTCAGAAAATTAAAAAAATTACTTAAGTTATATTCACATTTGGCAAATATTTCATCAAATTTGCGTTTTATAAAAATATTTTTTGTCATTCTTTGATATTGCAAATGTTTTCTAAGAAGAAACAACGTCAAACAAAATTCTATAAAATGTCAGTAAAAAATCGTTTCCCATTAAAAAAGAGAAATTAGGAAATATTTTATTTAGTGGTTACGTCATTTTGGTCAAATATTTGAATAGTCTGAATGTACCTTTAGTTTTGTAAAAAAGGCGAAGTTTTTATGTATATATAATACTTTATATAAAACGGAGTATTTAATCCTGGCACAAATTTTTTTTATTTTTATTTTTATCTGATGAACCTTTCCCATTGTTTTTCATGCAAAGTGGTAGCCCTCATACAAAGTAAATATTAGTAGGGATGTGTCCAAGCTAATTTAGAAAAAAAATTTTTCTTTATTTCCTTTAAATCCTTTTTTACACAAAAGTTAAATTAAAATTTTTACCCTGATAAGCTTGATGATTTGATTCAATGTCAAATTGGCAACTAAAATAGTCCAGACACAGATTTTGGAAATCGCAGCAAAATTGTAGACATAAAATCTAAGGTCTTTACATTACAAATCTGCATAGATTTTCTACTTCTACCTGAATTGGACTTTTTGCCAAAAATCGAACTTATGGCTCAGAGTGGCGTGGCAAGCAATTCATACGATTCAATATGCCATCCAGAGGATGCGTGATACCAATAAGTGTAAAATTTCCATTAAATTGGTTCATTATTTATGTGATTCAAATTTAGCAAACAAACTCACTACAAAATATGAACGTAAAAAGGTACAACAAATAAAAAAAAAAAAAAAATAAAAAATCCAATTAACTTTGCAAAATCCTTTGGGAGATTTAATAACTAGTTGGCAACATTTTTTCAAAAAAAAAAAAAAAAAGGAAAATAATAATAATAATAAAATACTTCTCAGTAATAAAATGTTTAATATTAAGAAATATATTGAGTGATTATATCTAAAAATACACACGGACAGCAATCGGATTTAACATCTCTGATTTCAATGAAATTCACTACAGTCATTGGCTTTGGTTTTCATTTCATATTAAAGAAAATTTATTTATATCAAAAGTTCAAAGGTCAAAGTTGGATATATAAAAATTAAACTATTATATCTCAAAAACGATATTTTTAAATTTTTTTAAAAATTGTATAATATTAACATAACTCTTTTCCGTACACATACAAAATTTCAAGCTGTACACTTATTTAGTTTAGAAGTTATGAAGTAAAATGTGATTAAAATTAGGTTGGTTGTATGTAAAATTTAAAATATTTACAAAAAATAATTTCAAAGTATGTTTTTTATGACCTCATATTTAAAATGAAATTTTATTTACAAAATTTGACTTTGGATTATATTTTGCTACATAACTTCTAAACTAAAGCAGTGTCCAACATGAAATTTTTTACAAGTATAAAGAAGAGTTGTGTTTGAGGAGATACAATGGTTTAGTTTTTATAAATCAAATTTTAACCTTTGAACTTTCGAAGTAAATTAACTTTTACATATCATTTTAAAGTCAATATCTTTATCTTTTAAATGATACTAAAATTGAAAATGTTTCAAGTATAATTCAGAAGTTATTAGTAATTATCATGGCAAGCAAAAATATGCAAAATCATATTTTTTTGGGCTTCAAGTGAACCAAACTGTTAGTTATTTATCCATTTCAGATATTTTGAATCAATTTGTTACTGCATATTTTTGCATATTTTGATCCTGACAGCCTATTTTTGCATATTTTTGGCTTAACAGCATATTTTGACATATTTTTGCATATTATATATTTATGGACATAATTTTCAAATGTCAGACTAAAGGGCATAATTTTACATATTTGACACTTAAGAGAAAATTTTGCTTATTTCGCATTCTATAGAATTATTAACATAATTTGCCATTAGCGAAATTCTCATTTTAGTGTCACATACATTTTTCAAATCTGATCCTAATAATTTTCATCTTTTAAATTAATACTCATTTTAAAATTTCCTGCTGCAATGCATTTTGAATGTTTTAAATGCAAAATGAAAATATTTTTTAGGAATTGATAATAAAAATCAAGTTATTTTTACCATGAATAGTAGATAATTTAAATTTCTGTCAGAAAAATTAATATTCTAAGAGCATATTTTTTTAATTTTAATTATGAGGCCATATTTTTAGAACAAATTTTTTTTGACATAACTTCTAAACTAAATGAGTGTCCAGCTTGAAATTTTACACGAGTAGAGAGAAGAGTTGTGTAAACAATACATAATTTTTTAAGAATTTTAAAAGTAGTAGTTTATATCCAACTTTGACCTTTGAACTTATGATATAAATAAAGTTTATATATTTCGTTATAAAGTTATTTTATTGTCTTTGATATGAAACTAAAACCATCTACCATTAATATTTTAAAAGTTATTAGCATTTAAACAAGTGCACCTAATTGCCAATAAGCAATGTATGTAGTGAATTTGATTGAAATCTAAGATATTAAGTCCAAAATAACTCTATTTCAAATTTATATACATATGTAAATTTGTTTGGAAATTTACGTTTCTGAATTTTATAGCTTTATAATGTGTAAAATTTTTATAAATAGCACAACATATGTGTAACACTTAACAGCCTATCTACACGTAACATAATATGTAAGATTTTTCTGTCAGAGAATGTCAAATTCGCTCTCTAAGAGCATTATTTCACGTGTAGATTGAAATATTAGTATTATAAGATGTATTATGAGATTTCTCTACACAACAATCCTATAAGATGAACTATAAAAAATACACGTATACGAAAGTTTGTATGTGTGCGTGTAAAATTGTTTTATTTTAATATTTACTTTACATTTAAAAATACATATATTTCTATAAAAATTGTGCTAAAAAGTGCGAATTTCTAAAATAAAAAACATATGTTTACTCTGCAACTGATAGAAAATAAGATATCTTATGAGATTTATTATAATATGTGTACCCCTTATTTAAGATTCAACATAATATAAACAAAATTGTTATTCTCTGCCGGCGTTATCTCATATATTATATCAGCGGTAATCTTACCTAGTGTCTACATTAGGCAAATTTTTATCAAAACAAGCGTCAAAACCAGTGCGAAAATATACAAGGTAACCTTAGTTAATCAGCTGACTATTATTTTGTTTGTTACAGTTGTCAAACTGCATATATAAAACACAATACTGAATACGCCATATTGTTGTTTTTGTGCAACTGTTGCCACTTTCCACAAATTCGCGTTAAGTTTGACATTTGTCTTGATAAAAAATTGTCTAATTATTAAAAAGATTAAGGTCTTTTATTTCATTAATAACGGATTTTAGAATCTTAAAATCTGTTATCTTGTTATATAAATTTCAAATATTTTTGAAGTCTAGTCTATTTTTTACATATAAACTGTTAATCAAAATCTCCATCGTAGTACATTGTAGATAATTGTATAAATTTCTATGTTGAGGGTGGTACATTTACAAAATATATTGGCGCCACATATAAGTAAATAAATACATATATCTCTTAAATACAATATATAAATATTCGTGTTTTTTCCAAAGCATTAAGATAAAATTTTTCACTATACAATCACTGCTTTTAATCAAAAAATAAAAATAATAACAATATTTAACAAAAAGTTAAAACATTCAACTACAATAAATATATATCTATATAAAAAAAGAGACAAAATATTTGCTTAAAAATTTTTATCCGTTTGCTTACTGTGTGTGAAAATCATAGCCATTAGTGTCATCTGTTTCGACAACCGCGTTGGCATTATGGTCATTATGGTTATCAACGTCTAAGCTTCCAACAGAGCCAATATCACCAATGCCGCCGACGCCAGGATTATTTCCTGTAGCTACAACACTGCCACCAACATTTGATCTATTCGTAATGCGATTGTGGTCGAGAAGAGAATTGAAATTCGTTTTGATTGCAATGCCAATAATAGAACCCTGCAGCTGGGGACGTTGTTTTGAACTACAGTACTGTTTACTACTATTCATGTGAGTTTGACACCCGGCTGGACTTCTTTGGCTAACTTCGCAGATATCATAGTCGTCGTTACCGCCATTATTTTCACTACTATTGTTTTTACTGCCAGATCTATTATACAGGTTACTACTACTGCTGGGACATCGTTGACGGGACGAGGAGCCAGCAGTTGATGAATCTGGACTAGTAGTGGTATTGGCAACTTCATTAACAACACTGCTGCCATCAATTATATCGCTAGATGTTGTTGAGGCAATCGCGTTGCCAAACTGTTGCGAGTTTGAATTTGGCGATGAAGACGGCTCATATTTGCGCGGACGGCCTCTTGACAAATGACGTCTTTTAACAAACTCACTGTCGTCAACCATCCAAAAGGAGCCAAAGTCATCTTCATAACGCACAAAA
The DNA here is from genome assembly GCA_932274085.1 of Protocalliphora azurea. Classification (NCBI taxonomy): domain Eukaryota; kingdom Metazoa; phylum Arthropoda; class Insecta; order Diptera; family Calliphoridae; genus Protocalliphora; species Protocalliphora azurea. The sequence goes on along the minus strand of OW026524.1, from coordinate 12,919,305 downwards.
CATTTGTGCAATGACAAATTAGTGCGTATAGCATTCTATTTAAAATAAATTTGACATTTTTTATTTTTTTAATCAGAGGCATTGCGTTTTGTTGTGAAACAAACCAAGACCCAGTTAGGAAGCATAAACGTTGTTTGTGTATTTTTATTAATTTTTTTATTTTATATTTTGTATTAATTTTTTCAATAGAAAAGAAAAAAGGGAGTATAAGAAAAAGAGAAAAAATTGAGCGAAACATATATATATATATATATATATATATATATATATATATATATATATATATAATTAATTATATGCAAAAAAGTGGATATAAATAAATTAATTAATTAGAAAATTCATACATGTATTATTAATTTGAATATTTCTTTTATATACATATATTAGGAAAATAGTTATTAATATTTAAATTAAGAAGATTTACAATCGATATAGGTTAATATATAAAAGTTAGGAAAAGTATAGAAGCAGTATTAATAATATGAAATATAAAAAATATTTATTATTTGTAAGAAAAAAGTTAAAAAAAAATATTAAAATAAATGTATATATATAAGACATTCTATCCAATCAGATTGAATGGCTTCTGGCAGCTTTAGTGTTTACCCAGAATAACAACGCATAGCCTCATTTCAATATAAAATTGATAGTGAACTACTATGTCGAATATACCAGTTCTTTTAACACAAATACCTGTTTTAAAATAACAATATACATGTGAATGTATGTACTAGATCCTAATATTTAAATGGACCATTTAGGAATATTTTTGATTGATTAACATTCATAACTGGAAGTCTTATTTATTGCATATTAAATTTAATTCTATAATATTAAAAAATAATTAAACAATCATTGTCTTGAATGAAATATGCATATCAATGATATTAGTATTTTCTCTTGTAACATTAAAAAAAAAAGTTTAATATTTTAGGGTCTTTAATTCAATATTTATGATAATATTTTGATCATTTTTTAAAGGTGTTGTATTTGAAAGAGGTCTACCTGCAAAATTGATTCACATAGCACCGAGACATGTTTCTTCCATATTAAACCATATACAAAATTTAATCTCATTTTAAAGGAATATTTTTACCTTAATTAAAAGGTGTTTCTTAAAATAATCATATCGTCGCTGTTGTGACAAAATCAAGTATGTATAATATGTCAATTTTCGACTGTTACTGTTGACCTATAAAACCATTTGCAAATATCTCTACTAATTTGGACATTATTGAACAGAATTACGAGTAATTTTGCATATAGAAATTAAACTTTATTTTTGATTTACTGAAAAGTTGTTAATCACCTATTTAAATACGCTGTACATAGTTGTGAAAAATAAATTATTTTATGAGCGACAACTAAATAAACTGCACGAGTACAAAATTTTCCATATGACAACAGTCCACGATAAATCTAGCCCTTTTTAAAATGAAGATTACTTGGTAATCACATACGAAATCGGTACTAAACAGGTGTCAGTGTCAAAACATTTGCGGTTTTAACTTTCTATAGTTACACAATTATAGTACGAGATCGATTTGTGCAACCGATATAACACCAGGGCTGTTGCAATTACCGGCCACGGAATATTAGTTTCATTATATTTTTTTTAAATAAAAAACGTATATTAACCAATTAAATAAATAAATTTCAGTGTTTATGTGTCGGAGACATTATTACTATTCTTTTTTTAACTCAAAAAATTACGTTTGACAAAAAATAATTTGGATTTATCTTAGTTATGATTGGAAAATGTGCTTGAATATATCTATACATCATTAAAATTACGTTTGTGAACAAGAAAAAATCTTACGATAAATTGACACAATATTACAAATGTCAAAGTTTTTGGAAAAAAATATGCACTTATAAACCCTATAATGTAATAAAAGTACTGGTTGCATAAATCAGGGTGTTGTAATAATAAGTAGTTGCTCAAATCGAGCTTCTACTGTATTTAGAAAAAATCGTTTGGTTTCCTTTTCCAGAACATTCCATAATTACAGTAAATAGTAAATTATTTATATGTTCTCGTCAATTGTCTGATGAGTTTAGCGACAAATGCTCAAAACCCCGTAAAAGGAGCCCCTCAGCACTGATTCGCCACTTTTCTTTAGCTTCTATCTCTAGAAACTCTCAATGTCCCCACACAGTGTGAAATCTTTAACGAAGTAGAAATGATTTAAAGTCGCCAAAATAACTAAAGGTTCTTCCGGTTAAGGAGCATAACGTAATGCTGAGTTAACAATCCTCCTGGATGTCATAGGAGGAGTAATCCAAACTTTAACATCATACAGTTTGAGACTCCGCAAATTCTCGGTTGCAAGTTATGGCATAAATATCTCACTTGAAGGCCGCAAAATAATAGTATTTCTGGCACAACTGAGGTGGGAGAGAAATGAGTGTGTTGCGTTCTCATTCTTGGCAGACATTTATTCTAGACTGACATTTACATGCTTAGACGTTAAAAATTATATTAGTAAAAAAATTATATTAGTAAGAATACAGAAACGAAGTGAATTATTATGGGTTTTGAATATTAAATTGAAGAAATAAATATTAAAAATGTTATTAGTGAAAATAGCGCAGTAAAAAAGTGAATTATGAGTTCTTTGTTCTTTTTTTTTTAATAAAGATAATACAATTGTCAAGGGCGACGTTGCAGATGAAACATACCCAAAACCAAAAACATTACTGCTGTTCATTAAACCAACAATTGAAGAAGATGATGCTGCATTCGCTGTCGATGAAGTTGACGATGATGAAAACACAACGGCGGCGGCCGCAGCTGCTGTTGTTGAACGTTGAGGACGACGTTTGTAGAATTCTAATTCATCGACTGTCCATACTGCACCCTTAACATTTTCAACCCTCATAAAACACTTATGCAACGATAAATTGTGTCTAACTGCATTCTAATACAATGTTCAACAACAAGTTACTTTTAATAAAATTGTTTCTTTGGAAATTCTTCTGACAATAATAAAAATAATTGCTACTAAAATTAACATGCTCATGCAACTACTTTTATAGATTTACTAAATATTTATGCATATACATATCGTATGTAAGACCAAATGTAAACCAATTGTAGCATATTACAATTATTGTTCTTATTAAGTATAATGCAGTTTCTACCGGAACCAGCGTTGTTAGTTTTTTTTTTTTTCAAATTTATATCTAATATTCCTCCACAACATTTTGTAGCAAAATATTACATTTAATTTGTAGATTTTTTACTTAAACTTTTTTAATTTTAAAATATTTTTTAATCCATTACGGCAATAGTTCTAATAGATTTTGCCTTTTTATCTTAGATTTTTATTACTAAAAGCTTTTTTTCTTTTAAATATTCTTTTATGGGATTTTAAATATTTCTTAATAAAACAAATAACTTAAAGTCCCATATTTATTTATTTATTTATTTTTATTTCGTTTATTCAATTCACCGACCTTTGCAAATTTGGTTAATTTTAAAACAATAATTTAGTTTTAAGAAAATGTAAGTTTGATAGTAAATATTTAAAAATTAATTAACTGGTTGGATTTAAATTATTATTACCAAGTATTACTTATGCTAATGCATTAAGAAGATCATTGTAATAAAAATAGGGAAATTTTTTTGCAAAATGCAAAACTGTATGTAAAATTTATATACATACATATCTTATTTGTATCTTTATGTTGGAGTAAATTTAATTGATTTGAATTTTGAAAGAAAAAAGAAATGTACACTAATATAGTTTTTAATAATTTTTTATTTTTTTATTTTGTTGCTTATTCATTATTGATAGAAAGGAATATGTAATTGTACTTGAACAATACAAATATTTTATAGTTTTCAAAATATTTAATTCGTGCTCAGAATTGACAATAATAATATTTTGATTTTCTACAGAATGTACATATCAATATTTAATAATCAAGCTCAAAAATCTGTATAATGGTAGTAATTAGTGCCACTATTTTATTGTTTTAAATAATTTTATATAAAAATAATGTGGGAAACGTGAAAATTTGTTTAAATTATATCATACCTTCCAAGTAGCAGCATTGCGTCGAAAATAACAAAACGTATTTTGAAACCAATTATAAATTTCATTTAACGTCAACTGCTTGTCGGGTGACTCAATAATCGACTTAAAAATAATATGAAAAATAAAATTGATTTATTACAATTGACTTAAATATCATGTATCATAAATCTCATTATTTCTTGTTCTTCTTTCAGTTAAACTAAAAAACACATTGTCTGTAATTCGAATCACTCTCAGAGTTGCCTACTTACTTGTCTTATTAACGAAGCATATGTAAAGGGCGGTCGAACATCAGCATTTTTATAAAATTCTCGATTTCGCTGGATTTCTGTTCTCAAAAAAGATATTAATTTGAGCAACATATATATAAATTATTGAATACAATATATGTAGTCATCTTCTAGAAATGATCGTTCGTGATAAAACTTAAAAAAAATATTGGGTCTATGCATTAATTCCCATCGTTTTTGTTAATGAAAAATCAGTGTTTATTTATTTATTCAATATTGTCCATAGGAAGCTGCGGCTTTTTCCCATTTTCTGGTAATTTATGGATTCCATCCCAAAACTGTATCTCATCTTTTTTAAACAAACAGTTTTTAACTAGTCTCGCAACATGGCGCTTAGCTTTCTCATAATAGAAAATTATGGTCTCGTGTCTGGTCGCATATTCTGGCCGTTTTTTGAACAATACCTCTTCAAATGGATCAATAGTATTCACTACAGATCTCCCATAATCGTATCATCTCATAATAGATAACATCCTTCTGATCCCACTAAATACAGAGAATTAACTTGTCGTAATGGATATTCGGATTTTCCTGGTTGGCCGGGATCATAATGGATACACTTTTCATCGCCCTTGAAAATTCGATGCAGAAACGACTTCGCTGAAACAACATTTCAGACATGTAAAAACGCCTTTTTGGCGTCTTTTGGCTTCACTTCATGTGACACCCAATTTCATTTGGAGAAATCCAAGTTCTTTTAAATGACTGGATCGTTGCTTGATCTACTTCTGCAAGCAGTTCTTGCGTTTACCTCGGGTCTTGATTGAGAAATTCCTCCAATTCTTCATCTTGAAACTTTTTCGGATTCATTATCATGCACATCGAAATCACCTCTTTTAAATCGTCCTCATAAACATTTTTCAAAAATAGTAGTGCAGTAAAACGTCCAGAATATGCTCCTTCTTTAGTACGAAACTCTCCATATTCAAAGTTTCATAAAACTGTAATAAGAAAATCTAATGGTAACTTCCACTTGTCATAGTTGTAAAAATTGACCGCTTGAAAAAAATTTTAACGCAAACTAGTTTAAAACGATGGAAATGAATACATACACCTAATAATAATGATAATAATAATAATAAAAATCAAAATAGAAATGATAATAATAATAATTATAAAAATAATAATAATAATAAAAATAATAATAATAATAAAAATAAAAATGATAATAATAATAATAATAATAATAATAATAATAATAATAATAATAATAATTATAAAAATAATAATAATAATAATGATAATAATAGTTTAATGATATTTTTATAACTTGTGTAGTTATAAAGCAACGTTCATTATAAGATGGTGACTGAAAAAGAAATTTAAAAGTAATTTTCTTATTTACCTTGTTGCACATCAAGTCCAGCTCTTTCCAACATATATGGAAGACCTAAATAAAATTGTATTTTTCAAAAAAATAAGATAAGAGAAAATGTGAAACATTTAAACAATTAAGAACGATATTTTCGACTACATCGAATTTTAAATAAACTTCAACAATAATTTCAGCTAAATGTACTTTACTTGCTATAATATTATTCCTTCACAAAAACAGCAGGACATTTACTTAAACTTTGAACGAAATAAGTGCAATTTGTAATATTGCACTTATTTCGTTCATGAGCAGATGAAAAGTCTTTCTAATGTAATTTAAAGTGCAGAATTCAAATATGTTATTCGTTTTTCAAGATTGTTTCTAGTTTTCAAGTTCTCTCGTGTTGGAGCAATGTACTGGCATAACGTCTTTTAAATGTTGACGTCGCTAAAAGATATCAATCATATTGTTAAGGTTGGATTATGTACCAAATCATGCAAGAATAGGAAAAAAGTATTGAACGATCTATTTAAAGTGTTTTTATTATGTTTACTAATATAACATCCCGTCTAGACGTAACATAATATATAAGATTTTTGTGTCAGAGAGTGTCAAATTCGCTCTGAGAGAATTATTTCACGTGTAGATTCAAATATTAGTATTATAAGATGTATTATGAGACTATTGTGATGAGATTTCTTTACACAACCATCTTATAAGATGAACTGTAAAAAAATACACATACACGAAAGTTTGCGTGTGTGTGTGCACGTGTATTTTGGAAATTATTGAAAAACAATTTTATTTTGTAAAATTGTTTCCTTTTAGTGATTGTTTTACATGTTAAAAATCATTTTTATAAAAGTTGTGTTAAAAAAGTGCGAATTGCTTAAATAAAAGGACATGTTTACTCTGTAACTGATTGAAAGTAATATCTTATATTATTTATTAGAATACGTGTACACCTTAATTAAGATTTAACATAATATAAACAAAATGTTTACTCTCCTCTGCCGACGTTATCTCACATATTATATCAGCGTTAATCTCAGCTGTAGACCTGGGGTAAATTTTGACAAATTGATGTAAAAGCCCAGAGGTTTGTACTTTTTTTTATTACTATTGCCTGACTTACTGAACTGAATGAACTTTGCATTTTTAAAAACAACAAGCAGTTTAATCAAATAAATATTTGTCATTTTATTAGAAATAATTTAATAAGTATATACATTTTAGCGAAGTTAAAAGAAATTAAATGGTATGATTCAAAAGAAATTAAATGGTATGATTCAAAAGAACATTCTCTAAAAATTTATTTTTATTTTTTAAAGATAATTTCAAATTACATAAAGAAATATATTTCCTTATTTGTCGTGCCTGATGGGAAAAATACAACTATTAAAATAGAAAATTTAATGAATATAAAAGAAAGTGGCATCGCCGCACGCTTTATTTGCAATGAGTTTCACTAAGCACTATTAGCTTTCGTGAATTACTAACTTGCAAATAATATTAACTCACTGTTTATACGGCAAAATTTAACATTATATTCTATATAGCCTAAGGAATCTAAATTGATACCTTGTAAAAGATTATTAATTGAAATATTTTTTTCGCATTTATTAGTAAACATATCATATACAATGTAAAAATTACATTACATATCATATACAATGTAAAAATACATTTATCTTAATAAATACTGTAGATATTGATATGATTTTTTTTGGTATATAATAATTAATGTATCCAAATTATTTTATAATTTGTTAAGTTAAAAAATCAATATTGAAAGTCTATATATATATATATATATATATGTATATATATATATATATATATATATATATATATATATATTTATTTATTTAAAAGAAGTCCTAATATTAAAAAAAATATATATATATATATATTTTTTTTTTAATTATATTTTTAATGGACTATCTTAGTAAATACTGTAGATATTGATATGATTTTTTTGGTATATAATAATAAATGTATCCAAATTATTTTATAATTTGTTAAGAAATCAATATTGAAAGTATATATATATATATATTTATTTATTTAAAAGAAGTCCTAATATTAAAATATATATATATATATATTTTTTTTTTTGTTTTGAAAATTATATTTTTAATGGACTATCTTAGTAAATACTGTAGATATTGATATGATTTTTTTTTGGTATATAATAAATGTATCCAAATTATTTGATAATTTGTTAAGTTAAGAAATCAATATTGAAAGTATATATATATATATATATATATATATATATAAATATATATATATATATATATATATGTATATATATATATATATATATATATATATATATATATATTTAAAAGAAGTCCTAATATTAAAAAATATATATATATATAATTTTTTTTTTTTGAAAATTATATTTTTAATGGACTATCTTAGTAAATACTGTAGATATTGATATGATTTTTTTTTGGTATATAATAAATGTATCCAAATTATTTGATAATTTGTTAAGTTAAGAAATCAATATTGAAAGTATATATATATATATATATATATATATATATATATATATATATATATATATATATATATATATATATATATATGTATATATATATATATATATATATATATTTATTTAAAAGAAGTCCTAATATTAAAAAATATATATATATATATAATTTTTTTTTTTTGAAAATTATATTTTTAATGGACTATCTTAGTAAATACTGTAGATATTGATATGATTTTTTTTGGTATAAAATAATAAATGTATCCAAATTATTTTATAATTTGTTAAGTTAAGAAATCAATATTGAAAGTATATATATTTATTTAATTAAAAGAAATCCTAATCTTATATTTTTTTTTTTTTAAATTCTATTTTTAATGGACGAGAAGTAAAATTTAAATTTCCAATTTAAAGATACAATTGGTTATAAAAAATATTGGCTGTGACTTTTTTCGATATTTTAAAATATTAGAAAAAATTTACCTCATATTAGGAATTTGTTAGGAATTATTTAAATTTTTAAAATGTTTGGAAATATCTAAGAAATTCATAACATTTTTAGTGGGAATGTTTGCGTCCTTGCCTACTAACGGAATATAAAATATCAGTCCAATATCACCAAAACTAGATTTTTATCGTTTTAAAACTGTCAAAAGTGACACTTTGGTCTGGCAGATATAAAACTGTAATTTATCAGATTGTTTAACGTTTTACAGCCAATGAACGTTTTAAGTAAATTTATTTGTTATGCTGTTTTTTTTCTCTTTTTGTATTTTTTTACATTCACTGTTAATGGTATTTATTTGTTACTTTTTAATAGCAGTTTTTCAATTTTTGTATAAAAGGAATTCTAATACCAATATTGACTATGTTTTTATAAAATTTTATATCAGGTTGACTTTTTGATAAACCGCGAAATTATAAGGATATTGTAATACAAATTAATCAGACACCTGCAATTTATATTTTAAACCAAGTTAAAAATTTAAAAATTTACATTTTCATTAAAAATAACAATCAATATTTTTATATTTTGTGGAATAAAAAAAGAAATATTGAATTCACGGCTAGATATGTTTTATGTACCAATAGACGTAGCTTACGAAAAGCTTTTAAGTGATGCCACATTTCGTATGTGTTTCTTTTTTAAAAAGTACATACAAACGGTCGTCAGTAGAACCGAAATATGTTGGGAAACTTAAAAAAACATGCCAAGGTTTATTTTCAGATGGGTAAAAAAAAACAAAAAACTTCCATGGGGAGTAAGTCGTCTTATATATATAAATATATATATATATATATATATATGTATATATAACGACTCACTCCCCATACAAGTTTTTTGTTTTTGTTATATATATATATATATATAAGACGACTCACTCCCCATACAAACCTTGGCATGCATTTTTAAGTATATATATATATATATATATATATATATATATATATATATATATAGCAATGCAATAATCATTGCATATTTCCATACTTTGTCTTGTAAAGTTGCAACAAAAAATGTGTAATATCCATGCTTCGATCGCAATATTGTAGCACTATGTCTTTTTCACATTTTTATTCAAAAATGTGTTATTTAAATGAAAATTCTCTCTGCCATTAGGTCCACATGTGAGTTTTTGCAAGAATATTCAAATTAGACGCAATTTATACGCATAGTCTAATTGCTGTTTTGGTTATTTTTTGATTTTATGTATTTTTTTGTGGTATGTTAAGAGGTTCCTTTTCATATCCATTAACAAAATTTATATTCTTATTTTGTTTAAAAAGTACAAACTAACACGATTTTTTTATTAAAGCATTCCTAAGTCTTGTACTTTCTTGCAGCTAAAGCCCATATAAGTAGAATTTTTTGCTGGTTTTAGCTATATAGTTAAAAGTCTAGGTAAGGATAAAAAATAGAATTTGCACCAGAGTAATCATAAACATACCATTCGAAAATAAGAGAAAAGTAAATATGTCTAACCGTAACGAAATATTAAAAATTTTCCTAACAAAAATTATTTTTTCATTCTAAATTTAGCCGATTTTAAAACCAAATATCTTTTCAACTAAAATAGATAAAATACAGATTTAGAAATTTACATTAAGATCAATATTACAATTTAAATCATTCAAACATTGAGTTTTATGTTTTTACATATTTTTATTACACTCACACCCCAAAAAAAGTATATAGTGCGGAGTTTGAATTTTGCTACTTAAAATTTCCGATTCTTTAACAAGTTTGGAAAGTATGGATAGAATCTTTACATTAAAATAAAAATCTCAAATTTACTTATGCATAGTAAATAAATGAATAAATACAATTAAAAAAATAAAATTTTTTTTTTTTTATTTTTTGAAAAAATTATTTTAATTTGTATAAAAGTTAACAAAATATAGAAAGTGGGCAGTTTTAAATACTTATATCTCTCGAAGTTATTGACGGATTTATATAAATTAAAAAACATATAAAAAACTATTGCCTTCTTTTTGAGTAGTTTAGTCAAAATCTCAAAATTTTCTTTTCATTCAAAAATATTTGCAAAATATAAATTAAATTTATAGATGCATTTTTGACAACTGTAAATTCATTAAATTTTAATTTTTCTTTAAGTGTATTTTAAATTGATTTGTTTACTACAAATTGTAATATTAAATAGTCTAGTGCATAAAGGTTTACTATTTTTAATAAATTTTCAAAAAGTATCCCAATGCAATTTTTTATATAAAATATTAAAATCTATTCATATCTTAAAAATAATATCAGAAAAATATAATTTTTATATGAAGAAATTTATAAATAGGTTTAGGAAAAAGCGAAATAGTGCATAGTAGATGTGTGTGTCCCAAAATTTGACATTTTTATTTTAATGCAAATATTCTATCCATATTTTTCAAATATGTTAAAAAATTAAACATTTTAAATAGCATATTTAACGAAAAGTTCATTTAAAAAATGCAGTTTTTAAAAATCTTTTTTATTTGTAAAATATTTGTATTGAAGCCGATGTAATGACAATTCCGACGCCGTTTAGAACATTGAATTCCATAAAGTCTTAAAGTTATATACTTCTGAGAATTTTCAGGTTATTTAGAAAATGTAATAGTGAGTTTTCGGAACTTCGCGAAACAGAAATCGATATAGATATCCGTGGCAGAGTATCCAAAACCGAAAGTCGGTTAACCGGTTTTTTACAAACGCATTCGGTTTCGTTTTTTTTAACCTGTGTTTTAAAGGCGGTTAACCGGTTTTTTTAACAGCATTTTATTTAACTTTTTATGTAATTTTACTCAGAAAAAGAGTTCAAAAAAGAAAAAAATTGCTATATATATATATATATATATATATATATATATATAAAATTCCAGGATTAGGAATAAAATATTAAAAAAAGTTTATTAAATAAAATAAATCAAATAAAAATAAACAATTTCAAACTAAAAAAAAATAAGTTATAACATGAATAACAAACTTTAATTTTGAAATTATGAATATTATATTTATTATTTTTGCAGAGAGAAACCTAAATTAAAAAATTAATATTTTCTCGTTAAAAAAATTAAAGGATTGAAAACCGATTAACCAGTTTTTTAAGACTCCAAAACCGGGCAACCGGTTTATTCCAAAGCAAGATTTTTCGGTTAAACCGAAAACCGTTCTTCTAAAAAAAGTCGGTTTTTTGAATACTCTAATTCGTAGTCTATTTGCGTGTAAAATTTTATGAAAATCGAAAGACACTCGATTTTTAGGCGTGCTTTCATGGAATTGTCTATATATATACATATAGTATTACAATATTATTCAGAATTCAGTCATTATGCTGTATATAAGAATATGCTTCGGGCTTATCACCAACAAAACACAATATATATATATATATATATATATATATATATATATATATATATTCTTCAACGCTTCAGATTTCATTCAACTTTTTATATAACTACAAATTATTTTCAGCTTCACAAATTACATTTGAACTTGTGACTTGACAACTTCTATAATATCTTGATAATCAAGTTCATTCAAGGCCGACTGGCAACCCTACATAAATGTGTAATGACGATTTTGTAAGCAATCCAATTAAAAATAATCATTTATACTGTTTTTGTGATAAATGAAATTACTTGAATAAAAATTAGAAAATAAATAATTACGCTGGGAAATTTATTTAATGTTTTTAACTTACTTTTTATTTTTAATGTGAGGAATAAAAGTCATTTTTAACTTTAGACTCAACCAGTCAAATTTGCGACATGACGCAAAATGAAGGAAAGTAACGTGAAACATTTTGTACAAACAGTCAACAAAAGTAAACATCATATATTCTTGAACATTTATTGTGTGAACAACCCTGTTATTTGGTTATTTTACAAAGAAAATAAACTACAGGTTTGTCAAAAAGTCACGCAGCTACGTAAAAATCAATTTTCTATAGATTTCTACGATACGCTACTTAAAATTTTTACTTACACACATCTGCATAAAGCAGGTTGAAACAGCTGATTGCGATATGAAGATTTTTTGTTCCTTAAAATAGAGCTTTAATTTTATTGTTGTAAATCACACACCGGCGTCCATAGTACTCCGTAGCCGAATGTTTTCGGCATTTTCACATATATGACACGAAGATTAACGAAGCTAAACGATTGAGAGCGAATAAAAAACAAGAAATCATTTAGTTTTGTTCAAACTTTGAACAAGTGAGGTTTACGCCGTATGGTTAAGCAAAAACAAAACATATAACAAAGAGCGTAAGAAAAAATTATTATTTTTTTGTATGCTAGATATAACCAACAGATTCGCAACAAAGAGCGTAAACAAACCAAATACACTAACACATTCAAATTTTTGCGTCCTCTCTTTCTGCCTATTGCTGTTGTAAAGCAAAAGTGGGACCGAACTTAAACGTAACCAATATTGTTGAAGCTTTGAATATCAGTAAAGGAGATGTAATTGATGTCGTTTTTTTATGAGTAACTGGAGCATGGACATGGCTACAATGGGCCAAATTTAACCACCTCGACTACGAAAAACCCTTAGAGCTTGTAACTTTTACAAATATAAAACGATTAAAAAAATTTTCACAATTCTAAAATCTACCAAATTAGACAAAAAACATGATTAGTGAACAATGAACATATAATCCCATACGGTTTAAGATATATTTGACTTCAGAAATTAAATTGTTAAAATATATTTAGATTACTTGTAGTTTTTCCAACTTACCGCCTGCTAATGCCAATGGACTCTTGTCACATATACGTTTTCTTGTAGAACCCATATTTCCGGAGCTAATCAGCAAAGACTGCAAATCATTTGTACCATCAGATTCATCGTTACTATTATTATTGCTTTTATTTAAGTCCGGCGTGGTGGACACCGATCTAATAGCATTCTTATATCGGATATGTGAAATGTTTTCCTAATAGTGATTGAGAAATATTAATAACACAAAATATTTTTGGTCAAAAATGAATAAGCAAGAATATACCTGTGTATCATCAGGCATAACGAAGTGTTTAGTCAAATACAAATGATGCATCATTGCCTGTAAGCGATCACGTTCCTTTTGTAAGTGCATCTCTAGTTGAGATACTACCTGCATTTGAACTCGAGCCTGGGCCGTTGACCGATCGTCTAAGCAGTGTTCAGTTTTAAGGTGTCTTAAAAAATAATTTTTAAGGCTGATTTTAATTAAAAAATTATTAAGTAATCATATTTGTTCTACAAGTAAGATCTCTCTTTTCGTCTGTTCTGAATCTTATATACCTCTCATCGTAGTAAAACTACTTTTCCAAACATACAAATAATAAATTCAAGTAAGAATATTATGGAAACTATGGCTACGCAAATATTTCTTGCCAATATACGGTCAAAATTTGGAGCTTTGTCAGACAAATAAGGATGGCTATTTACCGGGACAGCGGAACAAATATTTCGACTTCCCGGTATCCCAGAAACCATAATAGGATATAAATTTTTGCATTAGTAGAATTAAAACAGGATTGTAAATGTACTGAGAAATAAAAATTTTATACTAGTCATGAAAAAGTTTTTGTGGATATCGACACAATATTAACCAATATTGTTATTCTTATTTAAAAAATATGTAACATAAATCAATGTTGTATTTGCGATAGAAAAATAGAGATAGAGATATAATAAATTAAATAACAAAATTTTTAATCAGATATTGACAAAATTCAACATTTTTTAATCAAGAATTGTAAATCTCTCTAAAAATTAAATTTATTAAAAATTCACTAAAAAAAGGTACAATTTAATATTATAGCAGTTAGTTTTTCTGTACTGTTGTGTTGTGAATCAACTGTTTTATTTTTAACTTATGGAAAGATGTGTGAGCCGTTACATTTTCTGTTGCGTTTAGGCGTTGCTTCGGGTGGAATTTTGAAAAACAGAATTTGGTGTACACGACGTTAGTGACGGTTGAAACAGCTGATGTATACAGGGAAATGTAAGTAGTACTTTAGTAGTGTTTCGTTTAAAAGGATAAATTAAAATAATGGCATTTAAATTTTTACGAAATATTTATTCATAATTTTTGTTAAAAATTTTAAATATAAAAATATTTTAATTATATACATGTTTTTATAAATATAAAATATTTTTATGGATTACGGTCAATATAGTTTAAATTAAATGTCACTACTGAATTTAGGTTTTAAGTTCTTAAATTAATAATTTTTTTACCTATTTTATAACAACAAAATTAATATTTAATAAATTTTTAGTAAAAAAGTTATAATATTCTGTTTTTGATTATGCGGCTAATTAATACAATTAGAAAAATAATTGAATTTATTTCTTTATTTATTTACAAAATTTATGAAACATAATAAATTATGAATATCAAATAAATTATTAGACTGTGGTTTTTGGCCTGTATATGTAAATAGTATATTATTATTATTATTAATTTTTATATTAGGTAGAATAGTTTTTGTTTTAATAGTTTTTGTACTGCCTTGATATTATCTATGTTGATGGTTCTTAAAAGATATATAAAATATATTTTGTTGGAAAGTGTTAGCTGTGCGTTATTAATTATAAGGCCTGTCACACATTCCGATCGGAATGGTTTTTATTCCGTACTTGCAATTCCGATCGGATTTGCTTTTGCTTCTTCAGATTTCGATCGATTTTGTCAATTTGCAAAAGTTCATTTTTTCTAAATTCATATGGCAACGTTGCATAAATCAAAACAAAAACCATATGTTTTAATATAAACAAAATAAAAAACAGAATTGAAAAAACAAACAAATTTATTATTTATTTTCTTTTAAATCACAGAGTCATCAACACACTATTAACAAATTGCGTAGTCGAACTTTAAGAGATGCTTCGGATCCATTATCATAACCAAATGTAGTGTAAGTACATTCATACAGTAACAATATTTTATAAAATTAATTTTTTTTCTAGATTTATAAGTTATACTAAACAAGGAAGCATTCATAATGATATTAGAAAATCTTCCAAGTTTATCAGTTCCACCGGTAATGCAATTGTGGACCACACTCCGGTATTTAGCAACTGGTGCTTTTTAAGGCATAATAGGTACATATGTATATAAACCTTAAAGCATTTATTTAACTTTTCGTTTTTACATAACATAGCTAAGGATATTGACATTAGCCTAGGAAGAAGTACTGTTTCAACATTGATGTGAAGAATTATACATGCAGTGAAAAATATAATTTGTCCAGAATGGATAAAACTTCATATGACAGTAAATAAAAAACGAGATTCTAAGGCTGAACTTTTCCAAAAATGTCAAACTCCAGGCGTTATTGTATGAATTGAAAGCACCCATGTTAAACTAAATAAGCCATCTGAAGATGAATCCCTTTTTTTTTTAACAGAAAAGGAACATTCAGCGTCAATGCTATGATTGTAAGCATTTTTTGGGATATATATAAATTAACTCCTTAAGTTTTTATTTTTATAAAAAAATATTTTCGTTGTGTGTTTTTTAGAACACACAACTTCTTTATTTGTCAAAGATAAAAGTACAAGTGAAAATTATTTATTAATATTAACTTAAACTACCCTAACTCAAATGCACAAGTTTTGCACACGCCACTTTTGTTGAATCGCTCGTGTATCTTGTAGACACTGTTTCAGCATGTGAACGTTAAATAAAGTGAGCAAAGCTTAGTTGCAAGTAAGGTGTCGAATATCAACTGCAACTGCAACATAAGCTTTGTGAACCGTGTGAATAATTTTATTTTATTTTGGAGTTTTTAAATGTAATTTGTGTTAACTCCTCCCCTCTCAAATGCAAGCGTCCCGATTGCTAAAATGTATGCAAATTATAAATACTTGGGATCTTTTTTTCCACTTGTTTCCTCGCTTTCGGTACTTCCTCTGCTGTTTCCGGAAAATTAACTGCAATTTTCGACTCAAGTGTTTTGTTTGCCGGTCCCTGAGGATTTTCTTCAATCTCCTTCTTTTCTTTTCTTTTTTCTTATCAAATCCCCTTTTTACCGTTATCCAGATAGCGATGCAAAGAGTAGCAATAATAATAAATGAATTTGATGTTATCAATGCTTTGTTTTTATTTTCCAGTAACTCCAGTCGTTCTCTTGGGATAGAACTTCCTCTGTTTTAAAAGCTGTTGTTCTGGGTTGCATAAAAGCCGGAAGGGTTTATTTCCATTTATCTCCTTAGAATAAAATTCTTTATCATTAATCTTGATTGTTGTATTGTGGTTCACCTGAAGCTTACCGTTGTACTGATTCAATAGTAATAGATCACTTCCAATTTCTTCTATAGTGGGGATATGATCATTGTTTACCTGTGTGTAGTTCCCTACTCTGTTCTTAATAAGATTAGTTATACAATGACTTTCTCTTAGTTCTACCAGCTTATATTTATTACATATGGTCATATTATTAAAATTTTTACAATCGTTTTTTATAGCAAACAAAAGTTCATTACATTTTAAAATTTTATTGAATTCAATTTTGTCTATTGTATTGCCAATCTTAACTGGTCTTGCGATAACAATTTTACAAACATTTTCATGGGTGATTGGAATGCTTAAGATATACAACATTTCTTTATTGTTCGTTACTATTTTTACATTGGCAAAAGATAATAATTCATCTACGTTAAATGTTGGGATATTATAGTTTTCCAAAATGTTATTTAAGTTTTCTATTTCGGTTTTTGACAAAATAAATGCATTTACTATATTTATTTTTGCCCATTGTATGGAATACTCAATATTTTGTAGTTCTTTTTCTATAAAATCTAGTTTATGTTGAACTATTTCTTCTAGTTTATCATTCCAATCTTCCTTTTTTATTTTCGATATTTCTTTCGTTAAATTAGAAATTTCTTGTATTCTACTAATGGTCAGATCATTAATAATCATCTGTCGGTTATTGTTTTCTAAAATATTTTTAACTTTTTGATTCAGGATTTCGAAATCATGATTATCTGGTGTTCCTGCAACCCACTTCCACGAGCTACCTATAAAGTCTATTGACCTTTTCCTCACACTGGGACTTAGACGTTTAAGAAGACCTTTTATGTCGAGTACCTGTTGTGTCAAGAACGAACGGAGCGGATGTCCATATGTAATTTTAGTATCCAAGATGGATCCGACATTGTCAAGCAGAGTCTGATATTGTTCGAGTTCGACTGAATGTATAACTTTAAAAGTGCCATCCTGTCTTCTTGCCATGCCACTCTGAATAGTAATTAACCTTGCATCAGAGTAGTCAAGTATATTGAAGTCCGCCAATACGGCTCCAAGGAATAGTCTGCAAAAAAATATAATGATAAAAAAGAAAAAAAAGGATAAAAGAAAATGTATCAATTTCTAATGTGGCTTTTGTGGATAACACGTCCGCTTTCGGTGACAATTGTCGTACCACGGTTTTCCTTAACAATTTCCTCTTTGAAGCGGTTACTTAACTTTTTTCCTGACCTGGTATGTAGTCTTTAATCGGTTTTTTCCTCTTTTTATGGTAGGCTGTCTCCGTTGGAGTCTTTGCTACATTTACTCCTATCGGACGCGTCCCCAGGTGGCGGATCGGGGGGATTGGTTGTAAGGCACATGATATACACACTCTACTGAATGGTGCATTCTGGCTCATCGCATGGGGGTATATATCATGTGTATTATCTCCGATCTTAGGGCTTTTACAGCTTCTCGCGGACCAAATAAATGTAGTGCACTTTAAGGTCAAGGTGGTAGGCAGCAGTGCTGAGGACCTGAATGGTTAGTTGGTGCCTAAACAAACTAACAGCTAACAGCTCCCCTCCAACGCCCATGGCACGGGTTGGTTGTAATTCTAGCCTAGTCCGCGCACGCCGTCACTGCGCGAGATGGTCCTTTTCCTTTACTGGCATACTCGTGGGACAAAATAGAAAATTCAAAGAATCCTAAAAATCGGACACAAGATGACGGACAGTCGCAGGGCGACAGGACTGAAATGGACGTGAGTACGGACGACGATAATGAGATGATAGGGGTCCAACGTGACATTCTTCTTCAGGAAAGTCAACTGTTGGGCCAGCTATCAGAGACGGATGAAATTCTGGGTATCTCGAGGGATTCCTTCACTGGGACCAGCGCCACTGAGAAACTTGAGAATCTTACTCTCGGCTCTGAAGATGAACATGAGATCACTGTAATCTCAGTTCGCGCTCAGAGTCTGGAGAAGAACTCGAGTGTTGAGGCGGGGACTGAGCGAGGGGATGGCTCGACGAACTCAGAGGGTCATTCGTCTGGCAGTGGTTTAGTTCGGCAAGACGCGGTAATGCTTGATGCGACAACCGGCGATATAAACCGAACTAAAGAGGAGCATGCTCGTAGTGGCGCAAGAGCCTTTCTTGGTTATCTGCACAAGATAGCCAAGAGAGGTCCTTTGCCACTTACAGGTAAGGATAAGTACCTTATCAGGAAGCACAGGAGGAACGTCAAAAGATTCGAACGAATCTACGGTCCTGTCTGTGCCTCTTTGGGAATGTCTTATCCTGAAGGATTGTATGTGGATGCTGGCAACACTCCAGAAGTGTCTCGTGAGAGCACAGGAGAAAAGCCAACCTCTTCATCAATCCCTACCGGAGTGAACTATTCTGGTAGTGGCAACTCGGGCAAACCTGCAGTCCTAGTGAAACAGCAGACAACGTCTGGTAAGCCAACAACTACCATTGAAATGGTTGGTCATACACCATCCAGCAAACCTGGCAACCAACAAAAAGTTGTCAGAGATGCTAGGCCTGGAGATGATCAGCCATCAACTAGTAAGAGGACTTTACTTTCGAAGCCTGCCAGCTCCAGTAGTGGGGCTGTACGAGCTTCGATTGGGAAGCCCTCTACATCGAAGAACGCTGGTAAAAACCCATCCGGCTCTCTTAAAGGCCCTCATAGGGGGGTTGTTAAGAGGGCCAGGTCTGGGGATGACCAGCAACCTTCGATGGCCAAGAAGGTTGTTCACACGCCAAACAGCTCTAGTAAGGGCCTCCATAAGGAGGTCATTAAGAGAGCTGTATCAGGAGGTGAACAACCCTCAACATCGAAAAGAGCGAAGGAATCAGTGTTGCAGAATTGTATTTAAGCTGCTATCATTGACAGGGTTGATCCAGATGGGAGGATCAGCGTTGAGCAATGGCGACAAATTGAACACAAGCTCATTGAGGAAATCGCTCTTGTTAAAGGAAGGCCGGATGAGGTATCCTTCAAAGGCGCAGACTGGATGAAGGGTGTCAAGACTATTAACTGCGGGAACGAGAAATCATTTGAATTTCTCAGGAACGCAGTTGCTAGGTGCGACACTCTCTATCCAGGAGCGAAGCTTGAGGTGATACTCGCATCTGAGCTGCCCCTGCGTCCAATAGTGACAGCATGGTTCCCTCCACCCATTTTAGAGGTTGGAACCATTCTGACAGTATTGGAAAATCAGAATAAGGGTCTTCTTACAGGTCAATGGAAGTTGGTTAACACCATGACTTGTAAGGAGAACCAAGGCAGAAACTTCAGATTCGCAGTGGATCAGGAGTCTCTGAAGAAGCTGGAGTCACTGGGGGGAGTTGTCAATTTCGGATTTGGGGTGATCAGGTTTAGGTTCAACAAATCTGATAAACCCAAAGAGGCTGTCAGTGGTGCAAATTAACTTGCATCACTGTGAGGCAGCCTCAACCGAACTGACAAGACTCCTCATTGACTCCAACGTGGACGTGGCCCTCATACAGGAACCCTGGATTAAGAACACCAGGGTATGTGGTCTGAGGGTCACGGGGTACAACCTGTTCATACCATCCACAACGGAAAAGGTACGGACATGTATACTGGCTAGGAATAATCTAAATATTAATTTTCTTCATTTCTTTAGCAGTGGGTACCTTACAGTCGTCCAACAGGAAGCCGCAGGATGCAGCGGGCTTATAATGTGTACATGCCGTATGAGGCAGCCGATCCACCAGGTATCGCTCTGCAGCAGTTGGCGGAGCACGCTAGGAGGAAAGGCGCGTACATGGTCTTGGGATGTGATGCGAATGCTCACCACTATCAATGGGGAAGCATGGACATCAACAAAAGAGGTGAGTTGGTATACGATTTTATAACTTGTTATGATCTGCATATCTGTAATAGGGGTACTACTCCTACGTTCAGAGCGAAAGATAGGGAAACAGTTATAGATGTAACGCTGGCTAACCGTGGGGGAAATTATGTTAGGGATTGGAGAGTAGTTTTGGATTACTCTTTTTCTGACCATAGTATGATATCTTTTGGTCTCGACTTTGAGAAGGCGAGGGAGCAGCCCTATAGGAACTCGAGAAGGACAGATTGGAAGTCCTTTAGGAGGTCAGTCTGTAGGGACCTTAGGGATACTGAGGACTGGAGAGATTCAGTTGAGGGTATCGAGTTGACGGTGAATAATTTCACGAATGTTATTAGGAATAGTTTTGCGCTCAATTGTCCAGTGATTTATCCTGGGAAAAGGAAACAGCCGAAATGGTGGACTAGGGAACTTAGGGACCAGCGGTCTACAGTTAGGAAGCTGTTTAATAGAGCCAAACTAACGAGGAGTGATGAGGATTGGAATAGCTATAGGGATAGTTTCTCTAAGTATAAGAAGGACATTAGACGAGCGAAACGGACTTCATGGGTAAATTTCTGTGAATCGGTGGACTCTGTTAACGAGTTGTCTAGGTTTAAGCGAGTATTATCCAAGGACCCAGTGGCACCTGGATACGTACAACGTGAGGATAACTCGTGGACAGAGTCTAGCTCAGAGTCCCTCAGTTTACTTATGGAGACTCATTTTCCAGGCTGTAGGGATATAGAATCTGTTGGAGGGACAGATAGCGTCAGTGATAACCTACAACCCGAATCAGATGCTGGGGATACCGATGTGATAAGGGAGATGATCACTAGAGACAAAGTATTATGGGCGGTAAATTCATTCGAGCCATACAAATCTCCTGGCCCGGATGGAATATTTCCGGCCATGCTACAGAATGTCGATGAAAGAGCCATCTCTCTATTGACGGAGGTTTTTAGGGAATGTCTTAGAATGAAGTACATTCCCAGGGGGTGGAGAGAGGTAAGGGTCATTTTCATACCCAAAGCGGGTAAGACGACTCACTCGAAGCCCAGGGATTACAGACCGATCAGCCTATCGTCTTTTCTATTGAAGACAATAGAAAGACTGATCGATCTTTATCTTAGGATTAGTATAGGAACTCAGGTCATTAGCGAGTCTCAACATGCTTATCTCAAGGGTAAGTCCGTTGAGAGTGCTCTGCATGACGTTGTGAGTTACATTGAGCGAGGTCTGCTGCAGAGGGAATATACCATGGCGGCTTTTCTCGATATAGAGGGGGCCTTTAATAATATCACGATAGAGGCTATCGAGGAATCACTTGTTTCGCTGAATATAAGTAAGCTCCTTGTTGAGTGGATAATTCTGATGCTTAGCAGCAGAGTTATCAACTCAAACATGGGAGGCACTTATATGAGGAAACTCGTAACTAGGGGCACACCGCAAGGGGGGGTCCTTTCTCCATTACTGTGGCTCTTGGCCGTGAACGTCATTTTAAGACAGTTTGATGCTAAGGGACGGAAGATTGTGGCCTACGCCGATGACGTTGTTTTACTGGTCTCTGGTAAGTTTTTATCTACGATCAGTGAGGTCATGCAGACAGGTTTATGTGATCTGTCCCTTTGGGCCAACAGTAAGGGATTAGGGGTAAACCCCGGAAAAACGGAGCTAGTTTTGTTTACTAGGAAATACAAGGTTGAGCATTTTAGCTTGCCAGTATTGAACGGGATTGAGTTTGTATTGTCAAGTGAGGCCAAATACCTGGGTGTGTACTTGGACAGTAAATTGTCTTGGAGGAGAAACACTCAGGAGAGGGTCAAGAAGGGACTCAATGCCTATTACACCTGCAGGAACTCTATAGGCAAGAATTGGGGTCTTAAGCCGCAAGTTGTATACTGGATTTACACTTCGGTTGTTAGACCTATTCTTACTTATGGCTGTACAGTCTGGTGGAAGGTATTGAGTAGGGAAACGTACAGGAAACTTCTCTCTAAAGTTCAGAGGTGTGCTTCAATTGGCATCTCAGGTGCCAGGAGAAGTACACCTCAGGCGGCGCTGGACATAATCCTCCACCTTCTTCCAATTGAGGAATTCGTGAGGGGTATGGCTGTCCGTGGCCTATTTAGATTGAAGGAACTGGGTTTATTAGGTTCCTCTAGAGCGGGGCATGTCAGCATACTAGATGAAGTCAGATTCAACGGTCGGACACTATCCTTGGCTGAGCCTACGGATTATGTCGGGACCACGATTGACTTCGGGGCTACTCCCGCTTTGGTGTTACCTAGCAGGGATCTTTGGGAAAAGTTCTATGGAGGGTGCGCGGTCTTCACGGACGGTTCGAAAATGGAAGTTGGCACTGGTGCGGGTGTATACTTTATGGGAACTGATATCAGACGATCCTACAAATTGTCTGACAGTTGTAGTGTCTTTCAAGCAGAGATTCTTGGCATTTATAAGGCTCTCGGCTTGATTGAAGGGAATGTTGAACGGGGGTCTGAGATTACTATCTATGTTGATAGTCAGGCGGCGTTATTGGCTCTGACTAGTCATTTTGTTAGGTCCGGATTGGTACTTGAGTGCAGAAGGGAATTGAGAAGGTTAATGGATTCCTATATGATGAGACTATGTTGGGTTCCTGGTCATTGTGACATTCTTGGCAACGAAATAGCCGATGAGCTAGCTCGCAGTGGCTCGGAGCTAGATAGGTCTTTCATAGAGTCATCTGTTAAGATTCCAATTGGGTCCTTCTTTAGGGCCATAGGGGAGTGGACTCTGGACAACACGAATCGAGCCTGGAATGACAGATCGGACTGTAGAGTTTCTAGGGCTTAAGGCCTAGCTTAAAACTGGCGGATTCCAAGCATCTTCTAGGTATGAGTCGTGGTAGTCTTAGAGTCATAGTAGGTATGGTTACGGGTCACTTCTCAATAGGGAATATGATGAGTAAGTGGGACATTGGCACATCAGACTTTTGTAGAACGTGCGATGATGTTGAGGAGCTAGAGACAGTGGAGCACATACTCTGTCACTGCGTAGGGCTTCAGCGTAATAGGTTGAAGTGGTTTGGAAGCCATACACTACATGAACTAGGTGAGGTTAATGGCAAAGGACTTGTCAACCTCATAGAGTTTGTAATGGGAATAAAATGGCTTAGGAACAATCATAACTGATTGATTGGGTATAGGTTCCACTTTTCTCTTTTTTCTTCTTTTCATAAAGGGATCACAATGGGCCGTTTGGTCTCTGGGTGTAGGCGTGAATGCGCCGCCCTTTCCAACCTAACCTAACCTAACCTATGGTAGGCTGTCTTTCATCTGAACCTTTCAATATTAGTTAATCTTGTAATCTTGTGGAGAAAAGTCAACCGTACGCCCAAAGTATAAATCTACAGGTTTTTTTCCAGTCACCGAATGAAATTGTATTCGTTTACTGCTCTTTCTAATAACTCCTCAAAATTTCGAGAGGTTCCGTCGCTTTTCAAACATCGCATGATTTCCGCTAATGTAGAGTGGAAGCGTTCCACTTGACCATTTGCCTCGCTTTTATATGACGGCGTTGTGAACAATTCGATTCCTAGGTCATCCTTCATCATGAATAGTATGGAGGCGGAGTTTAAAGAAGGTTCGTTGTCCATGATCACATTTTTTGGAACGCCATAAGAGAACAAAAGTTCTCTAAGGGGTCTTCTAACATCTTCCAAAGATCGTCCATTTATTAGTTTTACCTTCGCATACTTAGAAAATTTGTCTACAAACGTTAAGACCATTTTCTTATCGGTCGAGAATATATCGATATGAATAGTATGCCCCGGATATGTTGGTATAGGCGCTCCTTTTATCTCTGGTTTATTTGAATGTCTTTCATATTTTCCTTTCTTACATGTAGAACATATTTTTATGACTCTTTTTATTTTACCTGACATGCCGGGGAAATAACACTTTTCCAACATCTGTTTTTTGTTTTCCTTGTCATTACGATGTGCTCTATTGTGAATTTCTATTATCATATTCTCTTGGTCATTTTCAGAAAGAATGTGCTCTACCACTAGTTGTGTTAAACAACATTTATAGTTAGCAAAGTGGTTAGGATATAATCTTTGAATCTTTCCCACTACCCATTCTGGAGCTTATTGGTTGCTCTTCCTGGCTTAAGACGGCTCCAATTGCAAAATTGGAGGCATCGGAAGTTAATTGGAAGTCTTTGTCAAAATCAGGGTAAGACAATAAAACTTCCTGTGAAGCCAATGTATTTTTTTAGCATATCGAACGCATTTCTCGCAGGTTCATCCAGTTTTATTTTCATTTGGAGTGATGCAGATTTCAAAATTCGTCCTTCTTCTCCTCTTAAGAGTGATGTCAATGGTTTCGCCATGTCGGCATAACCTCTAATAAACCTTCTATAATACCCTGACAATACGAGAAACGATCGAAGTTCTTTTAGGGTCTTAAGGTAGGGAAATTTCAGTATTGAGTCAACTTTCTTAGGGTTAGTCATGGTGCCATCCTTTGATACTACAAACCCTAAGAAATCTACCTCACATTTAAAAAACTAACACTTATCTAGCTGGATTTTCATATTGGCTAATTCCAGTGTTCTCAATATCTTTTCCATATGTTCCAAGTGAGATTTTTCGTCTTTACTGAATATTATAATATCATCTATATATACATAGCATATCTTAACGATAAATTCCCTCAGGATGTCGTCTAACGCTCTTTGAAATATTGACGGAGCATTTTTCAGCCCAAACGGCAATTGAGTGTACTCGTACTTTCCGTTATTTACTGAGAAGGCAGTCTTCTCCCTATCCTCCTCTCTCAACGGTATCTGGTGAAACCCATTCTTGAGGTCCAATTCTGTAAAGTATTGGTTTCCACCTAGACAAGACATCGTTAATTTCCGGAATAGGATACTTATCGGCCATAGTTACGGCATTTAATCGTCTAAAATATACTACTAATCTGTATTTTCTCTGTCCCGAAAGGTCCTCCTTTTTCGGCACCACCCATATAGGTGAGTTATAAGGATGGCCTTATAATGCCATCATGTAGAAGACGATCTATCTCTTTCTCCACAACATCTTTTAAGGCCATTGCGTAGGGATAGCTTCTAGCGTGTATTGGTGAACTGTTTTCCGCGCGTATTTCTCCTACTACTGTAGTAGTATATGACAGTTTCTCTTCCGGATCTGAAAAAAGGCAGGGATGTTTCTTCACAATGTTGCTCAGCGATACTTTTTGATGTTCGGTTAAATGTTGGGTCTTTAATTCCAGGTTATTTACATTCTGTGCCAGGCGTTGTTTAATATACATTTTTTTCCTCCCCTAACTGTTAGGTAATTTTCAGATGCGTGAATGACAGCAGAGAGTTCTTTCAAGCTGTCGTTTCCTAAAATTCCGTCAAATGAAAGTAGGCCGGGCAAAAGGAAAAATTTTATTGGTACGTCATTGATTCCGCAGAGATTTAGAAATGTGTGATGGGTTATTTTCGTATCTCCGGCCACAGATTTCGCTCCAAATATTTTCTCATTACGTATAGGTTTACTTACTAAAGTGGGTTTAATATAATTCTTGTTGTTTTCAGTGTCTAATAGAAATGTCAGTATCTTTCCGTCCCCCGTTTTGGCCTCAAAATAAGGTAACGAGGAACAGTTTAATCTAAAAAATTAACGACGACTTGAACGTCATCAGGTTGCTCCTCCCTAGTTTCATCTACTATGAAATTTTCTGGAATTTGCTGGAAATATTCCGCATTATCGTCTGTCCCATCATTTACTGCTCTCTCAGCTTCACCTTCTTCTAATTGGTAATCATCCTGAATGTATCCTCGATCTTCTGGCAACGTTTCTATATGGAAATTTCTTTGTATTTTATTTACTGGTCCTTGAAAAGAAGTTCCAGCTGGCCTTTTTGGGAATTGGTTCATTGATGCTCGATTCATATAGTTGACACGGCCAGTTTGAATTGACCTGTCTACCTCCATACGTTCCGCCACGGGTGGTTTTTGATTGTTTGGCCATTGATTTTGGTATTGGGTTAGATTATGTTGATTTAGAGGCCTATTCTGAGTTTCTGAATTGGCTTGCGGTCTTGAATCCGGATTTTGGTGGGTATTTGAAGGTATATATGGGTTTTGATAATTTGGGTTATAAGTTGGGTTGTAACTTGGATTAAAGTTCTGGGTAGAATTTTCGTACATTCCCTGGGAGAGAGTTTGTTATACCGATTCTGTTCTTCTGCATATTTGCTCTAGGTACGTGTCCATGGGCATAGTTCATTCGAAACGTCATATTGTCTAACTTGAGGCAAATATGTAGTGTCTGAGGCAATGAGCTCGGTTCGCGGACACTTAATAGTCTTGGAAGATCACCATTGAGTCCTCTAACGAAAGTATCTAGTGTTTTTTCCCTATATGTAGTCGTCATTGTTTTCAGACTGTTCTTGTCCAATTCTAAGCAAGAATCTTTGTCTGGAATTAATGAAAGATGTTGGTAGACAGCCTGATAGAACTCTGTTATGGTCTTATTTCCTTGGCGAAGCACCGTCATTTGGTACTCCAACGTCCCGATATCCCGTTTATCGGAATAATGCATCATAAGACACTTTTTCATAGAATTCCAATTTAATGGGGTTCTATAAGATTCCAAGATTCGTATAATTCTAACACCCTATCATCAATGAGATGGTCTGAAGGCGGTCTCAGATTTTCCCTGATCATTTGCATTATCTGATTTTTTTGGACTTCGCTAAGCCCTTGTTCACTAGCTGTCGGCTCCCTCACTGTAAATGTCCTACTAAGTCGATTAGTCAATTGTTCTATAGTCTTGTCAGGCATCGTGTCAATAATAAGTGCGGAATATAGGATAATTATAAAATGTCAGGATTTAAAAAAAGGAAGTTTGGAATTAAACGTTAGCGTTATTATAATTTTCCTACGTCTGCTCTTAACAAGATCAAAAGAAAAAATTCAATTTCATAAAAAAACATAAATTTAAAGAAAATACTTAGAACTAAGCTTACATAAAAACTGCCAGTATCATCCTTCTGTTGATTTTGATGGTAACTTTGTAGAGATGGAATTGTTTTGTTGCTTCTAAAAAACTTTGCTTGATTTTCGTTTATTGATGAAACTAATGATGATTTTCCGTACTAATTATTAAAAATTTTTTTTCGCACTGCTTCCTTTGCGTCGATTATTAATTTTATTTACTAGTTTCAATTTTTATTCACTTATTGTTTGTGTTAAAAAGTTCCAGTCAGTTTTTAGTTTATTTGATAAATAATAGAGAAGAAAAAAATTGTTGCTTCCTTAGTTCACTTAGTTTTATTTAATTTGCATATCCAGTTTTAATTCACTTTAAGATTATTTATTTGAGCCTTTTCCGAAATAAATGATTAATTTGTTAATTAGTTTTATTAAGTACTTTGAAATTTTATTTTATTTTTATAACTTTAATTAACTCTTATTAAGTTTTATTAATTTGTTCACTTTATTCACTTAGTTTTTGTTTTTAATTTTGTGCATTTAATTTTATTTTGCTTTTTTAATTTAATTCACTTTTACTAGGCTTTTAATAATTTTATTCACAAAGTTTTATTAAGTTTTTGTTAATTTTATTTTGTTTTTATCAATTTAATTTTTTATTAACTTATTTCATTTAACCTTTGTTTTCAATTTTGTTCACTTACTTTTACTTTGTTTTTATTAATCAAATTCACTTTTTTGTCTTATTTCTTAAATTACGTGTCCGCATTACACGGGCTTGAAAGGCTGTGATATACGCCACTCCGGTTTATCCTTTTCCAGGATTACTGAGGCACCTACCAAGGCTTGACTTGACTTTACCACGAACCTCTTTCTTATCTTTTAAAAGGAAGGGTCCCTGCTCGGGCGCCAATTAACTCCTTGAGTTTTTATTTTTATAAAAGAATATTTTCGTTGTGTGTTTTTTAGAACACACAACTTCTTTATTTGTCAAAGATAAAAGTACAAGTAAAAATTATTTATTAATATTAAACTACCCTAACTCTAATGCACAGGTTTTGCACACACCACTTTTGTTGAATCGCTCGTGTATCTTGTAGACGCTGTGTCAGCATGTGAACGTTAAATAAAGTGAGCAAAGCTTAGTTGCAAGTAAGGTGTCGAATATTAGCAACATAAGCTTTGTGAACCGTGTGAATAATTTTATTTTATTTTCGAGTTTTTAAATGTAATTTGTGTTAACTTATATATATATTTATTTATTTATTTTGATTTTGCTTCAGATTTGTGATTACAAAATGAAAGTACGTGGATGCTTCTAGGCCTGGGTCTTGTCACTACTCATTTATATGGAGCATGAGTAGTTCTAGAAACTATTTCTTAAATGAATATAAACACATTTCGTGGCTGCTTGGAGATTCAGGCTATGGGTTGGAGCCATTTCAACTTACTCCATATAAAGATGTTGCCGCTGGGACTGTAGAGCACATTCTAAAGGACACAACATTGTAGTACGTAAAATTGTGGTCTTAAAAAGCCGATTTCGATGCTTGCTGGGTTCTTTGGTATACACTCCACAAAAAGTCATAACAATTATTAGAGAATATAACATAGACTGGGAACTAGATTCGGTGATGATGATGATCATTATGAATATAAAACAAGTAAGAGACAATATAGCTGCGGGATTAAATTAAATAAAACACCATATAATATATATTTACAAACACATTTTTATTAATTTTTTATTAAAAATATATGTTTAATTACATTTAATGTAAAAAAGGAACATGTTTTTTTTTGGTATCAGTCTTTAAGGAATTCATTATTTATAAGATTTAACTAAAAATATATGAGTAAAATATTTGTACTCTTCGATGAGATCAAATTTTTGAATTTTAATTTCTTCTTGCTGTTCTTCCATTAAATGAACTATATTTTCTAAGTTTGCATCGGTTTGCCGGTTCTTCAATACTTGGAGAATATTTTTTAAATGTGTATTCTCCTCTTTTAAAATGGTGTTTTAATCCGCCTTGGGAGTGGATGGTGTAAAAGGTCTATTGCATTTTGGTTTAGGTGATAGTGTTGGTGAAACCCAGACTGCTCTTATTAGTTGTTTCGATAGATTTTGTTCTTTTTCTCACATTTAATGTCGATGGCTCTATACTATTTTCTATATCAGATTCATGTCATGTCCACCTCTCCAAAACTTGAAATCATTGCAGGGACACAATGCTTTCAACACTTTTATATACCGCTCACTCGCGCCACTGTTTCCTCGACGTCACTTAAAACATATTTGACCGCCACCAGTTCTTTCATTTTTTTTTTATTGTGACACATCTTTTTTTACGTACTGTTTCCAGTCTGCTTACGTCTTTTTCCATGTAAGTATTTTCGCAGAGATAATTTTAAAATTTAAAACAAGCCGTACCACACAATAAGGCTAAGTACAGACCCTCCCGAATTTGATCTATTTCGTACCGAAATTTTGAATTTACAGTTTCGGAAACTCCGATGTGCTCCTAAAAGTCGAAAAAATTCCATTTTTAGGATTTTCGCTGGTTTTATGGAATTGTGGGATTCCTTCTAAGAAAATTTTAAATATTTTTACACTTCACCGTTTAAAATGATAAAGGTAATAACCACAGAAAAAAATGTACTTTATTTCTAAAAATCAGAAGAACCATTTATTCGAATTTTTTTTCATATAAATTCAATTAAAAAGCGGAGATTTTTAATATATAAAATTTTTTTGGACGTTAGCCTTTGTTTCTGCTAACTGAACAAAAAATTGCAGTTTCCTAATAAAAGTAACTGGTCCACATTGGATGGATGTGGATTACCCATAGTTCCAATATTAACAGAAAATCATAATTTGTTTACCTTATTAGTAATTCACTTTGAATTTTTAGTTAATTTAAAGTATTTGTTTTGTTCATACATTTCAATTTAAGTCCCCCACAATATGCTATTTTATATTTCAAAATTTTCAGCATTAAAACGGATTTTTTCAAATTTACAAATTTGTAACCGGTTTTTGTCAAATGCTAAGTATTCGAAAAATGGGTTTCGCAAAACCACGAATAATTCATCTCCATAAATGCGCGAAAATTTTAAAAAGATTGTTGATCTTTGAGAGAGTGCAAAAAAGTAGACATTATACTTATGACTAGATTTTTATGCATTTATTTTTTAAAAATATGCGTCTAAAACATATACTTAAAAATTCAAAATATACCCTAAAAATTAATTTTTTTTTATATTTATTAAATAAAAAGAAACAAGTAAGAAAGATATAGTTGGTCAAGCCCGACCATATGATACCCCCACCATTGTGTATGTCCATCAAAATTCGTGGAGGGGTCTTATATTAGACATGTGAACAATTGTGAACCGATACTTTTATTAAGTGTAAAATAAAATATAAGAATACAGAATATTACGTTAATACTAACATTTATATGAATTTATGCACTTTAGGGTGACTCCCGAAAGTGGGCTTATATAGGAGCTATGGTAAATTATGGAGCGATCCTCATAAAATTTGTCACTATGACTTCTACTTATATAAAACTTATTTTTGTTGAATATAAACTTGATACTAACATGTGTATGTGATTTATGCATGTCGTCGCTGGCTGCGACTGTCTTTCATAAGGGGCGAACTTAACTACACCATCCAAAAGTATCAAGACACAATTTCCTTATAAACAGTCGGTGCGTTTATTTCTAATAAAAATAAAAAAGTTAATAAAGTATAAAAATATAATAATAACACTACTTACCGCAGTGCTTTTCCCTTACGAACTGATTTTACTAATATTCTTATTTGTATAACACATTTCAAATAACGGTACCAACTTAACGAAAGAAAGCACTGCAGAAAGATCAATATAAAAAGGAACAACAACATCACATAAGAATTATAAAGAAACAAGTACATAAGACAATTTAAGTAAACATTAAGGTGGCTCACAAAATAAAATAAATTCGTAATAAAATATATATAAGTTTAAGCAAATAATAAAATCAAATAATAAATAAATAAATCATTGGTCAATATGAGCCATTAGGCGACATCCCCACCCCCGTGGATCGGCAACGATTCAATACTCCAAATCCAAGACGGCAAGTTTGGAAACGGGACGTTTTAATATTCCTGTACTAGTGCGCAAGGGGGAACGTACGAAGGGGACTGAGTCACTTCGTAAGTGGCGCTTGGGACATGTTGACTGGGACATATACGGGGACAGTATTAGGGCCACTGCTTTAGAGCAGTCTTTGGATGACTTTAGGATACTGATGTTAGATGACCAGGTCAATAAGATAGATCAGTGGATGTGCACGGTTAATGATACACTCCTTGGCCGATGTCGAAAGACTAGGCTAAGTAAGGTCAAGTGGTGGACCCCGGAGTTGGATATGATGCGGAGGAATGTCAGAGAATTAGCGGACAGTGTTTGCCGGATCAGGAGTAGGAAGTCGCCGGGTATGGATGGTATGACTGGAGAGATGTGTAAAAGCATCTGGAAAGCCATACCTGAGTATCTGGAGGCAATCTCTGGGAAGTGTATTTGCCAGGGCTATTTCCCTGGGGCTTGGAAGTGTGCTCGCGTTGTCGTTCTTCTGAAGTCTCCTGATAGGGAGACTCGCTCGTATCGGGACATCAGTCTCCTTCCGGTACTTGAAAAAGTGCTGGAAAGGGTCATGGTGAATCGACTGAAGGAGGACGCCAATGAGGGTACTTCTGAGTTCCAATTTGGTTTTAGGGAAGGTAGGAGTGTGGAGGATGCTGGGGTGCATGTGCGTAGGAGTGTTAGTGACTCTGGTGCTAGATATGTCCTGAGCATATTTGTAGATTTTAAGGGTGCGTTTGACCACCTCTCTTGGAGTGTCGACATGAGGAGGATAGAGGAAGTGGGCTGCCGGGAGTTGGCTCTTTGGCGGAGCTACTCTAGCGGCAGGAAGGCTTGTGTGGTTGGTGCCAGCGATACGGTTTGGAGGGATGTTGTTCGTGCTTGTTCAAGCTGACTGCTGTTGCGGGTGTGGTTAGAAGCATCCTTAGAAGTGACTGGGGCCTAAGCAGGCGTGCTGTCCGTACTGTATATGAGGGCCTTTTCGTAGCTTGTACAGCGTTTGGTGCTCCTATATGGTATGATCTGGTAGATGGGGATGTTGGTCGGATTAGAGCACTCTTAGATGAGTGTCTTGTGGATAGGTGGAGGACGAGATGGACGAACAGCGACAAAGGGAGGGTAACGTATGAATTCATACGTGACGCGGACTTCGTACGGCAACGTCCAGACTTCAGCTTCGGCTTGAGTTTGGGGTTTATACTGACGGGACATGGTCCACTCAATGCATTTTTGCATAAGAGAGGTCTGTCTGATACTCCGAACTGTGGGTGTGGGAGGGAACCTGAGGACGTGGTGCACATACTGACTGAGTACCCGTACTATGATGACATTAGGAGTTTGAATAGTATGGGACTAGCTCATACTGACATGGGATGGGACTTTAGTAGGGCCTTAATGAACGATCGGATTTTTGAGGGGTTGGGCGTTTTTGCGCGTGGAGTATTTAATAGGAGAAGGTTAGGACATGTTAGCGGAGGCAACCCTCCGTTACAATCATCTACGTAGTAGAGTCGTCCTACTGCCGTTGACTGCCGGATCGCTGTATCGGTTGCCCACGATGTTTGACACGCATCATGGTGCGTTCCAGGTAGCTGTTGCTGGTTGCTGCTGCCTCGGTTGTTTTCCTCCTTCGTTGCTTTCGTTGTTTTATTTCTTTGGTGCCTTTCCCCTTTCGTTGCCTTCGTTGTTTTTGTTGTATTTTGTTGGGTTGTATGTGACGTTTTTGCTGGTGTCACTACGTGGCCAATGAGTACTCCGTGAGGAGTGCTGCGTTAATTGTTGTCTGTGTTATTTCGGTTCGTGCTGTCCTTTGTCGGTGTCACACCATGTGGCCAACGAATCGCCCGAGAGGGCGATTGTTGAATGTTTGTATGTGTACTGTTGTCCCTTTGTGTTTTTATGTTGATGTATGTTTTGTGTGTGGTAGCTGTGGGTCACCAGTCCCGAAATATTTGGAGTTCAACTGGTAGTAGTCATTTTTGGCTACGAAGTCCGACCGGTGACTTAATACTGGTACCACGGGTGTCGGGAGCACCTGGAACTTCAGTTCCAGCCTGACATTGAGGTGGGCCCTTGGGGAGCTTTCGTGGAGGTTGTGGTTTAGACCCAAATCGCGGGTAGAGCGTGAGCTCGGTGTGGAGTTGCATTGCAACCGGGTGCCGTGACCCATAGATCGGAGGGAGTTTTAGATGGGCTCCGCTCCTGACCAAGGGGGAAGGCATGTCCAAATACATGTATTCAAATTGGTACTCAGGTGTAGCAGTTTGTTGCATCTGGGGGCGTTGGTGGGCGCATTGTACTCACCCGGTGTTGAGAGCACCGTGGGGTAAGACCGTCGTGGCAGGTACACCCATGTTAATGTGCAACACATCTGTACTAGTGCGCACATCAGCACTACGGATGATACCATCACTACCCTTGAACACCTCTTCAACTCGATTAGAAATACATTTACCTAAAATTCTTCTAAGGCGTGGAATCCAAAATGATCTGCGAGTTTTACATATCGTGGATTAAAAATTTTGATGCTTCATTTTTTCGTGCACATGGGCCACAAACAACTCGGTAATAGGATAAAATGACGGCAATATAATCGATAGTCTATTGTCCAATGGTAACCAAGTAGCTGCGTTCCATTTCTGCAAGCTATCAAGCTGGGCTTGTCGACAAAGGAGCAACTCAGCAGATTTTAGCTCGGCAGCAGTTAAATCATTTTCTTCTTCTGGGCTGGATTTCTCTTGACATCGTTTAATAAAATGTATTACCCATGCAACCGTACGTTTTAATTTTAAATATGACGGAAATCTATTAAATTCAATAACATTAGGGGCGATTGCCAACAATGCAAATTTTCTTCCTCATCTGGACCATTTGTAGCTGTATTAATCTTTTGAGGACACTCATCTTCACTACCATACAGAAATTCTGGACCTTTGAACCAACAGCAATCATCAGAAAAATCTATCTGGCTCTTCATTCTAGTAGTTTCATCAGCAACATTAACATTAATTGGCAACCACCTCAAATCTGTTGGACTAGTAGAATCAAGAATTTCAGTGATTCTATGGGCAACAAAGGGCTTGTATCTACGGCTTTCAGAACTAATCCAATTAAACATGGTTATAGAATCACTCCAGCAAATAGTTGTTGACATTTTTATAGAATCATAAAGTGGCTCAAGAAACCCAGTGGATCAAAAATAGACATAACCACACTTAAAAGTTCGCGTTTTTATGTATGCCACGTACCTGCTGGGCAATTTCAATGGCCCTTGCCGGCGTTGGGAAACTATCAACAAAATCATCTACGTAATGGTGATCCACAATATATTTCACGGCACGAGGAAATCGATCACGAAAGCAAAGGGCATTTGTATCTTTGACATATTGGATTAAGCAAGGTGAACAAGCAGCACCAAATGTCATTACAAGCATTTCATAGGAATCAGGTGGTTTTCTATCATCTTGGCGCCAAAGGAACCTTTGAGAACATCTATCTTCAGGAGCCACAAGCACCTGGTGAAACATTTCTTTGATGTCCCCACATACTGCTGCTACACCAACACGAAAATTAAATAAAACTGATGGCAGCGGCTTATATTGGTTAGGACCTTTAATCAGTTTGGTGTTCAGCGAGACACCTTCTACGGTTGTGACAGCATCAAACACTAAACGAACTTTTCCAGGTTTATTCGGATTGATAACTCCAAAGTGAGGAAGATACCATGTCCTAGGGCAAACATCTGAGGCTTCATTAGGAAACAATTTACGAATATACCTTTTGGACAAATAATCCTTCATAATAGACTTATACGCTACACCAATTCATCCAGGATTTCTTTTCATTTTACGCTCAATACCAACAAGTCTATTTAAAGCCATGGTATAACTGTCAGGTAGCACAACATCATCAGAACACCACAAGGGCCGAGTTTGGAATCTCCTATCTACCATCACTGCGGTTTCTTTCATTATTTGACGAGCACGTAAGTCATCCTTTGATTCTATGACCGCCACCAAGTTATAGAGCTTCTGTTCTGGCTGAACCGACAATAAACACAAATGAGAATTGGATGACTTACCCATCATTTTACGAAATACGAAATTTTACGAAATCCTAATGGGATGTTAGCAGCGTAAGGACCATTTTCTTCCAGGGACACAATTTCATCGGCAAGATGGGAATGATCCAATCCAATCAAAACTTTTTTTTATTTATTCAGAAAAAAAATACAAGAAAAGGTGCTGCCTAAGCGTCCATTGGACATTTTTGAGCCAAGTTGGCAAAAAGTTAAATGCATGTTATATACAAAAAAGTTTAAAAATACAAAAAAAAAAAAAAAAAATGTTTGAGTTTTTAAATTTTCAACTAAATATTACAAAAGAAGCATTTTCCAAGTTTTCAAGTAAATATTCTTTAAGCTTTTTCTTAAAAAGAGATATTCTTTCAATACTCTTTAAGTTATCAGGCAAATGGTTGTACTCCAAACTATCCATATGTTACACACGTTGCTTTGTTGTTCTAGCCTACATCTTGCTATCCAATATTATGCAGAGATTTAAAGCCATGTATGAGAAGTTGCATTTTATTCAATCCATGTACAGGCAGTACTGTTCAGCAATATTTTTATAAAGAGATAGCGTTGGATATATTCTCGGGAGATTAAAGACAGTTTTCAGTGCTTTGTTTTGAACTCTTTGTAACGGCTTAAGTTCGTTGCTTTTTTTGTAACCATATATAATGGGCAGGTAATTGAGGCGACTATATATCAATGCATTATAAATAAGTAACTTAGTTTTTGTGTTAAATTTGTTCTTAAATTTATAAATTAAACCTATAGCTGGTAAAATTTTTACTTTAAGGATCTGAATATGTGTGTCCCATGACAAATTACTTTGCAAATACACACCTAAGTATTTCGTTTGAAAGGTTTCAAAAACTTCTTTCCCATCTATAAAAAATACTAAAACTTGGGTTGTCAGAGTACGGCTTAAATCTTATTAACTTAGTTTTTTTCAGCATTTAACACCAATTTGCTTAGCCTTACAAACTCTGCTATTAACGCTGAATCTCGTTCCATATGTACCTTCAACGCAATTTCATGTTTATATGGATAAAAAAAGACATATATCATCAGCATATAAAACCAATTTCCCAAATAATCCCAGGTTCATCAAATCATTAATATAAATTGTAAATTAAAATTGTATATTATGTTCGTCTAAATACATCGTCAGCTGTTTGCACAATATTTCTTAAAAAAAATTGTCAATCAATGGATGTAACGCAATAGGTCGAAACTTATCAACTTTAGTGGCATGACCTTGGTATTGGTATTATTTTTCTGCAATTTTTAAATCATCTGGATACACCGAAGAATCAATCATATTGTTAAAAATCGTAGACAAATAAGGAGAAATGTCATCTTTACATTCAAAAAGCATTTTTGGAGGAATTCCATCATAACCACAACTTTTCGATAAATCTAGTTTTGAAATAATCTGAGAAACTTCCAAATCAGTTTTATAAACGAAATCAAATGATTGCGGACTTACTTTTAATGTTTTTAGCCCATTACAAGAATCACCTGGTAATTGTTCAATTTGTTGCTTAAGTGTTTTTGGAATTTCCAGAAAGTATTTATTAAACAAATCATATTTAACTTTATTGTCTGTTATAAAATCTCCATTTAAGCTTTTAATATTTACTTCGCTTTTTAGTTTTCTACCTAGCTTTTCATTAAGAAATTTCCAGCATTTTTTTGGCTCTTGCTGAATATTATTTAGGTTGTTATAATAGTAATTATTCATAAATTAATTACAAACTTTACGAATTAAATTACTTATTCTTTTTAGCCTAACTTCTACATCTTTAGAGTTGCGTTTTTTTTTCTTTGTTTTAGCAGATTTTTTTTTTTAAATAAAATCAAAGCATGTAGATTTTTACTTATCCAGGGTGTTATTGCATTTCTAATAAGTCTTTTATAACATTTTTCCATGGTAGAACTGTTAACTGCCTTTGAAATATAGCTTATTATTTCAGAAGTATCTATAGAAGGATTACCAGTTATCTTAAAATTGAGAAAAGAATTACGAAGACTTTCTGTAGCAAGTGCATAATTACAAACTTTTCTGACATTTTCATTTAATTCATAACTAAAATCTTTGGCTTTAATTTTGCATGATATCTAATTATAGTCTGTTAAACCGCAAGAAATGGCAGATTCTGGTTGTGTTACTAAAGTAAGACAACACATTTATAAGATTTTCAGACGATGTTTGTTGTAAGACATCAACGTTTGAATTACCAACAACAATATTAGGGAATCGACCAAAACTGCTACACAAACTTACAACAAAATCCAAAGATTTAGCAATATTACATTTTTGTGACCTGTAGAACAACGTAAATTTTAACGGTTTTTCATTAATTTTATAATTTTCTAACGATATTGTTATCGATTCAAGATTATCATTACTTTTACACTCTTCAACCTTGTACTGTAAGTTGTTTTGTATATAAACTGAAGTTCCTTCATAATTATCTCTTCTTCAACAATGTACCACATTATACCCAGGGACGTTATAAATTTCAACAAGGTCAGCGCAAAACCAAGTTTCCTGTACAGCAATGATATTGGGTAGTTTTGGAAAATTAGAAATCATCATTTTAAATTTATTAAATTTTTCTATTGCTGAAATGCTTCTCATGCAATTTTATTGTATTATTGTATTAAAATAATTATTAAATTCATGAAAATTTTCAAAATGTTGATTATTTATCATAGAAAGGGTAAATAAGTTAAAAAAAAATATTTCAAAAATTTTATGATTTGTACTTAAGTATATATAATTCTAAGCAGATGACATAAAAATACGGTTGTCTTCATCACCAGAATTTTCCACTGTACCTTGCGGTGGCAAGTTCGACCTACGTCGTGACAATTTATTTGTTGCAGCATCCATTAGCATATCATCTACTTCTTCTTCATTTCTTATTAGTTTTGGTCTAGAAATTTCACTTCTCTTTACGTATACTCTACCATTGTATGTATATACCATCTCATAACCAACGGTTTTTAAAGTTTTGGCATATTTAAAAACATTAAGAGTTTCCCTGCTAAGAACATCATTGATGTAAACAGATTTTGTTTCCTGACTTTCTTTAAGTTTTGGCTTGGATAATATTAATTTATCTTTTGATTTTTTTGACTCAAATTTTACTACCATAGTACGTTTTTTAGCAGCAGTAGAAGATTTCTTATTTAAACCATCTCTTTTCTTAATAAAATACGCAGCACCAATATCACTCTCAATCAATTCTACACCGACTTTTTAGAAATAGCCATAAGGCAGTTTCATCATCTTTCACAACGACCCCACTAATAGGCAATCTTTTTTAACACTGTCATCATTTAGGTATTTTATGGAATCTTTCAGACTTTTAACTTCACTTTTTAGCAAACGATTCTTTTTCATCACAGTTTCAATTTTCTTTTTAATTTCTGCCACCCCTCGTAGAATGTCATCATATTGTTTTGACATAAAATTCATTGTCTCTTGTAGGTTCGACAGCTGATCAAGTTTGTTTAGTTGTTTTTTATGTCATTCAATTCATTCTTCACTGTCCCACCACTTTCATCACAGAGATTGCAAAAATAAAAATACTCTCATCCCCCAATAAACTCTCATATTGACGTTTGTTTAAGTTTGTACATAAAGCATGCAATGTTTTCGCGCACTTATCGCACTGTGTATAATCGTCATCCTCTTTAACCTCCATTCTACATTGACCACATAAATTTTTTGTTTTATTATTGTTACGGCGGGTCTTATTCGGCATAATTTAAGTGATTTTTATTCTTTACACTTTTATTTAAAAACAGATCAGAAAAGAAATTTATAATAACAGGTGTAACTATTTTTTTTTTAACTTAGCAAAGAATTTTGTTGCGGAGAAAAATTATTTGACGTTTACACGATAGGGTTGCCAACTCTTAACTTTACTTTAGGAACAACACCATTATATAATTTTATTGGCAAACCAGGAAGATCACTTAAATCGATATTAAAACTCTGAGCCGGCAATTTTAAATTCGAAAAACTATAAACATAAACGTTTCTCAAAGCATATTTTCTTCGACTATCTACTCCACTTACATGCATATTAACCACTGTTGCCATTTCCTGCGATGCCTTACCAGCGTACCAATTTAAATTTAATTTATTTTGTTGCCCCTGAAGACCATGTTGCTTCACCAAGGAACTGTCCACCATAGTAACTGAAGAACCTTCATCCAACAACGCATAGGTTTCTATTTTGCTACTAGGACCATAAAGTATCACTGGCACCACTCAGAACAACAACACGCCTTTGTCTGCAGCTTTAGACACACAGCTCAAAATAGACTCATTTTCATTTCTTGAGCCACTTTCAGCAGCTGACTCAGATGAACTCAAATTACTTCCACCGTTATTAAGTTTCAAATCATGTAATAATTTGTTATGTTTTCTTAAGCAACCATCAACTGTACACGGCCTTCGAAAATGACAATTTCTGCTTTAATGGCCACCACCGAGATAGGAAAAACATAACCTCAATTTTTTAACTTCATTCCAACGATTAGGCACACTTAATGAACCAAATTTTCTGCACTCAAATAATTTATGATTAGCCTGGCACATTGGGCATTCTTGTTTTCGTTGACCCTCAACGGCATGGAGGATAACTTTTCTTTCTGGTTCACTTTTAAAATTTCCACTAGTACTTTGAATTATTCTTACCAGGTCAGCAACACCGTTGAGCAACTTACTAAAATCCAGTACTGTTGGGTATGGTTTTATTGTTGAGGCATAGAGAGCCCATTCCATTCTTTTGTTCATTGGAATTTTTCCGACCAACTCTTCAATCAGCGTGGGGTTGGCCAAATGCTGCTGTCCATTAACAGTTTCTAAAAAGGCGGCAAGTTTCTCACTTTAACAGCAAAAGGAACAAGTTTATTAAAGGCATTCTCACTGATGGGTTTAATTTTTTTCACTTATTGTAGCTGGCAACGAATAAGCATTTCTGGCCGACCATATTGGAAAAACAATTGTTATAAAACCATACACACATTATCTGGATGGATCAATAATGACTTCACACATTCCCGTGCTTCACCCTTCAAAGCCTTTTGGAGCCTCAAACAATTTTCAAAATTATTGTAATTGTAAACTGCAGTTGATTGTTCAAAGGCTGCTGAATGGGCCAATCTTCAGGGGAGCCATCAAATTCTGGTAAATCGTAAATTTTTCTAGGCATTGAAATTGAACCACCATTTTGAGACAAATGAAAATTAGTCGGCAATGTATTGGTCAAAGGCTGTTGATTTGCGCCAAAATCCAAAAAATTGTTCTTCGCGCTGTAAATAACGCTTGGGGTGCGCGTACAGGAGCTACGGCCGTTGCGTGATGGCGGAGCGGTCATAAGGACTCCGTCGGTTGCAGAGAGAGAGAAAGTCGCTACCAATGCGAAGTTCGGAGAGGTTGGGTTGGAGGTGTTCATACGGGACAAACTTGGTCTGAAAGTGGTTGTGCAGAGGGTGCATTCGGAGATCACTCCGGACGAATTCATGCAGGAGCTTTATGCTTGGTACTTCCTGAGGTGTTCCGGAAGTACGTAAGGCTGGTAACTGGGTCATGGATGGCCAGTGCTACATCAAGTGGTTCAGCTTCTTGGTTCGCCTACATGATGCTGTTCCGAGCTGCTACAGATGCCTTGGCTTCGACCATATGGTACGGGAGTGTAGGATGGAGGAGGGAGTATGCCGAGTTTGTGGACAAGCTAGCCATGTGGCTTCACGCTGCACAAATGAGGTGAACTGCAGAAACTGTGCGTTTAAGGGACTCCCGTCCGGACATCTGATGATGTCGGCGTCCCGTCCTGTGTATAGCGCCATAGCTGCCAGAGCGAACACACGCCACTAAAATGGATAAAGACCTGAAGATATTACAGTTTAACTGCCAGCGGTCATATACGGTGATCTGCGAACTAAGGCATTCGATATGTGGCCTGGGTCACACGTGTTTTATGAGATCATTAATATTAAGAGACTTTTACGGATAATGCATATCTAATATTATTCTCTGAGTCCACAAAAGATGTATATTGGTAAACATTGTTCTAATAGTTTTAGAGCTTCGTAACCAACAAGCGGATAAACTTTACTATATTTCAACTAAAATGATTTGAAATCTGTTGATTCAAAATTAAATTTAAGATATGAATGAGTTACATTTTAGCTCTTTTTGACTCTTTGAAAGGATTTTTTCCGTCTTTAAATTACTTATCACGTCGTTTAAGCAAACTTCAATGCGAAGTAAAAGTTCTGAGTACTTAGCATTGAGAGGTGCTATCTTAAAAAAAAAAAATAATAAAAGTAGGGTTTCATGTAAAAAATCGATAGTTTCATCAAATTATAGTGAACTATTAATTTTTTTAATTAATTGTTTTTCCTGCCACATCGGAAAGTTTTCTTTATATTGCGTCATTGAACAGAATAACTTTCTTTATTTGATCATTGTTTCCATAATTCAGCAAAATATTTTCAATTGAAGTAAATCATTGGTTTCTTTATAGGTTTTTCTTGCAGCTAGTGCTAGTTGATTTTTAAAAGAACTCATTTAAGAAAAAAAAATATCTTAATGTTTGTCTATAATTTATACAAAGATGTCTTTCCATTTTTGAATAGTTTCATGCTTTCATTGGAATTTTTATTTAAAATTCTAAATAATATTTACATTAAATTTATTTATTTATTTATTTTATAATGACATACAATTACAAATTATATTCTAATTCTAACCGAGCGGAGTAACGAAGACCATAGCTCGTTGTAGTGAAACAGACCAGAGTCTCTGGTGGGAATCGAACCTACAACCCCCATCGGGGCAACCATTTACATTAAATAATTGTGTGTTTAATAATATTTTTCAAGATCTCTTTGCACCCCCCCCCCTTGAATGTCATTACGGATCCCTTGTGCATTGCGGACCACCATTTGAGAACCGTTGATCTAAAATATGTATTTTTTTACAAATATAGTCTTATATCTGAAGAAAATATTTATACTTTTAAGAAATCGGATAAAAAATATATTTGGAATTTCATGAATTTAATTTTTTAACAATACCCGTAAATTTTAATAATAATATTGAAAGACAAGACAATAAACTTTAAAGGCAGTGATGATCAATTTCATCTTCCATCAACCGATATGAAAAATTTATTATAATTACGATTAATCCTCATTATCAGTAATATTCAACTCAACACGCAGCGATTAAAAATTTCGGGCCTGGTACAATTTGGTAAAGAAAAATCTTTTATTTTTTAAAAATATTTTTACCATAACAAGATTAAATTACGAATTTTTTGAGATCCATTTCAAGAAAAAAAATCTAAACTTTGTTTGGCCTAAACTGAACTGAGTGTGATCCAGATTTTGGCTTCGGTCTGAATTTGGGTTTTATACTGACGGGACATGGCTCACTCAATGCATTTTTGCATAACAGAGGTCTGTCCGATACTCCGAACTGTGGGTGCGGGTGGGGACTTGAGGACGTGTGGCATGTACTGACGACATGCCACTACTACCATGACATTAGAGAGTTAGATAGTATGGGCATAACTCATACTGCGGGGGTTTGGGACTATAGTAGGGCCTTAGTTGAAGTGCGGACAATTGGGAGGTTGGGCGATTTCACCCGGGAGGTATTTGTTACGAGAAGAAGGGGACATGAGTAGTGGAGGCGGCTCCTATATGAGCAACCGTAGTGGTGCTCCTTGCCGCTGTTGCTTGGTCGCCCTCTTCGTCGCTGTTGTTTGTCCCCGGTTTGCGGGTATGTATATGACTGTTGCAGTGGTTGGCATGATGAATTACTATTTTGCTCCTGCTTCGCTTTCCTGTTCGCAGTTGCTGTTTCTTGCTGTTGCCTCTTCCTGTCGTCTCACCTTGCTGTCTCTCTCGTCATGTTCTTCTCTGTTCTCGTTGTTAGTTCCAGATCACTTTTGTGACCAAAGACCACCCGCGTTTTGTCCTTTGCTGGTGCCACAACATGTGGCCAATGAATCGATCGTGAGGGCGATTGTTGATTGTTTGTGATGTAATTGTTGTCCACTTATGTTGATGTGTGTTTTGTGTGTGGCCGTGGCGGGTCACCAGTCCCGAACTGTTTGGAGTTCAACTGGTAGTAGTCTTTGGCTACGAAGTCCGGCCGGTGACTTAATACTGGTACCACGGGTGTTAGGAGACCCTGGAACTTCGGTTCCAGCCTGACAACGGTGCGGCCCCTTGGGGAGCTTCATGGTGGTTGTGGTTTCGACCCAAATCGCGGGTAGAGCGTGAGCTCGGTGTGAAGTTGCATTGCAATCGGGTGCCTTGACCCATAAATCGGAAAGAGTTTAGATAGGTTCCGCTCCTAACCAAGGGGAAAGTCATGTCCAAATACATGACTTCAAATTGGTACTCAAGGATGGCTTCTGTCAGTCTTGGGGGCGTTGGTGGACGCATTGTATTCACCCTGTGCTAAGAGCACCGTGAGGTTGAGTCTACATAGACAGGTACTCACGTAAAACCTTCGACGTTGTTCCGGCAGGCAAGG
Source organism: Protocalliphora azurea (assembly GCA_932274085.1). Classification (NCBI taxonomy): domain Eukaryota; kingdom Metazoa; phylum Arthropoda; class Insecta; order Diptera; family Calliphoridae; genus Protocalliphora; species Protocalliphora azurea. The sequence goes on along the minus strand of OW026524.1, from coordinate 12,874,796 downwards.
GACGGCATTAATTTGCAAAATCCTAAAAATATTTGCCGGCGGGCAATGAGTCGCAAAATGTATAAAAAAATATTTATTTGTTCCAGCAAACAATTTGCACAAAAAAAAAATCCAAAAATCTTTTTTTGAACGGCGAGGAGTCACAAAATATTTAATTTGTTACGGCACGCAAGGAACCACATAAAAATTCACATAAAAACATTTATTTTGTTCCGGCAGAAAGGAACCACATTAAACGAGTAAACTCGCACATTATTGTTCAAATCATTTGTTTGGCAAATATTGAGTAACAAAATTCACAAATATTTATTTTGTTCCGGCAGGCAAGGAACCACTTAATCACTTGGCGAAAATATAAATTTCTGGCCCGGCTCCAAAAATTGTGAAATATAATTTTGTCGTCGCTGGCTGCGACTGTCGTTAATAAGGGACGAACTAAACTACACCATCCAAAAGTAACAAGGCTCAATTTCCTTATAAACAGTCGGAGCGTTTATTTCTAATAATAAATAAAAATATAATAATAACATTAATAACAAAGTATAAAAATGTAATAATAACGCTACTTACCGCAATGCTTTTCCCTCACGAACTGATTTTAATATTATATAAAAATGTTGTGGACCACTATTTGTTATTTGTATGACACATTTCAAATAACGGTACCAACTTAACGAAAGAAAGCACTGCAGTAAGATCAATATAAAAAGGAACAACAACATCACATAAGAATTATAAACAAAGAAGTACATAAGACAATTTAAGTAAACGTTAAGGGGGTTCACAAAACAAAATAAATTCATAATAAAATATATATAAGTTTAAGCAAATAATAAAATCAAATAATAAATAAATAAATCATTGGTCAATATGAGCCATTAGGCGACATCCCCACCCCCGTGGATCGGCAACGATTCAATACTCCAAATCCAAGACGGCAAGTTTGGAAACGGGACGTTTTAATATTCCTGTACTAGTGCGCAAGGGGGAACGTACGAAGGGGACTGAGTCACTTCGTAAGTGGCGCTTGGGACATGTTGACTGGGACATATACGGGGACAGTATTAGGGCCACTGCTTTAGAGCAGTCTTTGGATGACTTTAGGATACTGATGTTAGATGACCAGGTCAGTAAGATAGATCAGTGGATGTGCACGGTTAATGATACACTCCTTGGCCGATGTCGAAAGACTAGGCTAAGTAAGGTCAAGTGGTGGACCCCGGAGTTGGATATGATGCGGAGGAATGTCAGAGAATTAGCGGACAGTGTTTGCCGGATCAGGAGTAGGAAGTCGCCGGGTATGGATGGTATGACTGGAGAGATGTGTAAAAGCATCTGGAAAGCCATACCTGAGTATCTGGAGGCAATCTCTGGGAAGTGTATTTGCCAGGGCTATTTCCCTGGGGCTTGGAAGTGTGCTCGCGTTGTCGTTCTTCTGAAGTCTCCTGATAGGGAGACTCGCTCGTATCGGGACATCAGTCTCCTTCCGGTACTTGAAAAAGTGCTGGAAAGGGTCATGGTGAATCGACTGAAGGAGGAGGCCAATGAGGGTACTTCTGAGTTCCAATTTGGTTTTAGGGAAGGTAGGAGTGTGGAGGATGCTGGGGTGCATGTGCGTAGGAGTGTTAGTGACTCTGGTGCTAGATATGTCCTGAGCATATTTGTAGATTTTAAGGGTGCGTTTGACCACCTCTCTTGGAGTGTCGACATGAGGAGGATAGAGGAAGTGGGCTGCCGGGAGTTGGCTCTTTGGCGGAGCTACTCTAGCGGCAGGAAGGCTTGTGTGGTTGGTGCCAGCGATACGGTTTGGAGGGATGTTGTTCGTGCTTGTTCAAGCTGACTGCTGTTGCGGGTGTGGTTAGAAGCATCCTTAGAAGTGACTGGGGCCTAAGCAGGCGTGCTGTCCGTACTGTATATGAGGGCCTTTTCGTAGCTTGTACAGCGTTTGGTGCTCCTATATGGTATGAAACGGTTATGTCTGTTGTTGGCAGGAACAAGATCATGTCGTGTCAGAAAGTGGCTATGTTGGCGTGCCTGCCAGTATGCCGGACTGTGTCGACTGACGCACTTCAGGTTTTGCCAGGTGTAGCGCCCCTTGACTTGGAGGTAATATGTCGTGCTATTACTTTCAAGGTCAAGAAGGAACTGCCGTTTCTTGCTCATGATTGGATTTCTGCTTCTGATCTGGTAGATGGGGATGTTGGTCGGATTAGAGCACTCTTAGATGAGTGTCTTGTGGATAGGTGGAGGACGAGATGGACGAACAGCGACAAAGGGAGGGTAACGTATGAATTCATACGTGACGCGGACTTCGTACGGCAACGTCCAGACTTCAGCTTCGGCTTGAGTTTGGGGTTTATACTGACGGGACATGGTCCACTCAATGCATTTTTGCATAAGAGAGGTCTGTCTGATACTCCGAACTGTGGGTGTGGGAGGGAACCTGAGGACGTGGTGCACATACTGACTGAGTACCCGTACTATGATGACATTAGGAGTTTGAATAGTATGGGACTAGCTCATACTGACATGGGATGGGACTTTAGTAGGGCCTTAATGAACGATCGGATTTTTGAGGGGTTGGGCGTTTTTGCGCGTGGAGTATTTAATAGGAGAAGGTTAGGACATGTTAGCGGAGGCAACCCTCCGTTACAATCATCTACGTAGTAGAGTCGTCCTACTGCCGTTGACTGCCGGATCGCTGTATCGGTTGCCCACGATGTTTGACACGCATCATGGTGCGTTCCAGGTAGCTGTTGCTGGTTGCTGCTGCCTCGGTTGTTTTCCTCCTTCGTTGCTTTCGTTGTTTTATTTCTTTGGTGCCTTTCCCCTTTCGTTGCCTTCGTTGTTTTTGTTGTATTTTGTTGGGTTGTATGTGACGTTTTTGCTGGTGTCACTACGTGGCCAATGAGTACTCCGTGAGGAGTGCTGCGTTAATTGTTGTCTGTGTTATTTCGGTTCGTGCTGTCCTTTGTCGGTGTCACACCATGTGGCCAACGAATCGCCCGAGAGGGCGATTGTTGAATGTTTGTATGTGTACTGTTGTCCCTTTGTGTTTTTATGTTGATGTATGTTTTGTGTGTGGTAGCTGTGGGTCACCAGTCCCGAAATATTTGGAGTTCAACTGGTAGTAGTCATTTTTGGCTACGAAGTCCGACCGGTGACTTAATACTGGTACCACGGGTGTCGGGAGCACCTGGAACTTCAGTTCCAGCCTGACATTGAGGTGGGCCCTTGGGGAGCTTTCGTGGAGGTTGTGGTTTAGACCCAAATCGCGGGTAGAGCGTGAGCTCGGTGTGGAGTTGCATTGCAACCGGGTGCCGTGACCCATAGATCGGAGGGAGTTTTAGATGGGCTCCGCTCCTGACCAAGGGGGAAGGCATGTCCAAATACATGTATTCAAATTGGTACTCAGGTGTAGCAGTTTGTTGCATCTGGGGGCGTTGGTGGGCGCATTGTACTCACCCGGTGTTGAGAGCACCGTGGGGTAAGACCGTCGTGGCAGGTACACCCATGTTAATGTGCAACACATCTGTACTAGTGCGCACATCAGCACTACGGATGATACCATCACTACCCTTGAACACCTCTTCAACTCGATTAGAAATACATTTACCTAAAATTCTTCTAAGGCGTGGAATCCAAAATGATCTGCGAGTTTTACATATCGTGGATTAAAAATTTTGATGCTTCATTTTTTCGTGCACATGGGCCACAAACAACTCGGTAATAGGATAAAATGACGGCAATATAATCGATAGTCTATTGTCCAATGGTAACCAAGTAGCTGCGTTCCATTTCTGCAAGCTATCAAGCTGGGCTTGTCGACAAAGGAGCAACTCAGCAGATTTTAGCTCGGCAGCAGTTAAATCATTTTCTTCTTCTGGGCTGGATTTCTCTTGACATCGTTTAATAAAATGTATTACCCATGCAACCGTACGTTTTAATTTTAAATATGACGGAAATCTATTAAATTCAATAACATTAGGGGCGATTGCCAACAATGCAAATTTTCTTCCTCATCTGGACCATTTGTAGCTGTATTAATCTTTTGAGGACACTCATCTTCACTACCATACAGAAATTCTGGACCTTTGAACCAACAGCAATCATCAGAAAAATCTATCTGGCTCTTCATTCTAGTAGTTTCATCAGCAACATTAACATTAATTGGCAACCACCTCAAATCTGTTGGACTAGTAGATTCAAGAATTTCAGTGATTCTATGGGCAACAAAGGGCTTGTATCTACGGCTTTCAGAACTAATCCAATTAAACATGGTTATAGAATCACTCCAGCAAATAGTTGTTGACATTTTTATAGAATCATAAAGTGGCTCAAGAAACCCAGTGGATCAAAAATAGACATAACCACACTTAAAAGTTCGCGTTTTTATGTATGCCACGTACCTGCTGGGCAATTTCAATGGCCCTTGCCGGCGTTGGGAAACTATCAACAAAATCATCTACGTAATGGTGATCCACAATATATTTCACGGCACGAGGAAATCGATCACGAAAGCAAAGGGCATTTGTATCTTTGACATATTGGATTAAGCAAGGTGAACAAGCAGCACCAAATGTCATTACAAGCATTTCATAGGAATCAGGTGGTTTTCTATCATCTTGGCGCCAAAGGAACCTTTGAGAACATCTATCTTCAGGAGCCACAAGCACCTGGTGAAACATTTCTTTGATGTCCCCACATACTGCTGCTACACCAACACGAAAATTAAATAAAACTGATGGCAGCGGCTTATATTGGTTAGGACCTTTAATCAGTTTGGTGTTCAGCGAGACACCTTCTACGGTTGTGACAGCATCAAACACTAAACGAACTTTTCCAGGTTTATTCGGATTGATAACTCCAAAGTGAGGAAGATACCATGTCCTAGGGCAAACATCTGAGGCTTCATTAGGAAACAATTTACGAATATACCTTTTGGACAAATAATCCTTCATAATAGACTTATACGCTACACCAATTCATCCAGGATTTCTTTTCATTTTACGCTCAATACCAACAAGTCTATTTAAAGCCATGGTATAACTGTCAGGTAGCACAACATCATCAGAACACCACAAGGGCCGAGTTTGGAATCTCCTATCTACCATCACTGCGGTTTCTTTCATTATTTGACGAGCACGTAAGTCATCCTTTGATTCTATGACCGCCACCAAGTTATAGAGCTTCTGTTCTGGCTGAACCGACAATAAACACAAATGAGAATTGGATGACTTACCCATCATTTTACGAAATACGAAATTTTACGAAATCCTAATGGGATGTTAGCAGCGTAAGGACCATTTTCTTCCAGGGACACAATTTCATCGGCAAGATGGGAATGATCCAATCCAATCAAAACTTTTTTTTATTTATTCAGAAAAAAAATACAAGAAAAGGTGCTGCCTAAGCGTCCATTGGACATTTTTGAGCCAAGTTGGCAAAAAGTTAAATGCATGTTATATACAAAAAAGTTTAAAAATACAAAAAAAAAAAAAAAATGTTTGAGTTTTTAAATTTTCAACTAAATATTACAAAAGAAGCATTTTCCAAGTTTTCAAGTAAATATTCTTTAAGCTTTTTCTTAAAAAGAGATATTCTTTCAATACTCTTTAAGTTATCAGGCAAATGGTTGTACTCCAAACTATCCATATGTTACACACGTTGCTTTGTTGTTCTAGCCTACATCTTGCTATCCAATATTATGCAGAGATTTAAAGCCATGTATGAGAAGTTGCATTTTATTCAATCCATGTACAGGCAGTACTGTTCAGCAATATTTTTATAAAGAGATAGCGTTGGATATATTCTCGGGAGATTAAAGACAGTTTTCAGTGCTTTGTTTTGAACTCTTTGTAACGGCTTAAGTTCGTTGCTTTTTTTGTAACCATATATAATGGGCAGGTAATTGAGGCGACTATATATCAATGCATTATAAATAAGTAACTTAGTTTTTGTGTTAAATTTGTTCTTAAATTTATAAATTAAACCTATAGCTGGTAAAATTTTTACTTTAAGGATCTGAATATGTGTGTCCCATGACAAATTACTTTGCAAATACACCCCTAAGTATTTCGTTTGAAAGGTTTCAAAAACTTCTTTCCCATCTATAAAAAATACTAAAACTTGGGTTGTCAGAGTACGGCTTAAATCTTATTAACTTAGTTTTTTTCAGCATTTAACACCAATTTGCTTAGCCTTACAAACTCTGCTATTAACGCTGAATCTCGTTCCATATGTACCTTCAACGCAATTTCATGTTTATATGGATAAAAAAAGACATATATCATCAGCATATAAAACCAATTTCCCAAATAATCCCAGGTTCATCAAATCATTAATATAAATTGTAAATTAAAATTGTATATTATGTTCGTCTAAATACATCGTCAGCTGTTTGCACAATATTTCTTAAAAAAAATTGTCAATCAATGGATGTAACGCAATAGGTCGAAACTTATCAACTTTAGTGGCATGACCTTGGTATTGGTATTATTTTTCTGCAATTTTTAAATCATCTGGATACACCGAAGAATCAATCATATTGTTAAAAATCGTAGACAAATAAGGAGAAATGTCATCTTTACATTCAAAAAGCATTTTTGGAGGAATTCCATCATAACCACAACTTTTCGATAAATCTAGTTTTGAAATAATCTGAGAAACTTCCAAATCAGTTTTATAAACGAAATCAAATGATTGCGGACTTACTTTTAATGTTTTTAGCCCATTACAAGAATCACCTGGTAATTGTTCAATTTGTTGCTTAAGTGTTTTTGGAATTTCCAGAAAGTATTTATTAAACAAATCATATTTAACTTTATTGTCTGTTATAAAATCTCCATTTAAGCTTTTAATATTTACTTCGCTTTTTAGTTTTCTACCTAGCTTTTCATTAAGAAATTTCCAGCATTTTTTTGGCTCTTGCTGAATATTATTTAGGTTGTTATAATAGTAATTATTCATAAATTAATTACAAACTTTACGAATTAAATTACTTATTCTTTTTAGCCTAACTTCTACATCTTTAGAGTTGCGTTTTTTTTTCTTTGTTTTAGCAGATTTTTTTTTTTTAAATAAAATCAAAGCATGTAGATTTTTACTTATCCAGGGTGTTATTGCATTTCTAATAAGTCTTTTATAACATTTTTCCATGGTAGAACTGTTAACTGCCTTTGAAATATAGCTTATTATTTCAGAAGTATCTATAGAAGGATTACCAGTTATCTTAAAATTGAGAAAAGAATTACGAAGACTTTCTGTAGCAAGTGCATAATTACAAACTTTTCTGACATTTTCATTTAATTCATAACTAAAATCTTTGGCTTTAATTTTGCATGATATCTAATTATAGTCTGTTAAACCGCAAGAAATGGTACCAATAAAAATTTTTCCCATGATATTACTATACACGTTATCAATGGATGTCCCAGATTCTGGTTGTGTTACTAAAGTAAGACAACACATTTATAAGATTTTCAGACGATGTTTGTTGTAAGACATCAACGTTTGAATTACCAACAACAATATTAGGGAATCGACCAAAACTGCTACACAAACTTACAACAAAATCCAAAGATTTAGCAATATTACATTTTTGTGACCTGTAGAACAACGTAAATTTTAACGGTTTTTCATTAATTTTATAATTTTCTAACGATATTGTTATCGATTCAAGATTATCATTACTTTTACACTCTTCAACCTTGTACTGTAAGTTGTTTTGTATATAAACTGAAGTTCCTTCATAATTATCTCTTCTTCAACAATGTACCACATTATACCCAGGGACGTTATAAATTTCAACAAGGTCAGCGCAAAACCAAGTTTCCTGTACAGCAATGATATTGGGTAGTTTTGGAAAATTAGAAATCATCATTTTAAATTTATTAAATTTTTCTATTGCTGAAATGCTTCTCATGCAATTTTATTGTATTATTGTATTAAAATAATTATTAAATTCATGAAAATTTTCAAAATGTTGATTATTTATCATAGAAAGGGTAAATAAGTTAAAAAAAAATATTTCAAAAATTTTATGATTTGTACTTAAGTACACCTAATTCTGTTTTTACACGAATTATTTTTACACGAATTTGAAATAACACGAGTAAATACGAAAAAATATTTCTATTTTTACACGACATAATTTGAAATAACACGAATACAAAAAAAACAAAATTACTTTTTTTACATGAATTATTGGATTTAACACGTTTTTTTTCAATGAATTTTTTTCTACTTAAAATAATTCTGGTGTGTATTCTGAGTTATGTCTATGTATGCGTAATTTCTGTTTAATTTCTGGAAATGCGGGATTCCCCGAATTATTGAAAAAGTAAAAACGTACATAATGTATTGTACACACAATTTAGTTCCTATTTGACAATTATAATTGAAAGATCGTTAGTTTTTGCTGATTTTTAACAAGTGCTAAGTAAAATAAAGTAGAAGCTCATATAATTTTGGTAGACCAATAACAGGTTAGTTTCAAATACTTAATTTTAGATTTTTGCATTTTTGATTAATAAAATATATTTTGGTAGCCATACCCATGTTACATAATTCTCCTGCATTAAAAATGAGGAAAGCGATCAGCTTAGATACCAAAATCAAAATTTTAGATCAACTTGCAACGGGACAAGGCGCAACGGTTGTGGGAAATAATTTCGGAATCCATGAAGCTACTGTAAGAACAATTAAAAAAAATGAAACGGCAATTAGAGCATCAGTATGTTCTGGAACAAAATTAAGTGCAAAGTCATCATCGTATGTAAGGGATGTTGTTAAAGAGAAAATGGAAAAAGCTTTGGTAATCTGGATAGAAGACAAATCCCAAAAGAGAATACCAGTAGACGGACTTGCTATCAAGCAGACAGCATTAAGAATCTATAAACGTATCCAGGAAATTGATCCAGATACATCATCTCAGTCAAAACAACATGCATTTTCCGCAAGTACTGGTTGGATGACTGGTTTTTTAAAAAGACACGCTCTCCACAATATAAAAATTAAGGGAGAAACTGCATCCGCTGATGAATTGGCTGCTAAAGAATTTCCCGAAAAACTAAAAAAAATTATTGAAGATGGAGAATATACTCCAGACCAAGTTTGGAATTTAGATGAAAGCGGCCTTTTTTGGAAGAGAATGCCTAGAAGAACTTATGTAGCAAAATCGCAGAAAACAGCCGGTGGTTTTAAAGTAGCAAAGGACCGTATTACGTTGTTGTTTTGTTCCAATGCTTCAGGAGAACGTATTCTTAAGCCACTCCTAGTACATCGTGCCTTAAGACCACGTTCCATGAAAAGTGTAGATTTCAATAAATTGCCTGTACACTGGATGGCGAACAAAAAGGCTTGGGTAACCAGTGCAATTTTCACAGAGTGGTTTCAGAAGCACTTCATCCCAGAAGTTAGGCGTTACATGAAAGAAAAATGTCTCGAATTTAAAGTTCTTTTGATTCTAGACAATGCACCAGGCCATCCAGTTTTGGAGCACCCAAACGTACAATTTTGTTTTTTGCCGCCTAATACCACTTCCCTTATACAGCCACTAGACCAGGGGATAATTGCTACGTTTAAAACGTATTACATAAGAAGTTCATTTCATTATGTTGTAGAAAAACTTGATAATTATGAGGAATCATCAGTCATAGATGAATGGAAAAAATTTTCTATAATGGACTGCATTAATCAAGTCAAGATCGCGTTAGATTTATTAAAGCCATCAACTTTGAACTCGTGTTGGAAAAATATTTGGCCAGAATGCGTAAAATGCAAAGATCCTGTTATCGATAATAACGCTGAACTTGCTGATATAATAACAATGGCCAATGCAATCGGTGGGGATGGATTCGATGACCTATCGTTAGCAGATGTAGAAGAATTGTTGGTAGATGAAAGCTTGAGCGAAAATGAAATTATCGAATTCACCCTTGAGACTCGTTATGATAAAGAACATAGTGACAGTGACGAAAGAGATCGTCCAATTTTGAAAGCATCTCTAATTAAAGAAGGTCTTGATCTCGCTACAAAATTAGGTAGTCATTTTGAACAACATGATCAAGACGAGGAACGAGCTGCCAAATTTCAACGTGAACTGAAATCATTAATGGCATCTTACAGGGAAGTTTATAATGGGTTAACGCGAAATAAAACTCAATCTAAGATAACTGATTTCGTTCAAAAATCTACTGATGTCCCAACACAGTCGGCTAGAAATGATAATGATCAACAAAATCATTCCAGTGATGGCAGTGATATTGTAGTCTTTCGCAAACGTTTACGTTTATTATCAGACAGTGACAATAAATAAAATTGTTTAATGTTTAAATTTTTCTTATGGTTGTACTTTATGTTATTTAAGTTTTTTGGCAATGAATTTCTGGTATTATTTTTTTTATGAAATCTAAATTTTAATTTATTTTATTATAATTTAGTTTATTTAATAAATTAAAACGAAAATAAATTCTTAAAATAACTACAACAATATTTTTTTTATATTATTTAGTCTAATTTTAACTTATTTTTTGAGGTCTAGAACCAATCTATTATTTTTGTACTTGGCCAGTATCTTTTTTTACACGATTTTTTTTTACACGAATTTCTCGGGAACCATTCTATCGTGTAAAAACAGAATTAGGTGTATATATAATTCTAAGCAGATGACATAAAAATACGGTTGTCTTCATCACCAGAATTTTCCACTGTACCTTGCGGTGGCAAGTTCGACCTACGTCGTGACAATTTATTTGTTGCAGCATCCATTAGCATATCATCTACTTCTTCTTCATTTCTTATTAGTTTTGGTCTAGAAATTTCACTTCTCTTTACGTATACTCTACCATTGTATGTATATACCATCTCATAACCAACGGTTTTTAAAGTTTTGGCATATTTAAAAACATTAAGAGTTTCCCTGCTAAGAACATCATTGATGTAAACAGATTTTGTTTCCTGACTTTCTTTAAGTTTTGGCTTGGATAATATTAATTTATCTTTTGATTTTTTTGACTCAAATTTTACTACCATAGTACGTTTTTTAGCAGCAGTAGAAGATTTCTTATTTAAACCATCTCTTTTCTTAATAAAATACGCAGCACCAATATCACTCTCAATCAATTCTACACCGACTTTTTAGAAATAGCCATAAGGCAGTTTCATCATCTTTCACAACGACCCCACTAATAGGCAATCTTTTTTAACACTGTCATCATTTAGGTATTTTATGGAATCTTTCAGACTTTTAACTTCACTTTTTAGCAAACGATTCTTTTTCATCACAGTTTCAATTTTCTTTTTAATTTCTGCCACCCCTCGTAGAATGTCATCATATTGTTTTGACATAAAATTCATTGTCTCTTGTAGGTTCGACAGCTGATCAAGTTGGTTTAGTTGTTTTTTATGTCATTCAATTCATTCTTCACTGTCCCACCACTTTCATCACAGAGATTGCAAAAATAAAAATACTCTCATCCCCCAATAAACTCTCATATTGACGTTTGTTTAAGTTTGTACATAAAGCATGCAATGTTTTCGCGCACTTATCGCACTGTGTATAATCGTCATCCTCTTTAACCTCCATTCTACATTGACCACATAAATTTTTTGTTTTATTATTGTTACGGCGGGTCTTATTCGGCATAATTTAAGTGATTTTTATTCTTTACACTTTTATTTAAAAACAGATCAGAAAAGAAATTTATAATAACAGGTGTAACTATTTTTTTTTTAACTTAGCAAAGAATTTTGTTGCGGAGAAAAATTATTTGACGTTTACACGATAGGGTTGCCAACTCTTAACTTTACTTTAGGAACAACACCATTATATAATTTTATTGGCAAACCAGGAAGATCACTTAAATCGATATTAAAACTCTGAGCCGGCAATTTTAAATTCGAAAAACTATAAACATAAACGTTTCTCAAAGCATATTTTCTTCGACTATCTACTCCACTTACATGCATATTAACCACTGTTGCCATTTCCTGCGATGCCTTACCAGCGTACCAATTTAAATTTAATTTATTTTGTTGCCCCTGAAGACCATGTTGCTTCACCAAGGAACTGTCCACCATAGTAACTGAAGAACCTTCATCCAACAACGCATAGGTTTCTATTTTGCTACTAGGACCATAAAGTATCACTGGCACCACTCAGAACAACAACACGCCTTTGTCTGCAGCTTTAGACACACAGCTCAAAATAGACTCATTTTCATTTCTTGAGCCACTTTCAGCAGCTGACTCAGATGAACTCAAATTACTTCCACCGTTATTAAGTTTCAAATCATGTAATAATTTGTTATGTTTTCTTAAGCAACCATCAACTGTACACGGCTTTCGAAAATGACAATTTCTGCTTTAATGGCCACCACCGAGATAGGAAAAACATAACCTCAATTTTTTAACTTCATTCCAACGATTAGGCACACTTAATGAACCAAATTTTCTGCACTCAAATAATTTATGATTAGCCTGGCACATTGGGCATTCTTGTTTTCGTTGACCCTCAACGGCATGGAGGATAACTTTTCTTTCTGGTTCACTTTTAAAATTTCCACTAGTACTTTGAATTATTCTTACCAGGTCAGCAACACCGTTGAGCAACTTACTAAAATCCAGTACTGTTGGGTATGGTTTTATTGTTGAGGCATAGAGAGCCCATTCCATTCTTTTGTTCATTGGAATTTTTCCGACCAACTCTTCAATCAGCGTGGGGTTGGCCAAATGCTGCTGTCCATTAACAGTTTCTAAAAAGGCGGCAAGTTTCTCACTTTAACAGCAAAAGGAACAAGTTTATTAAAGGCATTCTCACTGATGGGTTTAATTTTTTTCACTTATTGTAGCTGGCAACGAATAAGCATTTCTGGCCGACCATATTGGAAAAACAATTGTTATAAAACCATACACACATTATCTGGATGGATCAATAATGACTTCACACATTCCCGTGCTTCACCCTTCAAAGCCTTTTGGAGCCTCAAACAATTTTCAAAATTATTGTAATTGTAAACTGCAGTTGATTGTTCAAAGGCTGCTGAATGGGCCAATCTTCAGGGGAGCCATCAAATTCTGGTAAATCGTAAATTTTTCTAGGCATTGAAATTGAACCACCATTTTGAGACAAATGAAAATTAGTCGGCAATGTATTGGTCAAAGGCTGTTGATTTGCGCCAAAATCCAAAAAATTGTTCTTCGCGCTGTAAATAACGCTTGGGGTGCGCGTACAGGAGCTACGGCCGTTGCGTGATGGCGGAGCGGTCATAAGGACTCCGTCGGTTGCAGAGAGAGAGAAAGTCGCTACCAATGCGAAGTTCGGAGAGGTTGGGTTGGAGGTGTTCATACGGGACAAACTTGGTCTGAAAGTGGTTGTGCAGAGGGTGCATTCGGAGATTACTCCGGACGAATTCATGCAGGAGCTTTATGCTTGGTACTTCCTGAGGTGTTCCGGAAGTACGTAAGGCTGGTAACTGGGTCATGGATGGCCAGTGCTACATCAAGTGGTTCAGCTTCTTGGTTCGCCTACATGATGCTGTTCCGAGCTGCTACAGATGCCTTGGCTTCGACCATATGGTACGGGAGTGTAGGATGGAGGAGGGAGTATGCCGAGTTTGTGGACAAGCTAGCCATGTGGCTTCACGCTGCACAAATGAGGTGAACTGCAGAAACTGTGCGTTTAAGGGACTCCCGTCCGGACATCTGATGATGTCGGCGTCCCGTCCTGTGTATAGCGCCATAGCTGCCAGAGCGAACACACGCCACTAAAATGGATAAAGACCTGAAGATATTACAGTTTAACTGCCAGCGGTCATATACGGTGATCTGCGAACTAAGGCATTCGATATGTGGCCTGGGTCACACGTGTTTTATGAGATCATTAATATTAAGAGACTTTTACGGATAATGCATATCTAATATTATTCTCTGAGTCCACAAAAGATGTATATTGGTAAACATTGTTCTAATAGTTTTAGAGCTTCGTAACCAACAAGCGGATAAACTTTACTATATTTCAACTAAAATGATTTGAAATCTGTTGATTCAAAATTAAATTTAAGATATGAATGAGTTACATTTTAGCTCTTTTTGACTCTTTGAAAGGATTTTTTCCGTCTTTAAATTACTTATCACGTCGTTTAAGCAAACTTCAATGCGAAGTAAAAGTTCTGAGTACTTAGCATTGAGAGGTGCTATCTTAAAAAAAAAAAATAATAAAAGTAGGGTTTCATGTAAAAAATCGATAGTTTCATCAAATTATAGTGAACTATTAATTTTTTTAATTAATTGTTTTTCCTGCCACATCGGAAAGTTTTCTTTATATTGCGTCATTGAACAGAATAACTTTCTTTATTTGATCATTGTTTCCATAATTCAGCAAAATATTTTCAATTGAAGTAAATCATTGGTTTCTTTATAGGTTTTTCTTGCAGCTAGTGCTAGTTGATTTTTAAAAGAACTCATTTAAGAAAAAAAAATATCTTAATGTTTGTCTATAATTTATACAAAGATGTCTTTCCATTTTTGAATAGTTTCATGCTTTCATTGGAATTTTTATTTAAAATTCTAAATAATATTTACATTAAATTTATTTATTTATTTATTTTATAATGACATACAATTACAAATTATATTCTAATTCTAACCGAGCGGAGTAACGAAGACCATAGCTCGTTGTAGTGAAACAGACCAGAGTCTCTGGTGGGAATCGAACCTACAACCCCCATCGGGGCAACCATTTACATTAAATAATTGTGTGTTTAATAATATTTTTCAAGATCTCTTTGCACCCCCCCCCCCCCCTTGAATGTCATTACGGATCCCTTGTGCATTGCGGACCACCATTTGAGAACCGTTGATCTAAAATATGTATTTTTTTTACAAATATAGTCTTATATCTGAAGAAAATATTTATACTTTTAAGAAATCGGATAAAAAATATATTTGGAATTTCATGAATTTAATTTTTTAACAATACCCGTAAATTTTAATAATAATATTGAAAGACAAGACAATAAACTTTAAAGGCAGTGATGATCAATTTCATCTTCCATCAACCGATATGAAAAATTTATTATAATTACGATTAATCCTCATTATCAGTAATATTCAACTCAACACGCAGCGATTAAAAATTTCGGGCCTGGTACAATTTGGTAAAGAAAAATCTTTTATTTTTTAAAAATATTTTTACCATAACAAGATTAAATTACGAATTTTTTGAGATCCATTTCAAGAAAAAAAATCTAAACTTTGTTTGGCCTAAACTGAACTGAGTGTGATCCAGATTTTGGCTTCGGTCTGAATTTGGGTTTTATACTGACGGGACATGGCTCACTCAATGCATTTTTGCATAACAGAGGTCTGTCCGATACTCCGAACTGTGGGTGCGGGTGGGGACTTGAGGACGTGTGGCATGTACTGACGACATGCCACTACTACCATGACATTAGAGAGTTAGATAGTATGGGCATAACTCATACTGCGGGGGTTTGGGACTATAGTAGGGCCTTAGTTGAAGTGCGGACAATTGGGAGGTTGGGCGATTTCACCCGGGAGGTATTTGTTACGAGAAGAAGGGGACATGAGTAGTGGAGGCGGCTCCTATATGAGCAACCGTAGTGGTGCTCCTTGCCGCTGTTGCTTGGTCGCCCTCTTCGTCGCTGTTGTTTGTCCCCGGTTTGCGGGTATGTATATGACTGTTGCAGTGGTTGGCATGATGAATTACTATTTTGCTCCTGCTTCGCTTTCCTGTTCGCAGTTGCTGTTTCTTGCTGTTGCCTCTTCCTGTCGTCTCACCTTGCTGTCTCTCTCGTCATGTTCTTCTCTGTTCTCGTTGTTAGTTCCAGATCACTTTTGTGACCAAAGACCACCCGCGTTTTGTCCTTTGCTGGTGCCACAACATGTGGCCAATGAATCGATCGTGAGGGCGATTGTTGATTGTTTGTGATGTAATTGTTGTCCACTTATGTTGATGTGTGTTTTGTGTGTGGCCGTGGCGGGTCACCAGTCCCGAACTGTTTGGAGTTCAACTGGTAGTAGTCTTTGGCTACGAAGTCCGACCGGTGACTTAATACTGGTACCACGGGTGTTAGGAGACCCTGGAACTTCGGTTCCAGCCTGACAACGGTGCGGCCCCTTGGGGAGCTTCATGGTGGTTGTGGTTTAGACCCAAATCGCGGGTAGAGCGTGAGCTCGGTGTGAAGTTGCATTGCAATCGGGTGCCTTGACCCATAAATCGGAAAGAGTTTAGATAGGTTCCGCTCCTAACCAAGGGGAAAGTCATGTCCAAATACATGACTTCAAATTGGTACTCAAGGATGGCTTCTGTCAGTCTTGGGGGCGTTGGTGGACGCATTGTATTCACCCTGTGCTAAGAGCACCGTGAGGTTGAGTCTACATAGACAGGTACTCACGTAAAACCTTCGACGTTGTTCCGGCAGGCAAGGGACGGCATTAATTTGCAAAATCCTAAAAATATTTGCCGGCGGGCAATGAGTCGCAAAATGTATAAAAAAATATTTATTTGTTCCAGCAAACAATTTGCACAAAAAAAAAATCCAAAAATCTTTTTTCGAACGGCGAGGAGTCACAAAATATTTAATTTGTTACGGAACGCAAGGAACCACATAAAAATTCACATAAAAACATTTATTTTGTTCCGGCAGAAAGGAACCACATTAAACGAGTAAACTCGCACATTATTGTTCAAATCATTTGTTTGGCAAATATTGAGTAACAAAATTCACAAATATTTATTTTGTTCCGGCAGGCAAGGAACCACTTAATCACTTCTGGCCCGGCTCCAAAAATTGTGAAATATAATTTTGTCGTCGCTGGCTGCGACTGTCGTTAATAAGGGACGAACTAAACTACACCATCCAAAAGTAACAAGGCTCAATTTCCTTATAAACAGTCGGAGCGTTTATTTCTAATAATAAATAAAAATATAATAATAACATTAATAACAAAGTATAAAAATGTAATAATAACGCTACTTACCGCAATGCTTTTCCCTCACGAACTGATTTTAATATTATATAAAAATGTTGTGGACCACTATTTGTTATTTGTATGACACATTTCAAATAACGGTACCAACTTAACGAAAGAAAGCACTGCAGTAAGATCAATATAAAAAGGAACAACAACATCACATAAGAATTATAAACAAAGAAGTACATAAGACAATTTAAGTAAACGTTAAGGGGGTTCACAAAACAAAATAAATTCATAATAAAATATATATAAGTTTAAGCAAATAATGAATTGAAATAAATAAATAAAATGTATAAATAAATAAATCATTGCTCAATATGAGCCATTAGGCGACAATGCACGTTAAATTGATTTTTGGAAAAGGGATTTATATGGGAGCTATGGTCAATTATGGACTGATCTTCATAAAATTTTTCACAAAGACTGATACTTATACAAAACTACCTTGCACTGAATTTCATTAAAATATTGCTATATTTATGACATTTATGATCGTTAAACCCCTATTCCGGGAGAACATTTGTATGGGGGCTAGGTGAAATAATGGACCGATCAACCAATTTCAATAGGCTTTGTCATTGTGTTATGAAAGTAATACGTGCCAAATTTTATTGAATTATTTTCAAAATTGCGACCTGTACTTTGTGCACAAGGTTTACATGGACAGCCAGCCAGCCGTTCAGCCAGATGGACGGACAAGCATCGTTAGATCGACACAAAAAGTGATTCTGAGTCGATTGGTATACTTTTTGTGTTGGATGATTTTTTCTGTGTGTTACAAACATCAGTACAAACGCATAATACCCAACCATCTATTGTGGTGTGGGTTATAAAAACAAAAATTATTCTATAAGAGAAAAACAAAAATCTGTCTATGGTAAGCTAAGCAGTGCAATACATATTATAGTATTAGAAGTTAAACCTATGTTGTAATCGAACAGTGTTAATATTTGTACTTTTTCAGATTAAATTTGTTTAAACTAATATTTGTGACATTGAGTGACAAACATATTTTTTACTAAGTTGTCAAACGTAATCGATTATATATATTGGCGCAACAAATTTTTAAAAATAGAAAAATATCTTTCTACGTCAGACAGGAGCGTGTTTGAAGAATTGTGGTTGACGGATAGTATTCTTCTAAACACGAAACACCATCTGGACGTAGAATAATTGAGTTTTTAATTTTCTCATAGAGTCCGGATCAGAGGAGGGTGATATCGATGCGATAGAGGAGATGATCACTAGAGACAAGGTAAGATGAACGGTAAACTCATTTGGACCATATAAGTCACCGGGCCCAGATAGCATTTCTCCGGCCATGTTACAGAATGTCAATGATAGAGTCATCTCACCACTCGTGAAGGTATTTAGGGAATGTCTTAAAGTGAGAAATACTCAGAAAAGGGCCAGGAAGGGGCTAAATGCCTACTACGCATGCAGGAACTCTATAGGGAGGAACCTGGGTCTAAAACCGGTAATTCTATCTTGGATGTACACATCGGTTGTGAGAACCATACTCACTTATGGATGTTCGGTATGGTAGAAATCGTTGAGAAAGGGACGTATAGGAACCTTTTTCCTAAAATTCAGAGATGTGCTTCAATTGGCATTACAGGTACCATGAGAAGTACACCTCAGGCAGGACTAGATATTATTCTCCACCTTCTTCCAATTGAGAAGTTCGTGAGAGGAATGGCTGTGCGGAGCTTATTTAGACCTAAGGAATTGGGATTAATAGGGAGCTTCACAGCGGTGCATGTTAGCATACTTAATGAAGTCAAGTTTGTAGGGACCTCTGGACTGGTGCGGAAAAGCTCCATGGAGGGTGTGCTATATTCACAGATGGCTTGAAGATGGAAGTAGGCACAGGGGCGGGTGTTTACTTCATGGGAACAGATATTAGACGATCTTTTAAATTGTCTGATAGTTGTAGCGTTTTCCAGGCAGAAATTCTAGGCCTTTATAAGGCCCTAGGATTACTGGAGGAGAATGTTGAGAATGACATTGAGGTAACTATCTATGTGGATAGTCAGGCAGCACTAATGGCAATGACAAGTTATTGTGTCAGGTCCAGATTTGTGCTTGTGTGTAGGAAGGAATTTATATGGCTAATGGATGCCTACAAAATAAGACTCTGTTGGGTTACTGGTCACTGCGATATTCTCGGCAATGAAATAGCGATGACCTAGCTCGTAAGGGCTCGAAGCTGGACAGGTCTTTTGTGGAGGTATCGGTTAGGATTCCAATTGGGTCATATTTCATGTTCATAAAGGAATGGACGCTAGGAAGAACGAATCATGCTTGGATGAGTAGAATGGAATGCAAGGTATCTAGAGCGTTATGGCCTAGTCTTAAACTAGCAGATTCGGTGCATCTTTTTGGCATGAGTCGTGGGAGTCTAAGGGTCATTGTTAGTATGATTACTGGTCACCTCGCAATAGGGAATATGACCAGTAAGGGGGACACTGGCACGTCAAACTTTTGTAGAACGTGTGATGATATGGAGGACCTAGAGACAGTGGAACACATACTCTGTCATTATGAAGGGCTTCAGCGTAGTAGACTGAAGTGGTTTGGAAGCCATATTATACACGAACTGGAGGAGGTTGCGAGTAGTAAACTCGATAACCTTATAGGGTTCGTAAAGGGGATAAAGTGGCTTAGAGGTAGTCGGGGTTGATTGATGGGTCTTGGATTCCACACTTTTCTTTTTTTATATTTCGTTTCCTTTCTTTCTACTTCCTTTCTATTCTTGTGCCTTATTCTACTAGGGATCTTCTCTTTCTTCGTTTTATTACCTTTCTGTGGTATTTTTTGAAGCTCTTTACCCGTTAAGTTAAAAACAACACGTAGGAACTAAACGTCATTCGGCTATCATATGCAGTGTTGCCAGGAGATGGGAAAAAAAGAGACTAAATTAAACTTCAAAAAAAGTCAAAAAAGGCTAAATGCTGCAAAAAATAAGGCCAGAAAAAGTTATTATTATTATTTT
Source organism: Protocalliphora azurea (assembly GCA_932274085.1). Classification (NCBI taxonomy): domain Eukaryota; kingdom Metazoa; phylum Arthropoda; class Insecta; order Diptera; family Calliphoridae; genus Protocalliphora; species Protocalliphora azurea. The sequence continues at coordinate 12,854,800 of OW026524.1, read as the reverse complement.
TTTTTTAATTTAGAAAATTATGTTTTCTCGTTCTCAGGCGAAATTTTTTATTAAATAAAAATAATCTCAATTTTTGATGCGAATAAATGCACAAAAATACTTAAATGGATGATTCTGAAAATATGAGATTAGTTATTGTAAATAAGAAATAATTTTCTTCGTTGTTGAAATACTAACATTTTAGCCTTTTTAAGGTAATTTTAAAAATTAAAAAAGGTTAGAAAAAAAATCTAGAAGCTAAAACGAAAATTTTGAGGCTAAAAGCAAAATAAAAATAATTTTTTTGACAAAAAGTTAAAAATTATGTACACTGTTGATCGATAACTATATTTTGGAGGTATTTTAAAAATAGTCCAATTCACGTGAACGAAATAATTAAACCGAAATATTTTGAGGATTAGTTTAAAACATATCAATCTTTAATTTTAGAGGGGTACATTTGCAACATTTTTTGTCTCCATACAAATCAATGCACTTTAACATGCATATGTATTATATATAAAAGATTCGGCACAGCCGAATATAGCGCTATAACTTGTTTAATATAATTTTACTATTTCAACAATTTTGTTAAGTGAAATAGACTTAAGCTTACATAGTTTTTTTGAGCCTTCTCTATTTTATTGTTTATGCATAAAAGGAAGTTCTTTAAAAGCTAAAAATAGTAGGTTTACAAAAGGTTTTCATTACATATAAAGATAATTGGACATTAGGGGGAATATATCCGAGATACCAGAAGTGACGTCTAAAATTTGATGCAAGATTCAAAAATCACCAAAGAGAAATTTTAAGCACATTAAACCTTTAACAACGATACAGCACATTCTACAATCGGACTTAAAATGGCGAGCCTATATACAATAAACAAAAAGGGTGTGGTAAAAAAAAATTTTTTTGCTTTTTAGGAAACCTGATGAAGTATTCTTTCATTCTAGGGGGTGACTTTCACAACTTTTTTTATGGAGGCCGACCCGCTCTAATGTATAGTTTAGAAGTTATTAGCAATTAAACAAGTACATCTTTATGAAGTTTTTAGCTTTTTTTCGTTTTTCAAAACGTCATAATTTTGGACCAATAAGGGCCCTGAGTCTAAAAGTTTATGATTTAAGAAACACTTCAAATTGCCAATGTCTATAGTTAATTTCATTGAAGTCTCCGATTGAAATGACTGTTCTCTGCCCGTTTTGATATGTAAGTACCCGATTTTATAAGTTTAGTTGACTGAATACTCTCTCAACATATGCATTTAATAATACTACGCTGACCAAGAGACTTACGTGTTATTTTTTGAAGCGCTTTTCGGTACCTTAAGTTATAAAAAGTTTATAAGTTATAAAAAGTGCTATGTGTAGATATTGTTCAGAAAAAAACTCTACATGTTTTCTACTACGCATAGGATTTTTTTTAATAAAAACAAATATATAAAAATGGAGTTATTTCAAACAAAAAGTCTTTTGTGTTCAGGTGAGTTGAAAAATGTTTATGTGTAGATTTTTGAGAATTTCTTTGGCCTTTCGCGGACTCCAAAATATAAAATGAGTAAATACAAAAATTTAAAGCTAAAAAAATGTTCCATTGTTTTTTTTTTTTTTTTTTGTCCTGAAAAGTAATCAAAAACATATGGGTTGAATAGTACTGACAATGAGGATTAATTCAAAAATTGAAGTTTGTGTTTTAAAAGAAGTAAAAGATACAATTTGTGATCACTAACTGTAAAATATTTTGTCATAAGTAAGGGGATTTTAATGTAAATGTATTTTTTTTTCTGGAGCATTTAAAAACTATCTCATGTAGGTATCTATACGAATCAGACATTTTACTAAAAAGTGGCTTCGATTTGTTAATGTATATATTTGCGTATTTAGTCAAAAATGCAAATTTTTGTATATTTTCTTTATAGTGCACATTAATTTGCAAATTTTTAAATTTTTTCACTTTTTGTTAAAATTTTATTCTTCTATTTTCTATTATTAAAGGACGGTATTTTGCAGCGTGGCAAAAATATATTTTCTTCATTTTTGAAAGCCTCAAAACTTTTTTTCAACCTACCCCACTACACATGGTCGAACTCTAATTTTAATTTCGTATTAAAAAAAAAAAGATATTACCTTTATAACTATAAATATGTCAAAAGTTCAAAGGTTGACGTAACTTTTCTCCGCAGAAGTGCAATATTTCAAGGTGGACCTTTAATTATGGTTTTTTGTATGTAAAATTTAAAATGTTAACAAAAATTAATTTCAAAGTATGTTTATACCCTACACCACCATAAGTGGTTGGGGTATTATGCGTTCGTACTTATGTTTGTAACGCATACCCCACCTTAAAGCATACCAATCGATTCAGAATCACTTTTTGAATCGATCTAACGATGTCCGTCCATCTGGCTGGCTGTCTATGTACACCTTATGCATAATGTACGGGTCGCAATTTTAAAGATAATCCAATGAATTTTGGCACGTGAAACTTTTATGATACAAGGACCGAAGCCTATTGAAATTGGTTGTGATCGGTCTATTATTTCACCTAGCCCCATACAAATGTTTAAATACTCAAAAATGCCTTAAAAATAGGAATATTTTAAGATTCGGTGCATAGAAGTTCTGTATAAATATCAATTTTAGTACCAAATTTTATGAAGATCGGTCCACAGTTGACTATAGCTCCCATATAAACCCATCTTACGAAAATCACTTTAAATTCTATACGAATGTTAGTATGAAGTTAATATTCGACACAAATAAGTTTTATGTAAGTAGAAACAACATTGCCAAATTTTATGAGATAATTTACCATAGCACTCATATAAACCCACTTCCAGAAATCGCCCTAAAGTGCATAAATTCATCTAGATGTTAGTATCAACGCACTATTGTGTATTTGTATATTTTATTTTACATTTAGTAAAATTGGCCACAGATATCCCGAATCTTTATGCTCGTACACAACGGTCTTGACTGACTATATCTTTATCGTTTTCATTTGCTCTTATTTAAAATAAATGAAATTTTATACACAAAATTTGACTTTAGAATATATATTTTGCTACATAACTTCTAAATTAAGGAATGTCCAATATGAAATTTTGCACGAGTACGAAGAACAGTTATATTAACATTATATATTTTTTTTTAAGAATTTTAAAAATATATTTTTTTTTCAGAAATAATGGTTTAATTTTTATAAGCTTAATTTTGACAATATTTTAATCTTTAAAATGCAATTAAAATTAAAATTTATCTATATATAGTTCAGTAGTTTTTAGTAATTACTTCTAAACTAAATGGCTGTCCAATTTGAAATCTTACAGGAGTTTGGAGAAGAGTTATATTAACATTATATATTTTCAGAACTTTAAAAATACCAATTTTGACCTTTGAAATTCCGAAATAATTTAAATTAATTTATTAATTTATAAAGGAAACCAAGGAGCATATTTTAAAAGAAAAAAAAAACAATCTGGATGCGTAAATAAAAAATTTTAAGCCTTTAGAATATTTTTTGGTAAATGGTAGAAAGATATCAGTAAAGTATGAACTAGTTATGACATTAATTGATGGGAAAGTCTTGAACGTGCTTACCGAAACAAGTCTTATCAGTCGTGTCCAATAAGTGGTGGAAGTCCGAAGCAGTTTTTATCAATAAATGATTTAAACTCATTGGTGTTCCAGCCAAAACCAAATACATTAAAGTATACGATTCTTAGAATTTGTTCTGAATCTTTCATATAGAATTAATAATAAAAAATAGCAAATACGAAGTGCAGAGGACAAAGTAATAATGAAACAGAGAAAAAATGAAATTCAACGACAATTCTGGGAGAAAATGGGTCTTCATGTCCATAAGCCGAAAAGTAATGGGAGTGGAAGAGCATTTTCAAATCCGAAATTATTTGCGTCAATAACAAACGTTAACATCGAGTTTTTAAAACACTTGCAAATCATAATAATTGCAATTTCTTGTAATTTTGAGTTAAGTGTCGAAAACTTTAAGAGTTTTTCTTATGCAACTGCCGAAATATATTTTCAAAATTTCGAGTGGTATCCAATGTCAGCAATCTTGCATAAAATTGTAGCACATTCGTGACTCTTGGATGCGCTGAAGAAAGTGCTTCTGAGGCAAGAAACAAATTTTGTAGAAAGGATCGAATGGACCATACACGAAAGGACTCTAGAGAACACAATATGTCTTATGTTTTTAACAGAGCCAAGGATTTTTCTGACCCATTCTTAGCCAGTATTTGTATAAGGACCCGTCATTCCACAAAGGAAATTTTAAAGCTTCCTAGAGAAGTTGTTTCTCTTTTGAAGATTCCTGATATTCCTGATATTCAATTCCCGACTACGTCAAGTACTATCGTAATTGAAGATCTTTATGATTTCGAAGAGAAAGCAGTTGTTCCACCTCATTTTAATATAGAGTTAGAAGTTGATGAAACGTTTGACGTAAGAGTTTATTATATAATGTTCTCTTTTTAGTGGGATTAAATCTTGATGGCATTGTCGGCACAAATTAATTTGTAAACTGAGCTTAAAACTAGCAAAAGAAGACTTAGTTAATTTTATGATTGAATGTTATTTACTGAATTATTATCAATTTGATTAGTAAATAAATGTTTTTTCTACCCGAACAATGTTTTTATCCAAAGGCCATTTTTAAGTTTACTTTTCCTGTCACTGAAAGTTAATGTGGCAGTGGGATAATTAACTAAATTTTTTTCCTAAAATTTGGTAAGCAACATAAAGAAATTATGAAATTATTTTAATTTCCGGTGATCTTAAACATGGGAAACAATATTACTATTGAAAGTGGTCATGGTTAGGACGGATCCATCATAGTCATCTCCACAAAATTTTGAAGGTCTAGCATTTTCCTTTGATTTATTGATTCAAAAACCGGACATTTAACCCATATTGGAACGTTGAGGAGGGTTATATTATTTAAAAGAAATTCCGAGCAAATAAAAATATGACTTTAAAAATAAATCATCTTCCAGGGCTGAAGATAATCTTGATCGAATTGGTTTAATTGATGGTATGACATTTTGTTATTCATTATACATTTTTTACAAAATCGGAAAGTTTCCGCAAATATTTTAATTTGTACGTTAAAGTAGATAACTTAACCTTTAATTTTAAACTAATTTAAATGGACCCAACAAGTTATGCACGTGTAAATTTAAGCTTTTGTTTAAATAAATTACAAACATTTAAATGTATGAAACCCCATTGTTTCAAGAGTCCAAAACCGTGCAACCGGTTTTTTCTAAAATAAGATTTTTTCGGTTAAACCGAAAACCGGTTTTCTACAAAAGTCGGTTTTTGGATATTCTAACCCAATATATTTCAGTTTGGCGGATCTGTATATATAATTTTTTTTTAATTTGGAATTATTTTTATTTGTTTGATTTATTTAATAAACTTTCTTTAATATTTTATTACTAATTCTGGTATTTGGAAATATATCTTGTAACAAAGTTAATAGTAATAGCTATTTCAACTTTGTTACATACCTATAATATTTATATTTATTTTGTTCTTTTACATATCCGTACCCCTTTAACATTTCACTCCTTTGCTCGTCTGTAACTACATCTGTTTACACCAATACATTAACGTGTTTATCTTATCTACCAACCATCATATGTTATAGAGAATTAATAATTCTCATTTAGTTTGTGAAATTTTTCACATAAGTATTCTAAGGTTGGCTCAAGTAGTTGCAATTCGAGCGCTACAGAATTTGCCAAAAAACTAAGACAGCTGATCTTACAATATAATCTGCCCTATTTCCAAGACATCTGATATTGTGGTACTTGGATCAAGTCTGAGCGTCAGGGGGATACCTTGCACAGCAACTTCGGTTGACTGTTTCGGACCCAGCGGCTTTGTGCTCACTGTTTTGGTACAGCAACTTCGATTGACTGTTTCGGCACAGCAACTTCGGTTGACTGTTTTGGCATAGCAACTTCGGTTGACTGTTTTAGCACAGCACTTCGGTTGACTGTTTTAGCACAGCACTTCGGTTGACTATTTTGACACAGCAAATTCGGTCGTCTGTCTTGGCGCAGCAACTTCGGTTGATTGTTTTGGCACAGCAACTTCGGTTAACTGTTTCGGTACAGCAATTGAATTCTTACGTATCATCGTGCTAGCATCATAAACGATCCTGCTTGCATAATACCCGAGGGAACCGAATCTTCAACCCGCATCTATCAGTATTAAAATCCGAATTACCTGAGAAGTAACCAACTGAATCCCTACGTACCACCGTGCTGCTGGTAATTTATCTAAAACAAAATATTTTTTAATATTTGTTATTATCGATGACTAAAACATTGAATTATTAAATAAATATACACTGTATATTTGAACCCCAGAAAGGGTAAAGCAATCGTGTTCTCACTTAGGGTTCGTGGATCCCGTAAGTCGACCCTGGACACAACTGAACTACCTCAGCCGACGACAAAACCACGTTACAAGCTTTCCAAAATAAAATATATTTTTGATTGAAATACTTATAAGTGAGCACGAATATATTTTTTATGAAAGAAATTTTTAAATTTTAAATAATTTCTTATTTATTTAGGTTTTAAAACTAGTAAGCTTTTGTGCAAAACTTTTACTGTATATTCGGCAACTTTTTGCTGTAATGTGTAGTTCCAAGCTTTTAGAATCTTTAAATATTTGTCAATGATAAATATATTTCATGGGACATTATCAAAACTTGTTGAATTTTTTTTTTTTTTTTGATGACAAATTAAAATCCATTTTTATAAGTATCAAATGACTCAAATGGATGCAAATTAGTGCAGGGGGCGCGAAACTGAACATATAAAAATGTTTACAAACTAAAAGTTTATGTATAATTCTGGTATAAATTACGCGTAATATCAAAACCTACTGAGTTATTCGAACAAACTTTGATAGTATAAGTGTAGCATATTTTAGAGTTTTCTAGTAAAATTTAAAAAAATTTCTTTATAGTAAAAATCACGATTTTTAAAAACGAAAGCGAAAAATGGAGATCGAATCTAAGTTATTTCTCCATATATCATGCGAAAATATAATTTATTACAGTTGCTATTTAATATCGTGATCCCTTTTTAACCCAAGTAAATTTTTTTGATCCATAAAATTTTAATTTTTGATGCGCCTCTACATTTCCGTTAAGCATTACAAGCCCAACCCTATTATGCCAATTATGGTCATATATATCCATGATTTGTAAAAATTGCAATTTGCTATATAAGAATACAAAAACAAAAAATTAAATTTTTTCGTAATTTCCAAAAAGTCCTTCAATTTTTTTATTTATTTATTTTTAATGCTCCAACGATTTTATTGTGTAAAATAACAAAAAACTAAGTTCACGCAATAACCCTTGCTATTTTATATGAAACTATGAACGTGCTTCGTCTCACAGTTTTCCAAACTATGAGATCATCTACTGTGTTCACTATTTCGGGCAAATCAACAAGATATAGCGAAATATACTGTCCACTGAGGACAGACCCTGCACAAAAAAAAAAAAAAAAAAAAAAATAATAACAAATAAAAATTTAAAAATTTTGACATCAAAATTTAACTACCTGTATGTTACTGTTGAAAGTTTGCACAACAACAAAGAAACTGTAGAATTTATCCACAAAGTCCTATTAGTTTATATAAGATTAGTAAAAGAATAAACGCGCGATCAAAAAGTGTAGAAGCATGGGAAAAAGTCAAGTAATTTTTATCCATTTTTCTAAGTTTTTGAACTTTGAACAACAATCATGGTTATAAAAAGAAACCTATGGTGCTAAAATTCTACAGTCTATTAGTTTCAAGTCTTCTGAGTTCAGATCTATAACCCGTTTCTTTAAAATAGTATTAACACAAGACTTGTTAAGAATTTAAGTCAGTTTCAGCTATGTTAAAAATTGTAGATAATGGTCCATATACGTTATAAAGCAAAAATTTAAACGTTTAAAATTTTTTGTGTGCACTGAATAGCTCGATTTATATCAACTCTTAAAGAGAAATGTTCAAGCTATCTGTCATTTTTAATACATTTTGCAAGTTATATGAAACTTCTTATTTCTAGTCATGTAATTTTTTTTAATCTTTTTCTCGGTAAAATTACATAGAAAGTTAAGCAAAATACAACCGGTCTTTAAAACACCGCATAGTGTGGGATTCAAAAAATGAAATGGAAATAATTATAGAATTTTGGAACGGCTGTTCCCATTTCCATGAAACTTCACGTGGTGATAGTAGACTTGTAGGTGAGTTTAAGTTTTGAGCTTGGACCATATAGATCTACAGGAGGCGGGTCCACAGGGTTGCAAAGATGGACACCTCGGGATCTTCCAAAAGCATCATCGTATGTATTTCTTATCTCGTTTAGTTTAAGAGATATTAGGCTTTAAAGATTAAGATTAAAGATAAGAAACACAAGTTATATATCATTCTTTTGGAAATTTTGTCTTCTTTTCAAATATATATAAACATTTTTATAACATGAAAATTTGTTGAAGACATTTTGCAAAAATATATCAAAAAAATATTGAGCCGAAATTTTGTGCTATTATTCATTTTGAATAATGCAATAACATTTTTATTAATACATATTCTGTAATGAAATTTTACAACTGTGTAGACTTTTTGACGCTTAATTTGAAACTAAAGTTATTTTTTAGATTTATTAACAGGAATCCCGCAATTCTCAAAAAACTTTCAAAAATTTCCAAAAATATTTTTTTTTTCACTTTTTTTCTTGCCATATCTTCCCGATCGATATAGGGGAGCAAAAATTTCTGTTACCGAAAAACTAAGAGCACATTAATCTATGTAAAAATATAATTTTTTTTAATTCCAGCTTTGCGATTTGAGAAATTAAAGTAAAAATTGGAAAAATCATGAACAAAATATGTCGAGTTTGGGAGACCCTGGTTCTGAAAACACGATTAAAGTTTTTAATTTTTTTCCCTTCACAGAATTTGCCATAAAGTTATCTTTAAGAAAAATATAAATATTTTATATGTTACTTAAGAAAACTTTTATATAACAAAAAAATGTGACCACTTTTCTTTTGTAAAAAATGGGAAAAAGTCGACTTTTTTCAAAGTTAAAATTTAAATGCCTATAACTTTTTCAAAATTCTTTCTTTACAAAATTTTGCTATTTGTTGTAAATGAAACAAAAAGAAAAAAAAAGAAATCGAGTGAAATTTGGACCCGCTGTAGCGGCAGTCTAAAAGTAAAAATTTTAATCTTTAAAGCCTAATATCTTTTAAACTAAAATAGATGATGTTTTTTATAGATCGACCAGCAGAATCCTCCAATATAAAAATCTTTCAAGTCGGCTTAGATATAAGGAATCAAGATCGTTTTTAAAAAAATTATACTCGAGGTGTCCAACATTGGGACCCTGTGAATCCCCCCCTGTAGATCTATATGATCAAAGCTCAAAACTCTTTTACACCTCTACTATTACTACGTGAAATTTTATTGAAATCATGAGAGCCGTTCCGAAATCCAATTATTATTTTCATTACATTTTTTGAATCGCACACTGTGCACTGGTTTTGAAAAAAATTAAAGTTTGAAAAAACCGAAACCGACATCGTCTATAAAAAACCAGAAACCGGTTACTGAATTTCGATTTTGGATACTCTATATTGGGCGCTGATGAAAATATCTTTAAAGAAGAGCAATTAGATAGCACAAAGCTGCGAACATTTCCAGAATAAGTGGCGAAGAGCCTGCTCTAATATTGATTACTGTGAATTAATGCACAAAAACTAACGTGGTGTGAAAATGGTCCGAAAATTTTTTAAAGGCAAATCAATTTTTATTTTATCTTTAATGTAAATATATTACAATTTAACTAAATAAAGTTTTAATTGAGATTTAAATGCAGGGTCTAATTTTGTAACAAATATTACAAAGAAAAAATTTTTTCGTAGACAAGCCTTAAATTCGCCTTGTATTGACATTAATTTAATAATTTTTTGCAATTAATACAAATCTATTATTTTAATAAAAATTAAAATGTTTAATTCTATATATATTTTTTATTTTGAACAGATTTTGTGATAGAACATTAAATTTGCAGTTTCCATTAATAGCATTGGTCTGCAAAAATATGAAATACAAAATAAACAAAATTAGGACATATACGTTTTAAGAGTTTAATTCTCTTTACGCTCTTATCCCAGAACCCTTTGTATTATTTTTCGATTTTCGGTATTCGCTCTCCTTTCTCTTTAATCGTACCAACAAAGTTTTAAGTGAAAAATCAATATGGGAATAAGAAAATTAAGTTTAAATCTTTAAAATTTATTTTTTTTTAATCCCATTTCGAGATCCAAACTTGTGTAGTTCTGCAACAAACTCTCCATTATTTACTTCAAATCAGCGACTTTGTGATTATCGACAATGTTGCGAAAAAAAATTTCAAATTATCAATTGCCAATATATGCGTTCTTTTACTAATCCAGTAAAATCCAGTAATCTGAGTATTACTGGGGGAAATTTTGTAAGAACAAGTAAGATACTGTTTACAACTGTTTGCAAATAAATAAACATAAAACAATAACTCATCAGAGTTTTTATCGAAATGTATGCACTTTAGTGAACAACAACTACATTTTTCCTTTTGTTATAAAGAAGGCAGTTACTTTCATGCACTAAAAAATCTAAAATATGCGCTTATAATATGTATTATAAAATGAAAAATATGCATTAAAAATATGAAGAATAAAATAAGTTATAAAAATTTACTGAATTATGATGAACAAATCCAAGATATGAGTGCAAATTAATATTAATAAAAATCAAAAGTCGTAACATCGGTTTCAGAAATTAAATATCCGATAAAATATTTGGATTTAAGAAAAAAATGAATATTCTGCTTCTAAACTAAATGAATGTCCAGCTGAAAATTCTACACGAGCAGGAAGAAAAGTTATGTCAACATTATATATATTTTTTTAAGAATTTATCGTTGTATATGTCCAACTTTGACCTTTGAACTTTTGATATAATTAAACTTTATATATCGTTATAAATATTATATCTTTGCCCTTAAATTAACACCATTTAATTTTAGAAGTTATTAGCAATTAACTACACCTTTGTGAATTTTGTAGCTTTTTTCGTTTTTCAAAACGTCATATTTTTGGATCGAAAAGGACCATGAGTATAAAATGTATGATTTGAAAAATACTTGTAATAACCAATGTCTGTAGTGAATTTCATTGAAATCGGTGATGTCAAATCCGATTGCTGTCCGTTTTGACATGAAATCACTCCTTTAGGATTTGTTATTATGTTTTTTTGGTTCTCCTATGACGATATGATTTTGTAAATTAACATTTATATTCAATTTCTATTTGTATAATTAGTTTTTATTTTCCATTTGCAATTGGAAACGATATTTGATTTCTTCAGTAACAGTTTTCAGTTTTCTTGGTCAAAACTAACTGAACAAAAGTAACTTTTTAATTAATTTGGGTATAACGCAACTTTTTCTTTGTTTTTAAGAAAAATATTGTTAATATCAAAAAAATTGAACTGCAATTATCATAATAAGAGAAATATATTTTTTATATTCATAATATAAAATTAATAAGAATATTATATAAACTCAAAAGTAAAAAAATTACGCGACAAAACTAATTGAACAAACTGTTGTGATTAATATTCTGTAACAATCCCTTTGTTTTTAACAACTTCAGAGAATCTTTATATTTAGAATTAAACATATAGGCTTATTATTATTAGCATTGGCATTGCTGTCCAAGCTTCCAGGATTACACAGGAGAGTCTCTCTGGACTCCCCCCGACTTCTTCCTCATTGCTCTTTCGATTTATTATTTTTCATACATTTTAAATAGTCTTAAGATCATGGCACTGTGTGGACTTGTCCAAGATGTTTACCAATTTTAACAATTTGATGTTTCAACAAAAAAATATTTTTTCAGTTTGTTTTGTCGCGCTTTATTAACATAGTGTCTATATAGAACATTTTTTATCAAGACAAAGTGCAAAATTAACCGGAATTTATGGAAGGTGGTAAGTTGAACAAAAACAACATTAAGGCGAATTCATTAATATTTTTATATATGCAGCTTGCCAGCTATAATAACCAAAATTAATAATCAGTTTTTTAACTGAGGTTACCTTGTATAGATTTGAACTGATTTTGACGTTTGTTTTGATAAAAATTTGTCTAGTATGAACACTACGTAATAATTGCGTCAATACATGATTAAGTTTTATATCATATAGACAGAATAAATGTAACAATTTAAATGTTTTAGCTTAATTTATATGTAAGTAAATATTTTTGTAAAAAATAATATTACTCTGCCCATACCAAGACAATCTTCTAAATATAGGATTAGTTCAATTAGCTTTGGTCGACACAGTAAATCTCCATTCTCCATCTTTGTGTGGAACACTGAGGCTTCAAATGGTAAAATAACAATAAAAAATTTGTAGAGACAGTCCAGTGCCAGATTATGTGCAACTAAAACATTAGCACTTGTGGACACTCTAACATTGACCAGGAAGCGATTTCTCTATAAAAAAAAAATTAAAAAAAAACTCCAAAAAGTATAATGCGTTGCCGTTCTGGGCTTTTACTACCAAAATTGGTAATACTTTTTTTCTTTGGTAGAATGGTAGGCTGAATCGAATTTTGGTAGATTTAAACAGAGTGCTTGATTTTTTGAAGGTAAAAAAATATAGTTAAAAAAAGAAACAAAGGTTTTTGCTAATCGTGGAAGAATTATCTTAACTAAAAGAATTTCAAAAATACTCGGCAAAATCTAATATCTTGTAAATCTTTTTTATATTCTGCTTTTATAGAGTAAATGACATGGGAGCTGAGATCGTTCAAAAAATGTATCCAAAAAAGTTGAGTGCTACTTTTTATTCTTTTGTTCCTTTATTAAGAATATTAGCCCTAAAATAAAATAAATAAAAAAATATTAATGTGATAAAATCGGAAGGGGTACATTAATCATATCTTTATTAAAAATGATTAAATATTTTACTGGCTTTAATTAAGAATGATACTGAAGATTTTAGAATAAATACAGTCGCATTGATGTTTCAAACATTATTGTAAGCCGAAAACAATTTTGAATAAACAGAATTCGGAAGAAATATTTGAAGCTAAATATTGAAATATTAAATTATACCTTTTAATCAAATAAAATGCAAATTTGACTTTCAAAATGAAAATATAAAATTTCGGCAAAAAATGTTTCCTAAAAAAGTTTGTTTTTTGGAACATTTGCAATAAGCTTAACAAACCTTTCAACCTATTTATTTACTGATATATTTTGGAAAAAACTATGACCATTTATAAACATATTGATCGATATTGATATTTGTATTTACATTATTTTGCTGCTACGAAAAATCTACTAGGGCTATAATTTTCTATCACTGCACAGTGGGGCAGAATCTATTTTTTTTGGAAATAAACCTGTAACTTTTAAAGGGGTGGTTGGATTTACATAAGATTTCACGTAGACGTAGTAGAGGAGTGTATAACTTTAAGTTTCAAAACGGGCCCTCACACCATTCAGGAGCGAAGCTATTGGGGCTCAAATATTTTAAATATTTTTACATCTTAAAGCTTTGGATAAGACCTTATAAGTTATTTGCATTTGACATTTCAACTATCTCAATTTTGCATAGTCTTAGTCCAGATTTTTCAATATATGTCCCAATATCTCTTCTGAGTGCAAAAATAAACGATTTTGAAATTGAAAATTATGTTTTTTTTTGTGATTTTTTTGGCCAAAAAGATGTCTACACCCTTTTTCTCTAAAACAAAATATTCTTTAAGAACATAATAATTTTGCACTTTTCTGAAAGGTATCTTTACAGACGTGTATCAAATACAAGCACAAACACACAATATGACTATGTACAGACCAGTGGTGCCAGCAAGTGAGAGAAAAAGTGGCTAAATTGTACTTCAAAAAAGGCCACAAAAGGCTAAAAGCCCAAAAAGATAAGGCCGGAAAAATGCAAATATTTTTTTTTAACTTTTTGATTTTTTTTTTTAAGATATTATAATAAATTTATACATAAAACATATAACCGCTGTTACTAAAATGACCCAATGAAAAACATCCACAAAATTTCCATACAAATTTGAGTTATATTTCATATGAAAATGTCCCAATGTTTTGAAGGGATTCGTAACTTTATAATTATAATTCATTTTTCATTAATAATTAATGATTTTTCGCTTCTATAAGAATATCTTTTAATTATATTTATTTTTATATTATTTTAGTTTCTATGGTTAATGTTTTTCTTTTTTTATAATAATTATAATAAATAATTAATTAAGTCCATATGACGAGTTGTTATATTTAATGTGGTGGGTGAAGAGCCGCAGGGGAAAAATTTTGTAAAATATAAAGAATATCGATTTTCTTTTTGCGAAAATTTCTTAAATGAATGATTCTGCAAAAATAAAACAAGTTAGAGCGTTATACTCGGTTGTTCCAAATCTTCTACCCACCTTGCCGACAAATAATAAAATTTAAGCCTTAACATAGTGTCTACATTAGTCAATTTTTTATCAAAACAAACGTCAAAATCAGTGCGAATGTATACAAGCTAATCTTAGTTAAACAGCTGATTATTATTTTGGCTGTTACAGTTGTCAAACTGCATATATAAAAAATAATAATAAATACGCCATATTGTTGTTTTTGTGCAACTGTTGCAACCTTCCACAAATTCGCGTTAAGTTTGACGTTTGTCTTGATAAAAAAAATCTCTAATGTATACACTATGTAAAGTATTCTTTCATATTTTCACGTTTTTACTTACAAAAGTATTCTACATTTTTTTCCAAACTACAAAAATGTAAATTCAAAACTAAATTATCATAGCAAGCTTACTTAAAGAAAACAAATTTATATATGAACATATGTTTGTATTTAGATACATGCTTACACAAAATACAACAGCAACACTGCGTGATTGCAATGATTGTATTTCAAATTAAACATCGTCCAAACATACATACAAAAATTTTTTTGTGTATATAAATTAAACAAAATTTTTATTTTAGTTTTTTTTTTAATTGCTTCAGACTACTGTCTGAAGAGTTTTTTATTTTTTAATGTTTATTAATCGAGAGTTACAATTGAACTGATATTTTTTTTTTGTTTTTACTTAAAATAATATTTTCAATAAACTTCACCCAGACGCAATGTCAGTAAATATTCCAATTATGTTTAAAAGTATTGCAACATAAGTTTATTACTTTTGTTGCTAATTTGCTTAGGTAAGCTTTAACGTGCAATGACCTGAAGTATTTAAATATTTTGGTTCTTAACTCCTTCGCACTTAAATTCAATCGTCCTCGATTGATTTAAAAATAAGGTATTTCATGTATTCTTGTAACAGGTGTTTCAACTTGATTTTTTCAATCTGTATTAATTGATCTAGATTGTCTTTTTGGTGTGTAATTCTTAAGTGTCTCTAATAAGTCTATAGTTTGATATAATTCATATTTTAGCGTTGGTTGTAGAGGATTCGTCTCAGGTATGTACGTTTCAATATATTTTTTTGTTTTTTGTAAAAAATCGTCATAAGAATTTAAATCTTTTTGATGTACAAATTTAAATGTTCCTTCCTATCATCACAACGTGTGAGTCCGTGTAATTAAGTATTTGAACTTCTGCTTTAATCAGTGGTAGAAACAGTCTGTAACCAAAAAAAAAAAAAAAAAATTATAAACAAAATAGTATACAAATTTAATTGAAATATTAATTTCTATATGGCCTTTATTAACTATTCTATTAGATTCTGTCAGTACCGTACTTCTGTTATTTTCTTTGACTATTTCCTCATTATATTTTGATGATAATTTAGATCCTAATCTTTTATTAATTTTTACATAAATTTTCTGACCTGGAGTATAGACCTTAAAAGGTTTCCGTCTTTCTTATTATGATTTGCCATATCTTTTTCTTGTTTTCTAGCGATGGCTTTTATATTTTCTTTTCTTGCGTTTTCATATTGTTCTGGACTAGTACTAACTCTTCTTCCAAAGATTAATTCGATGGGTTTCTTGCCTGCTGTTGAGTGTATGGTGTAATTATATTCATAAACCGCTCCATCGAGTAATTCTTCAAAAGTCCTATGTGTCTTCTCTGTTTTAAGACAACGCATAATTTCCGACAATGTAGAATGAAATCGTTCCACTTGGAAGTTAAGGCTACTTTTGTAGAGGGGAGTCTTGAAAACTTTTATATTCAGCTGATCTTCAAGCATAAACAAAATTGAATCTGAATTTAATGATTTTTCGTTATCCACAACTATTATTCTGGGAACGCCAAAACTAAATACTATTTTCCTGAATGGTTCTCTAATATCTGCTATTGATCTAGAATTTATTACTGTTGCCTGTGCATATTTTGTAAGCTTGTCTATTGCGGTTAGTGTTAAAAGTTTTTCAGTGACCAAATGTCTTTGTGTAGTATTTCTCCTGCATATTATGGGATTGGAGTAGGTGATATATTTGACTTATTAAGGTGTTGATCGTATTTTCCTTCTTTATAAACTTTACATTGTTTTATTATTTTATTTAGAGCATCACTCATCTTTGGGAAATAATATTTTTCTAAAAGTTGTGATTTATTTTTTTTTAGCGTTTCTGTGGGCTCTTTTATGTACTTTCAGAGATTCTTCTTCCTGTCTAGTAGAGACAACCAAATCTTTTACTTGGATTTGTGTATATCTTATTTTGTATTTAGAAAAATGAAGGGGATATATTGATTGTATCTTACCCATTATACTTTCGCAAGTAAACAAACCATTCACTACACTTGGATTAAGATATCTCTTAAGCCTTGTTTAGACCGGCGCGAAATTACGAAATTTCATGCCGAAATTACGAATGAAATCTAGAGTATTCATACTGGCTAGGTGACATTTGATGTAATTTCGTGAACAGCTGATACTTATTGTTTACATTTTAAATTGTTATAGGGGTAAATAAAGTATTTTGAAATGGAAACAAATAAGAAACAATTACTTACTAAATTGGAAATTATTAATTTGCAACAATCAAAAATGTAAAAAGGATAGGTTTCATTTTGCAAAATCACTTTAATAATTAATTTTAAGATTTGTATTTAAATTTAAGATAAGCTGTGAATTGTTTTTTTTTTCTTCCCACGGTTGAAACATGAAAAAAAGTATTTTTTCCAACCATGTACAGAGTTGCACGGAAATAGGCATCGTAATTTCAATGTAATTTCACCGAAATTACACAAAATTATGTAATTTCGCAGGTGTCAAAATGTATGTATTAAGAATATCCAAAAGAGTTTCTTCCGAAAAGCTTGGGGCCGTAATAATGTGCCTATGAAAAGTTGGGAAAGGTAATTTAAATAAAAATCTGATTTCTAAAGACGTTTATAACACATTAAACTAAAGGAATTAGATTCACTCCTGAGCTATCGTCGCTGTGTACTGTAGCCGTTAAAGAGTTAACATGAGTGCCATTTTGTGGTGGTCTAGAAAGAGTATCTGCAACCACATTACTTTTACCGGGCTTATAATGGAGTTCATAGTTATATTCCTCTGATATTTACTTCCAACGCTTCATTTTTGCGTTATTGTTTTGTTACTTACTTATGTAAGAGGTTGGTGGTCTGTGAATATTTTGACTTTGGCGTGGTCATATAGATAATTTCATAATGAATCAAGTGCCCAAATTATAGCTAACATAGCATAATTCTCTTCTGTTTTAATCAGAGATCGAGAAATGAATGTAATTGTTCACTTTTCCTGACTAAGGATAGCTCCAATGGCATAGTTTGAAGCATCTGTTTTTTAATTTGTTAAATGCTATTTTTGCGGATTCGTTTAATTCTATTTTTTTCTACCTGATTGATTTCTGGATATTCGTCCCTTTTCCCCTCTTAAGAGGTTTGTCAAGGGTTTAGCTATTTTAGCGTAATCTTTTACAAACCGACGATAGTATCCGGATCATCCCAAAAAAGATCGAAGATCTTTTAATGTGTTTGGATAAGGGAAATTCACAATTGCTTCGACATTCTTAGGGTTAGTTTGAATACCTTTGCGAGTCACTAGGAAGCCTAGAAATTCAACTTTGTCTTTAAAAAACTCGCATTTGTCAAGTTGAACCTTCATATTTTCATGGTGTAAGGTGTTAAATACTTCAGAAATATCCTTTAAATGTTGATATTCGTTTGGACTAAAGATTATTATGTCATCTATATAGACATAGCATCGTTCTCCAATGTGTGGACGCAAAATGTCAAAAATAGCGCGTACTTTAACACAAATGGTAATCGCGTGAATTCGAATTTAAAATTATTAATGGAGAATGCTGTTTTCTCAATATCTGCGGGCTTTAAAGGTATTTGGTATTTGGTGAAACCCACTTTTCAAGTCTAATACAGTAAAATAACGACTTTTTCCTAATTATGCAAGTACTTCATTAATTTCTGGCAATGGATATTTATCCGAAATAGTGATAGAATTTAACTTCCTGTAGTCTATAACCATCCTGAACTTTCGTTCCCCGCTTGCGTCAAGTTTTTTGGAACAATCCACACAGGTGAATTGTATGGGGATTTTGATGGTCTGATTATGTAGTCTTTAAGTAATTTTCTAACTTGGTCTTCAATTTCCTTCTTAAGGCTCATGGGGTACGGATATGTTATTGAGTAAATTGGTTCATTTGTCTTTGTATGTATTTCGCCTGTTATACGTGTCGTGTAAGTCAGTTTTTCGTCAGGAGCTGAAAAAAGGTTGTGACATTTCGACACAATTTTCTTTAATTTGTCTTTTTGTTCATGGGTCATGTGGCTAGTTCTAAGAGATGTCATGTGAATGGCGTCTGATGGGAGCTGTTTAAGAGCAATTCTTTTTCCCATTTCCAAGTAACATATAATTGTCCTTCGTATAAATGATAGCGTCTAGGTCCTTTAAAGCGTCATTTCCAATAATTCCTTGGAATGTTTTTAGATCTGGTAATAAATAAAATTTCACCGGGGCGTCCATTTGTCCGAATAAAAATGTATTTGTGTGAAATTTAATTTGAGTCTGTTCAGCTACAGAATTTACGTAGAAACTTTCTTTATTTTGAATAGGGTTCTTTACTATATTTGGTATTATGTAGTTTTTATTCGATCCCGTGTCTATTAAGATTTTTATAATTGTTCCGTCATCCATCCTGCACTCAAAATATGGCAAGGTGGATGAATTTAATCTAAAAAATGAATTTCGTTGATGCAGTCGTATTTTTGATTATGGTCTCTTGGTCTTGTTTGTCCGTCAATGTCATCTTCTACATTTATTTTGTCCATATATTTGTCGATTTCGTCTGTCTCTTGTATATTTGAATCATTGTTCGTTCCTAGATTTAAATGGAAATTCCTACTTTGCTTACGTGCTTCTGGGTGTGGTGGAGGTGGTCGTTTACCATAGAGTCCGTTGTTCGCTGGGCTGTTCATATAGTTCTAATACCCTGGTCAACGTCCATTGGTTCTGGTCTTGGTTGTGGTTTTGGTATAAAATTAGTATGGTGGTTTTGATTATATTGGTTGTATTGGGAATGGCTCCCTGATTTTGGAAATGGCTCAATCCGTAAGGAGGTTGCTGTCTTTGGAATTGCCTATTTATTTGCTTTGGTCGAGGTGGTGGAGGAATGAGTGCTATTTCTGGATAGAATATAGGTTGTTTCCGTGTAGGAATAGACATAAATTTCTTATTGTGAGCGTAATTAGTTCTAAAGTTTTGATTTTCCAGCTTTAGACACAAGTGTAAAGCCTTAGGTAGATCTGTTGGTTCATTAATGTCCAAAAGTCTATGTAGATCTCCTTTCAAACCTCTTATGAAGGTGTGTAGAGCTTTATCTCTATAAGTTTGTGTCAACTGGTGCTATGTCCGTAGCACTAATTTTGTTAAGTATAAGGGATAAATGGTTGTAGGCGTTTTGGTAGCATTATTGGATAGTTTCTGTTCCCTGGATTAATGAAGTTAACTGATATTCGAGAGTACTGACATCTCTCATATCTGCATAGTGTAGAGTTAAGCAACGAGATATACTTTTCCAATTCAAGGGTGTATTTTAAGACTCTAATATAGCATCTGCACTACCAATAATATTATTCCTTATTATTCCAAAGTATTTGGGTGTTCCCTTTAAATGTTTATAAATATTTAAAATTCTTTCTACTAATTTCCTCCAGAAACTATATTCTCCTGGTTGTCTTGTAAATTCCCTTAGGCTTCTGAATACGTCAGGTACCCTGTCTAAGTCATTTAGCTGTGCCCTATGTTGCGGATCAATTACTTGATCTTGGTCAATTATTTGATTTCTAGCATTGTCAGGATTTCTAACTTGTTCATGTATTGCCTCAGAGATCATTCTCCTAATTTCCATTTCTAAGTCCCTCATATTAAATGGTGCCTGATTCTCCTGTACGTTTACTACAGGTGGCCTAATTAAATTATTTGGGTTTGACATTTTAACAAGAAATATGAGATGGCTAACTTTTTTTCAATTATGTAGTGTTATTGTTATTATTTATTATTTTTTTTATTATTATGAAACTGGAGGGTCCCGTAGGAATCGCAGTCTCGAATATTATTTTTTTGTGTATACTATTGTATCTTTTATATTGTATTTTTTATTTTTTTCTTTACTTTACTTTACTTCAACAATTTTGTTTTCACACAACATTGATTTATCTTTTATATTTTATTTTTTTTAATTTACTTTAAAAAAAAATATTTCCACAAATATTGATTATACTTATATTAATATAATTTTTTTTTTTAAATCAGTTCAAAATTTACTTTAATTTTTTTATAACAAAATAATTTGTTTCTAGGATTTAACTAGGATAGAATTTTAATACTTGAATCATGTTATTGTGTTTTTATATTTTAGTTTTATTACACTTTTGTTAATTTAACTTTAATATGCCTTTTACTCACTATACTAGGAAATCGCGGAGCGGCGTGCTGAACTTTCAGGACGACTTACGTTTAGTTTTACACCTGTACTGGAAACTATCCTTTGGAAACCATGATAATTTCACTATTTTTGGAAACCGTGAAACGACGTGCTAAACTTGTAGGACGATTTACGTTTAGTTTAACTCCTATACTTTGGAACCGTGGTCCCTGCTCGGGCGCCAATTAAACTAAATTTTTAATTTAGTTTTTTTTTTTAAATTGCTTCAGACTACTGTCGTATTTTATTTTTTAATGTTTATTAATCGCGAGTTACAATTGAACTAATATTTATTATTGTTTTTACTTAAAATAATATTTTCAATAAACTTCACCCAGAAGCAATGTCAGCAAATATTCCAATTATGTTTAAAAGTATTGCAACATAAGTTTATTACCTTTGTTGCTAATTTGCTTAGGTAAGCTTTAACATGCAATGACCTGAAGTATTTAAATATTTTGGTTCTTAACTCGTATATACAATCAACAACTACTGCTTTCTTACAAAAAAAAAAAAAAAAAAAAAAAAAACACTAATAGTCATTGCAAATTGCAGTGCTTCATATAAATATTTGTGGGTATATACAATGCTTGCCAGAGAAATAAGCCCAGGAAAAATTTCGGCGGCGGCGGCGAATAATAAAATAAATTATTAAAAATAATAACAGATTCACAGCATTCACTACTTTTTGCATGGAATTTCAATGAAAATTTAAAAACTTCGGTGGCTGATTTTAAGCCGGTGTGAGCCGCCAAATCAGGAGTTAGTTTCTCTGCTGCTTGCTTATGTAAAAAATTACTACTAAATTTATATACATATTCCTATTTTTAAGGCATTTTGGAATATTTAAACTCCATTCCGGGGCTATATTTGCATTGGGTCTAGGTGAAATAAAGGATCACAACCAATTTCAATAGGCTTCGTCCTTGTATCATAAAAGTTCCACGTGCTAAATTTCATTGAATTATCTTTAAAGTTGCGACCCGTACTTTGTACACAAGGTTTACATGGACAGCCAGCCAGCCGCCCAGCCAAACGGATGGACGGAAATCGTTAGATTGATTTAAAAAGTGATTCTGAGTCTATTGGTATACTTTAAGATGGGTGTTGGATAACTTTCTATACGTTACAAACATCAGCACAAACGCATAATACACCAAAATAATATGGTGGTGTAGGGTATAATTACCCAAAGGTTTTTCGTCATTTTTAATTATAATTCCTTTATATATTATCAAAATATTTTTTGATATTAATATATAAATTTTATTTTTATGGTAAAAGAAGAGATTATTTTTTTATAAAGCACAAGAAAACGTGTGTAAATATGTAAAATGTGTAATTCTTAATTACATATCACAAATATTATTATTCATATATATTGAAAAATATTATATGAAGCGAAGCTAAATGAATAAATGAAATAAAATATTATTATATTGGTATGGTTTAAATGAAATTATAAATGACGAATATGAAGCGTCTAAGATGCTAAATATCGTTTATAATATTTAAATAAATGATGAAAAACATTATTCTGGTTGATCCTGCCAGTAGTTATATGCTTGTCTCAAAGATTAAGCCATGCATGTCTAAGTACACACGAATTAAAAGTGAAACCGCAAAAGGCTCATTATATCAGTTATGGTTCCTTAGATCGTTAACAGTTACTTGGATAACTGTGGTAATTCTAGAGCTAATACATGCAATATAAACACGGACCTTTGGGACGTGTGCTTTTATTAGGCTAAAACCAAGCGATCGCAAGATCGTTAATATGGTTGAACTCTAGATAACTTGCAGATCGTACGGTCTTGTATCGACGACAGATCTTTCAAATGTCTGCCCTATCAACTTTTGATGGTAGTATCTAGGACTACCATGGTTGCAACGGGTAACGGGGAATCAGGGTTCGATTCCGAAGAGGGAGCCTGAGAAACGGCTACCACATCTAAGGAAGGCAGCAGGCGCGTAAATTACCCACTCCCAGCTCGGGGAGGTAGTGACGAAAAATAACAATACAGGACTCATATTAGAGGCCCTGTAATTGGAATGAGTACACTTTAAATGCTTTAACAAGGACCTATTGGAGGGCAAGTCTGGTGCCAGCAGCCGCGGTAACTCCAGCTCCAATAGCGTATATTAAAGTTGTTGCGGTTAAAACGTTCGTAGTTGAACTTGTGCTTCATACGGGTAGTACAACTATAATTGTAGTTTGTACTGTACCTTATGTATGTAAGCGTATTACCGGTGGAGTTCTTATATGTATTAAATACTTGTATTTAAGCATATTCCTCCTATTTAAACCTGCTTCAGTGCTCTTCATCGAGTGTTGTTGTGGGCCGGTACAATTACTTTGAACAAATTAGAGTGCTTAAAGCAGGCTCCAAATGCCTGAATATTTTGTGCATGGAATAATGAAATAAGACCTCTGTTCCACTTTCATTGGTTTTTAGATCAAGAGGTAATGATTAATAGAAGCAGTTTGGGGGCATTAGTATTACGACGCGAGAGGTGAAATTCTTTCAAAAATATTTTCTATTGTTGATGAAGTATATAAAAAAATAGTTATAATAATTGTCTTAGTACCTTTACAAAATTTGTTAAAGCATTTTAAATTTGGAGAACAAAGCACCGCAGGCGAAAGTTTTTATTATATAAAAATAATCATAAATGGATGGAACAAGAAATTATTTTCTTCTTTGTTGAAATGATAGTAATAATAATAATAGTAATAATAACAATAATAATAATAATAATAATAATAATAATAATAATAATAATAATAATAGTAATATTTTATCCTTGAGAGGCAAAAAGAAAAAAGATAGATTTAGCCTTAATTAGGCCAAAATCGTAAAATTTTGAGTAAAAAAATCGTTAAATCGATTATTTGAAATCGTCAACACGTTCATACCTGCCCAAAATTATGTATTTTTGTGTTTTCTATGGAAATCAAGTTGAAATTACATACATTTTGACAGTTGCGAAATTATATAATTTTGTCTACTTTCGACGAAATTACGATGCCCATCTCCGAGTAAATTTGTGCATGCAGTAAAAAAATTAAGTAAAATTGAAAAATTTATTTATTGAATTTTTGCGCAAAATATGACAAAAAACAAATAAAATGGCTTTATAAGCAAAAAACAATATTTTATTTATCAACAAATTGATGTAAAGAAAAAGTATCAGCTGTTCACGAAATTACATCAAATGTTATTTAGCCAGTATGAGCAGTTACGTAATTTCACGCCGGCCTGAACAAGGCTTTAATAAATATTTTCTACGCTTTTTTTTTGATAAAAATTGTTTTATTTATTTTTTATTTATTATTAAATTTTTAAATTAAAAAGAAATGACAGTAATTACATATTGTCGGCCTATTATTAAAATCTAGCAGTATCCAACAAGTCCGAAAATATGTATATCAGAATGATGAATATGTAATATTGTAAGAATTTCTAACTAAAGATAAATTATTTAGCATTTTTTTCTTGCTCTTTATAAATAGTTTTTGCTTTTTTTATTGTTGGTGTTTTTCACAATAATGAAAAAACAACAATACGATTTACGGGCCGAATTGTTTGATTCAAAAATTTAAAATTCAAAAAAACATTTTTGACAGATCTGTGAAAGAAAGAAATACGTAATTTCTATTAGAGTTTCGAAAAGACCAAAAACGATTAATACTGGATCACATCAGTTCTTTCATCAGAAAGGATTTCCAAATTTTCTATGTAAAAACGAACTCCCTAATTTATATACAAGTTTCAAAATGACGAAAACCAGTTATTGGAGACATCTCCGTTGTTTATGAACCGTTTTTTTCTAAATTTCAATAGCAAAGCTCTCGAAAGGATTACCGATCTTTTGATATACATATATGTCGTATATTTATAATTATCGGCAGGCTTCATAAACGCCATTTTAATCGAAGGAGAGACGGAAATCGATATTTCGACTTGGTTTTTTATAAGGATTCAGAAAATGTAAACTTTTTGGTCCTCATGACAAACTTATACATATATGTGTACCCTTGAAACCCTCGGTGAATGGTATAAAAAAGGTTAGAAAAAAGCTAGAAGCTAAAATGAAAGTTTTTAAGCTGTTAATCTCAAAAGTTAGAATTTGAAATGCTGCACAGAAGCTTTGGTCCGCAAAATCTGAACTGGTCGCTGGCTGCGAATGTCGTTCATAAGGGGCAAACTTAACTACACCACCCAAAAGATACAATTTTTTGTTTATTTCTATTAAAAAAAGAAAAACATATAACTTAATAATAATAACAATTCAAATAACATTCACTACTTACCGCAGTGCTTCTCCCTTACGAACTGAACTAACTTGCAAAAATATGTTTCTATGCACCAGAACACATAGTATAACAAAATATAACACATTTCAAATAACGGTACCAACTTAACGAAACAAAGCACTGCAATAAGATCAACGTTAAAAGGAACAAAAAAATATATATATGTATATAAGAATTCATGAATAAACAAGTACATAAAACAAAATAAAATAACATTAAGGTGGCTCAAAAACAATTTAATACAAAATAAAATAAATAAATCAAATTAGCTCATATTAAATGAAATTAAGGCAAATAAACAATAATAGTAAATTCATCGTAAACAAAAATAATAATAATAAAATATAATCAAATAAATTCCCAGCTCTTTTATGAGCCATTTGGCGACATCCCCACCCCCGTGGATCGGACACGATTCACTACTCCAAGTCTAGAACAGCTAATTTAGATACGGGACGTCTTAGCACTCCACTCCTTGTCTGGACATCAGCACCATCTTTGCCAGGAAACACATTCACTACTCGTCCTCTTATCCAATCACGACGGGAAACCGCTGGGTCACATATGAGGACTAGATCGTCTGGAACAACTGGCTTTGTATATTCACACCATTTAGATCGCTTTGTTAGTGTGGGCAAATACTCAATAATCCATCTTTTCCAAAAATGATGTTTTGGGACCCAAAACGACGCATTCAAATTTATTCTAAAGTTTCGTAAAGTGAATGCTGACGTTACTATGTGTTGTGATGTCTGTTTTTGATCCAATTGGTTTTTTGTGCCATTTTAAGATAACCGCCAAACTTTTATTGAGGGAGTTATGGAAGCATAGTATACTTTGGGATGAAAATTTGCCTACAAGAGATTTGGAACGGTTGGCGCCAAGAATTGCAGAACGTTGTCCATGTAGAAGTACCACGATTCTATTTTACAAATGGTTTGCTGTGTGAATTACAGCTACATGTTTTTGTTGTTGCCAGTGAGGCGTTATAGAACATCGGAAGAAGAAATTGGAGTATCATTTATTGCTGACAAAACAAAATGTGCTCCACTGAAATCTATGACCATAACACGATTGGAATTGCAAGCAGCTGTTTTAGGAACTCGGTTGATGGCTACAATTTTGAAAGAGAATTCTATAAAAATGTCAAGAACTATTTGCTGTAGTGAATCTACAACCGTAATTAATTGGATTGGTTCTGAAAGTAGAAGATAAGATAAGCCTTTTGTTGCCCACAGAATTACAGTAATATTAGATTCTATATGCCTAGATGATTGGAGATGGTTGCATACTGATATGAATGTTGCCGATGATACAACAAGAGATAAAAATCGAGTTAACTTTTCGCTGGTTTCACGCTGGTTCCAAGGGCCAAAATTTCTATATAGACACGAAGATGATTGGCCAAAAAAGAATTCTGAGAAGACTGAAGATAACAGTGATGAGGAACTGCGTCCAAAATTTGCTTTATTAGTTTGCTTTATTTGGTTATTGATTTTAATCGTTTTTCTTCATTTCTCAGGCTCAAACGCACAATAGCTTGGGTTTTGAGGTCACAAAAGGTTAAACCTTAAAAGTACAAAAGGCCTATCTGCTGAGGAATTAAAGTTTGCTGATACTGTTTTATGTCGTCTTTCACAAGAAGAAAGTTTTGCCTTTGAAATTGAAGTCTTGAAGTCTGGTGACGTACTGCAAAAGAATAACGATTTGTTCAAGCTGTCGCCTTATTTTGATGAGAACAAATTGCTCCGTGTAAGTGGTCGTATTGATGCAGCAAGTTGGTTGCCACTTGATTCGAGACGTCCCATAATTTTGTCGCCTTATCATCGTTTAACTGAACTGTTTGTCGTTCATGTTCACGACAATATAAGACATCAAAATTTTGAGGCCAGGATTGGTGAAATAAGAAGGTCTTTTTGGGTTCCACGTCTACGGAAACTTCTGGCTAAAGTTATATCAAACTGTAATGTATTTAAAATTCGCCGTGCAGTTCCAGTGCCACCATTCATGGGTACTGGTGTGGACTATTTTGGGCCAATAATTATAACTGCTGGTAGACGTCATGAGAAACGTTGGGTAGCTCTGTTTACGTGCCTAACTATTAGATCTGTACATTTGGAGATGGCCTTTGACATTTCAACCGATGCTTGTATTTTGGCCATAAGGAATTTTATAAATAGTCGTAGTACGCCATTGAAGACGCGAAGTGACAATGGCAAAAATTTTGTTGGTGCCAACCAGGAGGCTAAACGTTTTAAAGAGGTTTTTGATTTGGAGAAAATTCAAGATGAGCTAAATACGAAGGGCATTGAAGTGAGTTTAATTGTCCACGTAATCCTGCAGAAGGTGGGATATAGGAGCGTATGGTACAATGTGTGAAAAAGGTTATACGAGTTACCTTAAAAGAAGTCGCCAAAAAAAGCGCACTTTGCGCTCGCCCTTTGACTCATTTGCCTGTCAGCCACGAAGACGAAGAACCTCTGACGCCTAACCACTTTTTGCTTGGTTCCCCAAATACGGCTCAGACACCAGAAGGGGCTATAATTGAAAAGCCTGCAGTTTTAAAAAAGCAGTGGCGAATTGCACGTCAGTTGCGTACCTTCTCTGTTGTGTACTCTAACTCAATTAAACTGGCGGAGAAACAAATTTGATGATTTGAACCGCTCTCTAGAGCCATGACCACCTTCGATGACTTTGATGTAAAATTACGAATTTCGAAACCAGCAGCTCTATGTATATCTCGCACCTGTTTTGCCACTTCAATGACTTTTGACGAGCTTTCAAAGCTGTCTACAAAATCATCCACGTAACGATGATCCAAAATTGACTTCACGGCTCTTGGGAAACGATCTTTATATTCTAGCACATTGGTTTCCTTCACATAATTGGCAATACATGGTGAGCAGGCAGCTCTAAACGTCATCACAATCATTTCATAAACTTCAGGTGGACCACTATCATCACGCCATAAAAACCTCTGAGAAACATTTCTTTCATGTCACAACATACTGCGACGGCGCCAACTCTAAAATTAAAGCTTATACTGCTAAGGGCCCTTTAATAATTTCGAGGAGTCGAGACTCCTTCTACCATCGCAGCCGCATCAATCTCATAGTCTTTCATTATGTTCTTATAGGCCACACCAAATTCTGGGTTCTTCATCATTTTTCGTTCCATACCATGAAGTCTGCTAAGGGCCATGAAGTAACTATGCGGCAGGACGACGTCATCATTGCACCACAGTAGTCTGGATTCAAATCTTCCGGCAGCCCTCTTCGTCTACTTCCTCAAAATCTCACGTGCTCGCAAATCATCGTTCGACTCGATTACTGGTAGAGCTTTAACACCAAAATTCTCCGTTTCAAAATAACTAGCCACCATGTTCTAAAAATTGGCCATCTGTGCTGTCAGCAAACAAGTATGGCTTCCTGGGCGACCTTCTCACATGTTTACAAAAACAACCCATCCTAGAGGCGTATTTGCAGCATATGGACCAGTATCTTCTAAAGGAACTATTCCATCAGGTGACCCCAGATGGCAATGATCTAAACCAATAAGTACTTTTGGCGCTACACAATCATACGAGCCCACAGGAATACTATTTTTCTTCACCAAATTAGCATTAAAACTTTGACTCGGCAAATTTAAATTTGTTAGGCCATACACGTGTCTCAGAGCATACTTTCTGTTCTTATTTACATCACTTATGTGCAAATCAACAACAACTGCTGGTTCTTGTGCTGACTTACCACCATACCAGCTTAAATTCAATCGACTCTCTTATCCATGCAGCCCGAGTTCTCTTACCAGAGAACTATCCATCATCGTGACTGATTACCCTTCATCTAAAAGCGCATACATTTTCACGGAACAATTTGGCCCATACAGCATTAGTGGCAACACTCTGAACAACAAATTACTTTTTCCACAAACACATAAAACACAACTTAACACTGGCTCGGCATTCGATGAATCTCCATTTTGCTCAACAATTCTACAATTCTCTCGTACACTATGTAATAATTTGTTATGTCTTCTCTCACAATTTTCAATTTGGCACTTTTTGCCGCGACGACAATCTTTACTTGAGCGTCCACCACCAAGACATGAAAAACATAACCCCAACCTTTTTACTTCAATCCTACACATTCATATATTCTACGTGGCCCGACACAAATATAACATTTTATCTGCTTCTCTCTACTATCTGTAGCATGTAGTACCACTTTTCTTTTTCCATCACTGTTAAGACGACTTCCACTTGAACCAGTAATTTGAACACTTCTTACCAAATTTGCAACACGTTGTATCCAGTAGCTAAAATTCAAAACAGGAGGCCACCAACTCAATGCTTTATAGAGAACGGCACTAACGTTTCAATAGCAGACTCTGCAATGGGCTGAATTTCTTTAATTTTCTGTAGCTGGCATCGTATTGCAAATCTGGTCGACCATACTGGAACTTAAAAACTATAAGTCAATAACTATTGGTACATCATTAGGATGGATGAGCAACAACTTCACACACCCTTTAGCGTCACCTTTTAACGCCTTCTGTAATCTCAAACAGTTTTCAAAATTATTGTACAAATACGCAGCTGTAGAGTATTCAAGGGCAGATAAAAACATAGGCCAATCTTCTGCGGCCCCACTAAATTCGGGCAAATCATAAATTTTGCGTTGTATTGGCATTGGCGCAGTAACATGTTGAACAGAATACGGCTGCGCAGTTAATAACTGTTGTTGTTGGTAACCTTGGGTCACATTGACATCATTAACATTTAACGACGTTGCACTTAACGAAGTCGGTATATTTTGTCCAATATTAAGAATATTTGTATTCTCGGCTGCTTTCAGGGCTCTTTGGGCATTAACTAACTGAGCCTGCAAAATGTCAATTTGATTCTGAAGACTTCACATGTCGGTACTTAAATGGGCTTAAATGGGATTCACTAAAAGAGCCTAAAATATTTTGTGCTGATACATCAGGCACTGATTCCACAGGATCACTAATGGCTGCACTCGAAATCGTTGTCGTTGTTCCGGCGGCAGTGGAACCTATCGGCTGTGAAGGCACTATAGTAGCAGAAGAAATATTTTGTTGATTTACATTTTTTGTTCCGCCAACTGTGGAACCAATTGCATTTTGGCTCATTGTCGGCTTTAGACGAATGCTTTTTCTTGCAGGCTATCGTTGCATTATAAATCAAAGAATTACTTTGTTATAGGACACAGAAAAAATTCACAAATTTTAACACTTAATTATCCACTATTCCGGCTGGCAAGTAACCACACAAAACAATTAAAAGCAGCAATATTCCGAAAAATTTCCTAAAAATATGTTCCGGCACACAAGAAATTTCAAGACTATTCATGTTGAATTCTCCTTATTAATTTGCAAAAATCAAACTCCGGCCCGGCAGGCAATGGACCATTTTTCCGCAGATTAATTATCTATTCGCTCCAAGAATTGCGAAATAAAAAATTGTCGCTGGCTGCGACTGTCGTTCATAAGGGGCGAACTTAACTACACCATACAAAAGTAACAAAACACATTATATCGTTATATCATTGCTGTTTACTCCAAGTTTTAACCTGTAATAAGGATTATTATCGTCTTGTGGTGTTTATTAGCCGTTTATCCTGGTTTCGTTGTGTCGTGATGGTTTGCGGTTTTTGTCATTTGTAAACGGCCTTTGTCGTAAAATTGTTTTTAAATTTACATTTATAATAAAACTAATAAAAAAATATATCACAATTCACTGCAATAAATAAAAGAGACAGATAAATCTTTACAAAGGTAATACACACACACGCATTAAAATTATAAACAAAACCAGCTGTTTCGCTCTGCCAAATACTGGTTGTTTAAAAAAAAGTGCTGCCAAGATATCGTACATCGTTACTGTCACTGTTGCCAAATTAAAATTGCCAATTAGTTTTGCCGTTATTTTTAAATTTTTAATACAGCAATATTATTGCAATATTTTTTATAATGGAGTGTATGAATAAAAATATTCTATTGTCAATGATGATGAAAGAATGTTAGCTTGTTACTGTGTAATGGGTTAATCCATTTCAAGTGTGATGTAATTCTTGTTTTAGCTGCTGAAGCAATTTCTAAGTCTGAAGGGGTTAATTGATGCTGTATCCACTATAGAAAAATTGGAGTTGATTTTTATAAGTTTTTCCAAGCAAGAAAATCAACTTTTCTGGATATAAAAAAAATGAAATTTTAAATTTATCTGATCTTCTTTCTAACTATGAAAAATTATTTGATGAATTCTCTTCCCTGGACAGCTATAAATCCCCGGCACAATCTTCACCGAAACGTCGGAAGTCTGCTAGGAACAATAATAAGGCACTAAATGTTCAGCGTTTAGCTCCCACAGCATCCAATAATATAAATAATGTGACAGTAACTCCCTTTCCGACATATGCATCGTCTGTGTCTGTAAATATTTCTAATAAAACTACACAAATAGAACAAAACAACCAAAACAACCAAACATCAGAAACCTCCACAGATCCAAACAACCAAACGTCCGAAGTCATAAGTAATGCTGAATCTCAATCTATACCTAGAGAATTGCGCGTTATGCCACCAAAGAAGTCCATTTTTGTATCCCGTTTCGCCTATGACGCAACCAGTGATGATATGGAATATTACTTAAAACCAAACTTGCCTTCAAATACTGGTATTGTAATTCACAAGTTTTCTTATTCTGAACCCAAAAGTATTGCGTCCTTTAAAATTACAGTACCGAATGACATTTTCGATGGAGTTGTTGATCCCTGTTTCTGGCCAAATAATGCACTCATTCGCGAATTTGTATATAGAGAAAATCGTAGAACAAACAACGTTGCACGACTTTCATCACATGAGTCAACAAACCAAAAAAACTTTGCATGAAAACTGAAAAACACTTAAATATTACCTATCAAAATGTGGTATAAACACTAAACTGGCTAACCTTTATATTGAAAGTTTTAATATAAATCACCATATAATCCTCACTGAAACCTGGCTAAATAGAAACATTTTAAATACTGAAATTCTTTGCAATGATTTTAATATATTTAGACGTGACAGAGAAACTTTAACTACTGGTGGAGGCGTTTTAATTGCTGTTTTAAATATTTTTCAATCTGATGAGTTAAAATTTGAATACTATTCCGATATTGAGTTTATCTGTGTTCAGATAAAACTGAATAGCTCACATATATTTTTAACATGTTCCTACATTCCCCCAAAATCTGATCAACTAACTTACATGAAACATTTTGAATCCATAAAAGCTGTTGTGTCTAAAGCTCAACCAGATTTTGGCGATTTAACTTGGAAATTTTTACCAGAATCATACAGTTATGCACCAATAAAATCTGATGCCTTTATTGAAGAGTTTCTCAATAATTTATATGATTTATGTCTTTTCCAAAAAAATGGGATTTGTAATGAATATGGAAACTATCTAGATTTGGTTTTTGTGAACGAATCCACTAACTGCACCACTACTCGAACATTACCAGTTACGAGACCAGAGTTTCGCTACCACCCTACTCTTGAAGTTAGTCATAATATTTTGTCTGATGACTTTTGTAATCAGGATGACACAAACGATAAGAAGTTATGTTTTAAAAAAACAAATTACGATGACCTGAACTATTTTTTGACAAACACTAATTGGCTTGAACTGTTATCCATTCCGAATGGTACCCCAGCTTCAATTGACTCTATGATTAATACATTTTATACTACTATACATAATTTTTTTGAGGAATGTGTGCCAAAACTTTTCGTGATTTAACATTCAGGTCCACCGTGGAATTCTCCGCATCTATCAAGATTAAAAAATGTAAAAAACAAATGCTATAAAAAATATAAGCAATATCGAACAGCTTATGATTATAGCAAATACTGTGTATCTCGAGCGGAATATAATCTTCTCAACAGGAGACTGTATATAAATTACCTTGAGAAAATGAAAAGGAACTTTAAACGTGACCCAAAATCATTTTATAATTTTGTAAATTCGAAAAGAAAATCTACTGGCTATCCAAGAGTTATGAAGTATTTAATTAATGAATCTGATATTAATTTGATCAAAAGCAATATGTTTGCCGATTTTTTTGCAACAACATATTCCAAGCAACTGTACGATACATCAACTAAATAACCGTTTTCTCTGATGGAACATCAGGCAATTTCATTTTCTTCTATTGATACTTCTCAGGTTGTTTTATCTTTAAAAACAATAAAATCATCATTGAGTAGTGGACCTGATGGCATCCCTGCTTGCGTTTTAAAATATTGTGCTCATGCCTTGGCCACTGCTTTGGCTGCTATGTTTAATGTGTCATTAAAATATGGATATTTTCCCCAATTTTGGAGGAAATCCTTTATTATACCGATATTTAAATCAGGAAACAAGTCGGACATAACGAATTACAGAGGCATTGCAAAATTGAGTGCGATTCCTAAACTTTTTGAAAAATGCTTAACAGACTCTCTCAGCCACAGTGTATCCTCAATGCTATCACAATACCAGCATGGTTTCAGGAAAGGTTGTTCTGCAGTAACAAATATTTTACAACTAAAAACTTTTAAGGATGGCCAACTTATGGACGTTATTTATACTGACTTCAGCAAAGCTTTTGATAAAATCAACCATAACCTACTTCTCACTAAGCTGAATGTATTAGGGTTTACTAGCAACGCTTTATGCTGGTTACGGTCGTATCTAACCTGCAGGACACAGTGTGTTCTTTTTGATAATACCATCTCCAAAGAAATTTTTGTTAGCTCCGGTGTCCCCCATGGAAGTCACCTAGGCCCTCTGCTATTTTCGCTTTTCATAAACGATTTGCCGCTTGTAATGAAGCATTGTAATGCTTTAATATACGCTGATGATGCTAAGATGTTTCTCAGCTACAAATTATCTTCAGATGGGGCGTATTTGCAGCAGGATTTAAATAGCTTTTACGCATGTAAATATAACCAAATGGAGCTAAACTTAAAAAAATGGAAGCACATACGATTTTCTAGAAATTGCACTTCAATGCTACACTATTTCCTAGACGGGTATCAACTAGAGTTAGTTGGAGAATTTCTGGATCTTGGTATTCTACTTGATCCTAAATTAGATTTCTGCAAGCATATTACAATGACGATAAATAAAGCTCGTGGTGTGCTTGCTTATATTAAACGATGGTCTAAAGAGTTTACAGATCCCAATGTTACGAAACAACTATACACATCTCTAGTAAGACCAATTTTGGAGTATGAGATCCTCAAATTAATATGCACATAGACCGCTTAGAATCTGTTCAAAAGCAGTTTCTCTTATTCTGCCTGAGGAGCTCATTTGGTCGTTATTCTGGGAATCTTCCTTCGTATATTGCGAGGTTATCATTAATTAAACTACCTACCTTAAAAAGCCGAAGGACTATGCTAAATGTGGCATTTTTAATTAATTTGATTAATGGTGATGTCCTCTCCGACTTCCTTCTTCGTAACATAAGTTTTAATATTCCACGACGTTTTACCCGACACCTTCCTGTTGTTCAAACAAATTATACCGATGCTGATCCTTTGAGGAGAATATGCAAAAATTTCAATGAATTGTATAGCTTAATCGATTTTTCTATTAATGTAAACGTAATTAAACGCAATATTATCATGTTTTTAAATACTTAATATGTCTTAACAAAAAAAATTTTTTTTCGTTAATAATGCCTTTATATAAAATCTTGTAATATATAGTAATCTGTAAGGATTCATATCCATAGATTTAATTAAATAAATAAAAAAATAAATAAATCTATCCGTATATCATATAGCTTTAATATAGGAGGAAAAAATAAGTAAAGGGAAAAAAACTACAGAGGTCTTTGGCATTAACAGAGGCTAAAATAAAAAGACTAAACTGGGAACACAGTTCAGCTGTTTTTTACTGTGGATATAAATAACGAACAGAGTTTTGGGAAAATTTAACTTTCAAGTATCTATTTACCAAAACAAAGAACTTATTACATATAGTATAAAAGAAAATATTTGGTAAACCATTTCACTTTAATTTACTGGGCAATTTGTGATAAACACGATCAGAAGGACCGTCAGTATTTTAAAAATGGCAAGGATAACAGGTAGAAAGGAATATTTAATTTATCTAAAAAATACCGAAAAGCTTGGCGCCTTCTTAAGCATTTCTCTATAAGATGTGCTGCTTTGCTACCAGAGAGTTTAAGAGAGGTTATCTTAAAAAAAAAAAACATATTACAACATAGAAGCATAGAACAAGCGTCTGTCAACAAATTGACCAATTTTATGGGACACAAAAAAAAACATAAAAATGTATCTTGAAATAACATGCGCCTCCGGTATGGTTGTAGACAATTTTGCAATATGGCCAAAAAAATTCTATAATAATAATAATAATAATAATAATATTATTATTATTATTGTTATTATTATTATTATTATTATTATTATTATTATTATTATACGAGCAAATGCAAAAGAGGAAAATATTAATGAAAAAAGAAGTAAGTATTTATATCAAAGTGATAGGTTACTTATTAATTTATTAAGCTATTAAGAAGCTTATTATTTTCCATAAGAGTGTTTAAATTATAATTAGCAACGCTTAACCACTGAAAATATTTATTTTAATATCTACCAAATTTAGTTTAATGTTTTTATACAATAAAGCGGAGACCAGAAAAAAAACATTATTTTTAATTAAAAAAAGTAGCAGAAACAATTATAAAATAACTAAATAATTTATTTATTATTCAGGAAAAACTAAAAATTATATTGTGATTTTTATATTTACAAAAAACCAAAAAAAGTTGAAAATACGGTAAAATGGATTGTAGAATTGAGGAAACATAAAACCAACAAAATCGTTAGTCAAATCAACAGAAAATTGTAGTTAAATTTTTAAGTTTTTGTAAATTAGTCAAATTGAAGAAATGTCGTCAATTAGACCAATTGATGATTCAATTTAACTATCCTATTTTATTTAATTCAACAAAATTTTAGGTAATCTAAATTCGTTCCCAAATACCCGTAGGAATAATTTTTACTTTTAATATATTATTTTATAAAGCTTTAACATAATTCGTATTATTTCTTTTAATGTTGTATTGTATACAAATATTCTAGTAAAAATAAAACGAATATAAGATTAAAAGAAATAAAATTCATCATGAAATATATCACCGTACAACAGCATTTTTCACTCATGAACGAAATCATATATACATGAAAGCAGAGACAATTTGTGATAGGACCGCATAATCAGTATGTTATTTCATCCTTTTAAAGGACTTAAATCTCAAAGGACGAAGCTTATGGGAAATGTTTCAAATCAGTCAATTATTTTACCTTGCCCCCATACAAATGCCAAATTTTATCCCCCTAAATAGTCCGCCCGAGCCATATCGTAATATTAACAGGCAGACGGACATAGTTAGATCGTCTTAGATTTTCACAATGACCCAGAATATTGTACTTTATGGAGTCTTAGATAATTATTTCGATATGTTACACACGGAATGACAAACCCAATATACCTGCCATCCTTTTTGATGGTGGGTATAAAAAGACATTTGCACTCGCTTTATATATTACTGCATAACTGATTTTGTTAATTGCGCGATATTTTATTTAAGAAATTTCTTAAACTCTAAATGCCGTTTATCAATTTAAATATTTTAGTCATATTGAAGAATTTTATTCAATTTGACTAAAAGGTATTAGTTAATTTTAAAAATGACAAACATTTTAGTCAAATCATCAGAAATGTTGTTTAAGTGTAATACATAAGAGATGTAAGTATCTTAAATTGAATAAAATTATGTAATGTTTTGCTTACGACGAGTAACTAGTGGTTTTCCTATTAATCGATTAATTTGACAAATAATTGCTTGAGGTTAAAAGCTGATCGGTTAATAACCGATAATTGGCAAATCAATCGACTAACCGAATAGTTTTAGTAACACCTGTAAAACATATAAATAACACTAATTATAGTGTTATTTAATATATTGCAATAATTATTCAGAAACATAATGTAGAACAAATTGTTCACAAAGGGTTCATTTTATCAGTTCTTTCACCCACCTGTATGCATTTTTTTAATAAATCAGTTTTATTTAATAAATCAGTCTTTTGGATATAACTTTATTTATTTTCTGCGTAAGAATCATTTTTTGTAATAAAAGTGAAAATTCATATTGTTATTTTTACGTGCATTTTGTTGATGAAAATTAAAATTTTTATCACTTATAAAACCTTGAAATTGCTTTATTTAAAACAGTGTTTTCAAAAGTTCTATTATCACAAGTTTAAGTATTTATGAATATATAATATTATAGCCTTTTAATGTCGCATTTTATTAAACATTCTATCCCAAAAAAATTAAATAAGATCCAAAGGAGTCAATAAGATCCTGAACTTGTGATGAGGAAGTAGTATAAATTCGGATAATTTCCAACGAATTTAATATAGGCTTGTTATTGGAAGATGTTCGCTTTTTTGATTCCATGCAAATTTGCAATGAACATCCAAATTCTTTTTTATCTGAGTAAAGTAATAAGCCAACGCAATTTATAATAACAAAATTACGCATAATATTATTTTTCATTTGTTTAAAACAGTTCTCTTTAGAAACATGTATTTGCAAAAATAACATCCCAATCTCAATTTATTCTCTTTAATCCGTGTGGACGTTTATTAATTCGTGCTCCGAGTTTTTCGGTTATTTCACTGTATTTTGATACTGTTTTTTTTTTTTTTTTTTTTTAATTCACATTGCTATAAACTGCATTTAAATATATACACAGAAATATAATTTTCAAAAAACACTAATTCCTAATTTGCAAACAAATTAATGGCCTGTGGTACCCAGATGAGTACATAAGAAAATTAGTTTTTTAAAGCACTCGTCTATCTTACGTTCTTTTATGTTGTGTTTTTGCTATTGTTATCTTTTAGTAGTAAATGTTTTTCATATAAAATCATGCTTTTTGAACACAAAAATGGCAACCCTTACATATAAACAAAAACAGCTGTTTTTTTTTTTTTGTTTACTTAAAAATATTGTGTTTGGAAAATATTAAAAAAAACAAGTAAGAAAGATATAGTCGGTCAAGCCCGACTATATGATACCCCACGCCATTGTGCATGTCCATCAAAATTCGTGAAGGACCGATCGATGTTTTTACTAAGTGTAAAATAAAATATACGAATACAGAATATTACGTAAATACTAACATTTATATGAATTTATGCACATTAGGGTGATTCTTATGATGATTATGGACCAATCTTCATGAAATTTGCCACAAAGATTGAAACTTATACAAAACTTCCTTACACAAAATTTCTTTAAAATATTGCTATATTTAAGGCATTTATGATCGTTAAACCACTATTCCAGGATGACATTTATATAGGAGCTAGTTGAAATAATGGACCGATCATAACCAATTTCAATAGGCTTCGTCGTGTCATGAAAGTCCTACGTGCCAAATTTCATTGAATTATCTTCAAAACTGCGACCTGTACTTTGTGCACAAGATTTATGTACATGGATAGCCAGCCGTCCAGTCAGCCAGGGGACGGATGGACGGACATCGTTAGATCGACTCAAAAAGTGATTCTGAGTCGATTGTTATACTTTAAGGTGGGTGTTGGATGATTTTTTCTGTGCGTTACAAACATCAGCAAAAACACATAATACCCCTACCACCAATGGTGGTGTGGGGTATAACTTACATATTGCAAAAACTAAACTGCGAACATATTTGTTAAATTAACAATAATGTTTCCATCAGTGGCATATTATTTTAGCGAAACAAGTGATTCTAGTGAGAGTGGTGTTAGCGACACACGTATATGTTGTAGAAACTTTCTTATATTTATAGTTTTGTCAACGCATTTCGCTTCACGATTATATTTTACCGATTGTCTGTGTTTGACATTGTGTAATGACATTTGTAAATGCGTTAAAAAAAAAAACAAAATATGTCAGTTCTTACGTCTTTACTCACAAAAACCCGACAAATGCCTTACAAAAACGAAAAATAATTTTTTGCAATCATTTCAACAAAAAATTTGAGTGACATGGGTTATATAAACAGGCCATAAGTAAATAATATTTTTAAATTAAAACTCACCAAAATCACTAACAACAGAACAAAACAATAATAAAAATTTTTAGTATAAGTGTAACTACTTAAAGTAAACAAAAAACAAACAAAAGAAATCATAAAAAACAAAACAAAAAAATATAACAAATAGAATATAAGAAAAGTAAAAGAGAAAAAAGGCAAAAGTAAGTAAAATGGAAAACAGTGCAAATAAAAGAGAAAGTTCATCTCCTCTCAATAACGATGCCAAATGCTCGCGTCTTTGTCTCTCATACATATAACAACAAATTAGAAACTTCAACAGAGGAACAAAAAAACAGAATTATTTCTCAAGTGAATGATAAATTACGAAAAATAGAAGATAAAATAAAAAGCACTGAGAATAGACTTTTAATAAAATTGATAGTCGCGTAGTTGATATAATGAGTGAAATGCACGTCATAAATGTAAGAGTTAATAAAATAAAAACAGTGTGTCGGGAAATTAAGCTACTAAAAGATAAAATTAAAACCTCAAAATCACAAATATAAAGACAAGAAAACCATGCTGTTTCTTGTGATCTTCGTATTAATGACTTTCCACATACCTAATACCTAATGAGAACTTACTCTTAATATATTCACCACAGCTTATAAATCAATTTTTCGTCTACAAAATAAAAACAATAAAGAACAGAATTCGCTGGATGCAGTTATACTTGTA
Source organism: Protocalliphora azurea (assembly GCA_932274085.1). NCBI lineage: Eukaryota > Metazoa > Arthropoda > Insecta > Diptera > Calliphoridae > Protocalliphora > Protocalliphora azurea. Next base: position 12,814,601 of record OW026524.1, on the reverse strand, counting down.
AAATTACTTTGTCCCTAAAACATTGGCTTTATTCCGAAAGAAAAAAAAAGCCAAATGAGTTTACATCATATCAGCTTTGAGTCATATGAGAACCAAAACAGGAAAATATTTTTGGTTTCAGACATAAACACAGCTATGTTACAGCCCTAATCAACGTATCGGAGGACTTAAGGTCTCAGTTGGATAATGGTCTCGTCACATTCCTTGCTCTGTTCGATCATTCTAAAACCTTTGATTATGTTAACCATAACATTGTTAGACATACTTTTAATTTCTCTAGCTCTGTCACTTCGCTAATGGCTTCATATCTGTCAGATCGTTATCAACCTGTAAAAGTAGGCTATAATGTGTCAGCCCCTTTACCTGTGAAAAATGGCGTTCCTGTGAAAAATGGCTCTAACCTCGGAAAATTTCTTTTTTCGCTTTATTTTAATGACGTTCAACCACAACTTTCGTATTGTAATATACATATGTACGCATAGGATGTTCAGTTGTATATAAGCTTCCAAAAGAACCAAATTATTGATTTCGTATCAAGGCTGAATATGGATCTGCATACTGTACATACATGGGCCACTGCTAATGGACTACAACTTAACCTCATAAAATCTAAATGTGTGGTTATAACTTTACTTCTGTTAAATCCTATTACATTGTGTAATGAAGTAATCACCACAGTTGAAACGGCTAAGAACCTTGGTGTTATTTTTAACAAGGAGTTAAAATGGAACTCACATATAAATGCTGATACTGGAAGCACTTTCGCAATGTTGAGAACACTATATCCGACCCAACATATAACGCCCATACATATTCGAGAACTCCTAGCGAAAAACCATATCATGCCTGAACTTCTATATGGTTGTGAAATCTTTGCAAATAGTGATTCTATTAGTAAGAACAATCTTAAAGTTGCCTACAATGCCATACTACGCTATGTATATTGTGTCAAAAGATATGATGACCCATCTTGGAGGCTTATTCTGAATTGCGATGCGAAAGAAAATTGGTATTCTGTTAGACTTTCGCAATAGCATTCGCATTCGCAATTTATTTCAAATCGTGCAACGCTGCTCAAATAAACGTCAGTGTCAACAAACGTCAAATTAAAAATAAATAAATTGTTTGTGCTTGGCTGTGAAAATTGTTTATAAAATTTATTTAGGAAATTCTGTAAGAAAAAAAAATAATAAAAATGGATTCTGTGGCACTGTGGTTCGACGACGAAGAAGAGCATGAGCAAAATGAAAGGATACAGAGAAGATTGCTTAGAAGCAAAGCCGATATTCTAAGCTTGAATGAAAAAAGGTAATTTATTTTGATGCTTGCGAAAAATAAACGTTTACTTATGCAGAATATTTCTTTTTTCAGCTTTATAAAGAAGCATTTGTATATGTCTTAAATAATATTAGCTCGGAATGCAATATTACGAAATCAAGTGCAATTCCGCCAATTATCAAATTAGCGGCTGCGTTAAAATTTCTTGGTCAAGGTGGCTACCAACACCAAATTGGTCAAGATCATTTCCTTGGAATATATCAGCCAGCTATGTCGCGATGTTTGGCGGAAGTGTGCATAGCAATTGAAAAGATTCTATGTCCTAACCATATTCAATTTGAAATGTCCGAAGACGAAAAGAAAGAAACAAAAACTTTTTTTTAGAAAAAGTAATATTCCTGGTGTGATTGGAATAGTAGATGGTACACACATTCAGATGATACGACCCAGTGAAAATGAACATTTATATTTTAATAGGAAGCTTAAGCAAAGCATGAATGCTATGGTTTTAAGTAATCTTTTTGTTTTTTAAAGATAACATTTTTAATAATGGTTTATTTTAGATATGTGATCATAAAATGATAATTAGAGCTGTCGATTGTAGGTATAGAGGGGCAAGTCACGATTCCCATGTGTGGAATCTCTCCAATGAAAGACAAATACTGAAAACAAAGTTCGGCAGCGGAATGAACGGAAATAATAATAATAAATATATGATGAATACATAAATAAAATATTATCTTTCACTTACATGTTTGTACTTTGCGAATGCTATATTGTTGTAGAATAAATTTTGCGAATTTGACATGTGTTTGACATTTGTTTTCGCAAATTGTTCGCATTTATGTATTTTCGCATCGCATTCAGAATAAGCCTCTTGGTTTTCTAAATCATTATACGGAGTCACAATAAATGATACGTCTATGGAACTCTTTGGCCCCCAACATCAAAATCATCGGCAATGCATTGCAGTTTAAAAAAAATTATTTCAGGTTTTTAGTTAAATGTTTAAATCAAATAAAATTGTTATATTATATATTTTTACGTATCATTCAAAGTTATTATACTGTCATGTAATTGTAAATGTTTTTTTTAACATATAAAACAAACACTAAAAAGAAACAATTTTACAAAAAAACATTGTTTTTCAGTGATTTCCAAAATACACATGCACACACACAAACAAACTTTCGTATATGTGTATTTTTTGACAGTTCGTCTTATAAGATGGTTGTGTAGAGAAATCTCATCACAACAGTCTCATAATACATCTTATAATACTAATATTTGAATCTAAATGTAAAATAATTCTCTCAGAGAGCGAATTTGACACTCTCTGACACAAAAATCTTGCATATTATGTTACGTATAGACGGGCTGTTAAGCATAAGAAAAAGTAAACTTATTGATACCTTGGAAGTTATGAAAAAGTATTTCCATAAAAATTATTTTTATTTATTTTAGCTGGGATATGACGACCATTTTAATAAGGATGTAGTAGACATAAATTCATCATAAAAATAAAAAATTTTCTAATTTATAACTCCAGAAAACTAAATTTCGGTTAATCGGTTATTCGACACAAATTATTCGGTTTATTCATTATTCCAAAATTTAAATTATTCCAACAGTAAATCGACCAAAATTAATCAGGTAACCGAATAACGGTTAATCGACTGGATACTCTACGAGTAACTACTGTTTGAACTAACAGATTTTTCTTTAATCTTTTTTAACAAAATTTTATTTAAATCTAAACCTTTTACTAAAAGATACTTTTAACAATTTTTTTTTTTAGTTGATTTCAAGAATTTTTTCTAATTTGAATAAAAATGGAAAGATCTAAATAAAAATTTATCTGATTTTACTGCTTTTTCGTTAAAGAAAAAACAAAATTGTTTTCTTTCGCTTTCAAGTTCACATTAGTTAATTTTAGGCTAACAAACTTTTGTTAAGAAAATGTATATCTTTGACTCCTGCAGGATAATATAATTCCATTCTCATGCTCTATTAAAAAACGTTGTTTTTTGTTATGGCTGTTTCAGAACTCCTTTCAATTCTTTAAAAATTTTGTTAAACAACTTTCAAAAAAGTTAAGATGAAACTATGCTGTTTTATAGACAACACAAAAGAAAGAAAAAATAAAAAAGAATTAGGCCGATATTTGGCAACCAAACCACCTATGGTAGTCAAGGTTGCCGAATGGGCGAGATTCGGCTGGAATTTCTACCTTTTTAACATTTGTCCAGCTAAAAATCATATCTTATGAAACAAATAGAAATCGATAAAGAAGCTGTAAAAAACAATAATATGTATAGTGGATATAAAAAACTCATAATTACACGGTAGATTGAAAGTTGTATCAAATAAGTAATTGTCGTAATCAAGTTTTGAACTTTTAAAATAAATAATTGAAATTGAAAAATACATACAGTAGTAGGGAAATGGGAAGGAAATAGTTGTTTTTTTTTTAATGAGGAGTAAGAGCAATTATAAAGAGAAAATTGTTTGTATGAAATTGAAAACCAATATATTTATTTTGTATAATAATAGGTATGTATGTAATTATATTAAATGTACATAAAAACAGTTTAACAGGGAGACAATTTTTTATTTTTTTGCACTTTTAGTTGTGATGAAATTAAAAACTGATGACTTGTATAAATAGCGTTTGAGTATTTTTGGTTTATTCATCTACATATTTTTATATGGTTATTTTTGTTTTTTGTAAGGTGGAAAATAAACTTGAGAATTGTTTTGTTTATATAGAAAAAATAACCTTGTGTAAGGTTTTTGACATTAATAAAGACGATTAATTTTAATTTTAAAGATTATTAATTTTGAATATTCTAGTAACAAATTAAGAGGGAGTATTTTTTATTCACATTAAACATATTTTATATCTATATATATACTTTTAAAATTAGTTTATGGATCAATATTTATGTATTTATAATATTTTCTCAATTTGAAATATTAAGAGATATAAACAAATTACTCTTCTTTGGAGATAAATTAGATTAGATATAAATATAAATGTCTGAAGTAAAATTATTTCAATCAGTTAATAAACTTTTTAAAAGGTGGAACAAAAAAGGATTCAAATAAAATTACAAATGCTGATATTGTTGCGGCTTTCAATAAATTAAAAACAAGACCATATCTAGCAGCAAAGGATTTATTACCATCAAGGCTATATAAGGTATTGGGTATGTTCCGCCATAAGAATAAATCTGGAAATGTGGTGATGGCAGAACTATCTTCCGAAACGATATAATAATTTGGAAGGTAAATTAATAGATGGAACAATGAACAATTTACTTTAAGGAGGAAGTTAGATAATTATTTATATGTTTTGGAAATGGAAGAGGTAGTCAGTGAAAACTCCGCTGGAGAAGACGAAGTGGGAGAGTTTTTCATCCCAAATTCTCAACCATATTTCAGTTGGGAAAATAGTAAAATTCCAAGAAATTCCTAATAAAGAAAATTTGTTAATTAGTATATAAGTATCATTGTTTTTAAAGACTAACTAATTGTAAAAAGAAAGTTTTATAATAAAGATGTCACATATAAAAATTCAAAAATTTCTTCAAGAGTATTTGGCACTTATTAATAAAACTGGGAATTATAATGAAGAACCTATATCATCCAAATATGGATTACACTTTAAAAATTGTTCATGGTCGGATGATAAAGCAAACGTTGGTCCTGATACTTGTAATTGTGGAAAGCATAAACAACTTATAAGCAAAATAGAGGGTTTTATAAAAAGATATTATTTATTATCTAAACGTCTAAAATAAATAAATATGGGAAAATATTTTTAATTTCAAATATGTTAATTTTAAAGTAAAAAAAGATGTTTTGCTTGAAATATTTTTATAGAAAATATATATATAGGAAAAAAAACGGGTATTAGAATTTTTTCTTGGGGTTTTTATTTAGCTCGGGTTTTTTTCTTAATTTGTACGTACCGTACGCTCGGGGTTTACAAAAGCGATTTACAAAAATTATGTATAACAACAAGATGGGAAAATGTCAAATAAAAAACATAGAAAACAGCCACTGAACAATAATTAGTAGCTGTTTACACTATGCGCGTAAACAAAAGATAATAAATAAATAAATAATTATACAACTTTAAACAAATTTTTTGTTTTTTTTTCTTTATAATAACTTCTTGCAATTTTGAACTTGGTAAGGGTCTTGTGAATTTTGAATTTTAGAAATAATTTTAGTAAATAATTGACTATTTATCAAGAACAACATATTCAAAATAATTGATACATCCAACAACACTAAAATTGGATCAAGTTGTACTTCAAACCAGGGTCAAACTGAAATTCAAGAAATCTTAATACTGCCGCCTATAGACATTCCTCTATTCCTTGCATTGCATGATGGTCGTGATAAAATTCTCCTGGAAGTTTTACTAAATATGGAAAAAGAACTTGGAATAAAAATAAATTAATATATATTTTTCTTACTTATTTATTTTTCTTTATTTTCTATAAAAACAAATAATAGTATTTAAATAAACTTAAAACTATCATATAATTTTCATGTAAATTAAAATAATTAAACATATTTAAAATTTTATTAAAAATTAAATTTTTAAATCTTAAATAAATAAAAATGCAACAATAAACACCACAAAACATTGATGATTCACTTTGAATTCACATTTTATTATAGACAAATGTTTTAGAACTTCGGTTTAGAAATGCAATAAATGGTTTTATTGGAAGTTGTACATCAGCGCAAAAAAATTCTGCTGCTTTATTTTCAGGGAAATAAAAAGCGACCCAATACTGTCCAGGCTTATAAGATGGATCAGTGTTGGCTATGTAAAATGATGGTTTTGTAACAGGTGTCTTGGGTAATTTATTACTCGCAAAAACTCCATTAAATTTATATTTTGTATAATTATTTGAATTTAAAATATTTATAATATTTATTGAGTTCATAGCGTTTGAATTATAGTGCGAGACTTATCAATTTCTACTATACTGTCAAATTCACAATATACTAAGAGGTAATTGCCTCCGTAATTGGTTCCTCAAAACGTCCTTCTATTCGAATAGTTCCTTGATTTATTAAATTTCCGCAATTAGAATTATTATTGTGATCTGGTGTTAAATCAAAACCTAGTAAAAAAAGTGATGACCTTTATCAAAATGATGGATTCCGGTACCTTTAAATAGGGTTTGATAACCACGAGTACTTAATATTCCTCCATTGTTGTAGTTAAATTCTATTGGCTGTGCTGTAAATTGTACTCCATTAACAACCAAATTAAATCTTTGTAAATTAAAATGTTGAAAGTTGTATGGATTTTCTTTTCTATCTCCAGTATAAGCTTTGTTCGACACCATTCCAAAAATTAAGAAATTTGGTAATTGTCCAAGTATAACATTATCTAGAGATAATGAATGGTTTCCTGGAAGTATAGTGAAGGTCCTAATTTCTACTCTCTTATATGGGTAAATTGCATTTTTGTTTTATAATACATTATGATGTGCCATTAATATACTACTATTGATAGTAAGATGATTTATATATAAATTAGCTTCATGTATTCTTAGATGAGATTAATTTTTATCCCCACTTTCTAAAATATAAAACCTTAACATCAACATTATTAAGAAAGTACTTTTGTTGATTAAATACATCTACATGAATTTTTCCGAAAAGCTCCACCTTTTTAACATCCTTAAATATTTTTTTTTTTTTCTTTTATCTAAACCGGGATTTTCTTTATCGATTAATGAATTAATTTTATTCACCACAGTAGCCCAACCACACGAATCAAGATGGGTAGATCTCGGATCATTTCCATAGTTGAGCAATGTTTCCATATATGCTCTATAGTGATAGTTGTTGTCAGGTTGAGATACACTTTTATTGTTAAAATGAACTGTACAATTCCTAAATATGGAATGCAACAAGTTATTAACAACGCCTCCAGTTCCTTTGAATTCAGGCACTAATCTGAGGTAAATACTATTAAGATCTTTATACGTTTCAACATTCCCCAATGATACAAACGCAATTGTACTATAGTTTTCCAATGAAGTAATTGGATTATAACATATTTCTTCTGTTTTAATTACACTAGTTTGAATTAGGGGAGATTCAAATAAATCCAATACACTTTTCCTTCATTCTATAAATCCCGACATTTTAAATTTCCAAAAATATCGTTGAAGTTTTTTGCGCTACGCGTTTAAGTTTTATATGCTTCCCTTTACCTTTCTGCATTGTTTTTATTTTTTCAATAGTAGCTTCTTTAATATTATTCATAATTTTTCTCCCTTTATTAAATAAAATATCTTTCACAGGTTTTGTTCCGTTTTCCAAAATTTATTTACCAATGTCTAATGACTTATTTTTTAAAGAATAGTTCAGGTGTGAAAACAAGGATGAAAACAGTGATCCAATACCACGTCCATTGCACAAACCTTGGTGTATGATATATTTCAACAATATTTTGAACATTATTTCCAGACTGATGGTTATCATTTAACATTAACATTTTATTAAACATTTATTTAATATATTTTTTAAAGTGTAGAGTACAATAAACCGATATGAATTCATTCAAACTTATTATTCCTCCTTCATCATTTCGAATCATTGTAGATGTATTATTAATGTTATAAGATTCAATAGGAAAATATTCAATTCTATTAAAATGATTATCATTTTTCAATCTGGATATTGAAAATATTTTCAAACATTTATTTTTTTTTATTACCTACATGTCGTGGTTTAATTATATCAGTGTAAATAAATACAATTTCATTTATATCTGGTGAAAAGACTTTAGTAAAATAATTTGTCTTATTACGAGTATCTGAAAATTTGGTTAAAGGTTTGTGCAGAATGTGGTTTGTTGATGTTAAAATTGAATCCTTTTCAACGTTTTCTAATTCATCTCTACTAGTATAAGAATCAAATTCATTGTCTTTCTTTTCTGTTGCTAAATTTGTTAACTTTAATTTATTTAAAGGATCTGATTTTTTATCACAAATCTTTTTTTTGCTGTGGATACATTATTTTTGTAGTATCATTTAATTTATTCAAAAGTTTTGTTTTATTATTCAGACTTTGGTTTGTTATCATAAAATCATTAGAGCTTTCTAAGAGTTCGTGAAATTTTAACTTAATGTCTTCATATTCATTATTTGCACTATGCTTTGATATTTTTGTTTTTCCATGTACTATAGCTTGTGTGTCGACATTTGAAATTGTATTTCGTTTTCTACGTTTGGCAATGTTTTAATTATTTCTTTCCAGTAATGAAAATGAAATATCTGATAATCCAACTACCCAGTGATCATCCAAATTTTGAGATTGTGTTAGCAAATTTGTAAAAGTGTTTGGAGTATTTTTATAAATATCCATTGAATTATTACTTAATAAAGTAACATAAATATTTTCTTCTTGTATACTTGAAGCCATCTTTAAAAAGAATGATCAATATAGTATGTTGTTTGTTATACATATATTATTTACTAATATCGTTCTGATGAATCCATGGATTATATTCTTTTCCGAAACCAAGCCATTTTACCAATAGTTTTTCTCCTTTTCGCTTTAAAATTTTTTCTACCAAAAAAATGTTTGGGGCTTTTGTTTTTAACAATTCTTCATAAAATCCACCTTTAATTATATTTCCATTAAAATCTGCAAGTTGATATGTTATAGGATTGGTTACGTAAATTTTGTTTATCTTAAAAACCTCTGTAGACCAATTTGGTGTATATCCTTTCTCAAATTGATTTTTATATTTACTAATGCGAACTAAATCATTTAATTTATATTTTCTTCCTTTGAAAACCTTCAAATTACTGTATACAGTATTAAGAAGCTTCTGTTCATTTTTCTTATTAACTGAATTGGGTGTTGTTTTAATAGAACGATGGTATGAAGAATTATATTCTTTCAATAATTTATTTAATATATCTATCCATTTATAATTTCCCTGCATACTAAATTGTATCCACTTTTTATTGTTTAAAGTTCTTTTAAAACGTTCAACTATTGATGCCTTCATACTTGAAAAAGTGTGGTAATGGTTAATTTCATATTCTTTCATAAGAGTTATAAAATAGATATTATAAAATTCTTTCCCTTGATTTCGAAATTTCTATTCCTATTTTAGTTTTTAATGTTAATACGTATGCATACTTTGAAAATACATCAATTACAGTAAGCATATATTCAAAACCTTTATTAAATTTTGCATACGGTATAATTTCCATTAAGTCAATCTGCCATGTATCTAAAATACCCTTTTGAATAAATCGTCGGAGTTGAAAGCTATTTCTCCCTTGACGATGTAGTTCATTAACAAGAATTCTTTTACTCATATTTATATTTATAGAATGTTAATGTTGCACTTCATTTAAATGTCGTGTACTAAAGTGTAAACATGTTTCAACAGTTATACATATATAATCAATCCATTTACTATGATGATTTGTGGTCCCTCTGTTTGTGAGAAATCCACATATATATGAATTTGACAAAAAAAAAAAAAAAAAAAAAAATCAACATTTAATATCTAAAAACATAGATCGTGTTATTTGCAGAAAAAAAATTCTCTTCCGAGAATTAACAATGTAGAGTTTATACAAGGTATTCCAGAGGATTTTCCTACTGCAGAAAATGAATCGGCTTTAATAATATTGGATGATTTAATGCTTGAATCATCTAATAAAAAAGTATGTGAACTTTTTACTATGGGATCACATCATAGATATTTAGCTGTGATTTTAGTAACACAAAACATTTTTCATAAAGGTGCTGCTTATTCCAGAGATATTTCTCTAAATATATAGTTATGTTTAAAAATTCTAGGGATAAGTTACAATTTCAATATTTAGCTCGCCAAGTATACCCAGAAAACTCAAAAGCTCTGGTTGATGTATATAATAACTGTACGCAACAGGCTCATGGTTATTTATTAATTGATCTCACTCAACAAATACACAACGTATTAAGATTTAGAACGGATATTTTCAATAAAAGTCACTATTTAATATTTGCTTTATATTTCTTATATTCTTAAACTACGGAATGGGATACTGAAACATATTGATGATGTTGTTATTAAAGTAAAAATAAAATACTTTTCAATATAAATAATGAGAACCATAAAATCAATAAATAAGTTTTTTACAAAATAAAAATAAAAAATAAAATCATATAAAAATACAATTAGAAAAGTTTGTTTACCAGAAACTTCAAAGAAACAAAAGAGGAAACATCTAATTCAAAAAGGAGGATTTCTACCAATTATTATTTCATCCGTTTTAAGTGGAGTTATTGGAAAAATTTTAGAATTTATCCAAATTAATAGTTCTTAATCCATCAACTTACGATAAATTTAAAATTAAATATTCTGATTCCAATTTTCTACATCGAAAACTAATACCAATATATAGTTCACACACACTAAAAGAAATTAATAAATGGTATTATATTAAACAAGAATTAGAAATATTTAAATGGAGGCCAAATATCATCTTCTCATCACACTAAAAGTTCTAAATTGAGTAACATACGTGATAATGAAGCACAAACTAGGAAAATTTATAAGAAATATATTGAAACTCAAACAATTCAACCAGAGTCAAGTAGTGTAGGAACACAATCTAATATAAATTTACCTGAGGAAGTTTATACTAATGAAAATTATGATGAAATTGATATGGGTACAACATTACAAAAACTTAATTCTACTTCTGCCTCTTCAGCAGCTAAACGACTTAAACATTTTTCAAATAATGGAACACCAAAAATAAGAATATTGTCAAAGGATGAAAATCACAAAAATTTGAATCAATCAACTTTACCATATCAATATTCTCCTCGACTAACTAGAAATCATAAAAAGTTAGATTACGAAATAGAAAATTTATAATGGATAAAAATTTAAAAATAAAACACATTTATTATATAATAAAATACATATATTTATTATTGTTTCATTGTGATAACATAAATATCAGTGTCATTTTCATTAAGAAATATATTTTAATAATGTCTTAAGGAGTTAACTCTATTCAATAGAAATATATACATTTGAAGTTCTACTTATGTAAACTTTAAATAAAATTAGAAAATACGAAAGTATTTAAATTATTAAATGTACAACTTAAACATCTACATTCATTAAATATTCATCGTCTGATGAGTCTTTTAAAAATTCTATATACTCACTATTAATATTCAAGAAAATATCTTCATCTATCTCTTTTAAAAAATTATCAAAATCACTTTGAAGTCTAAAATGTCCTCGCGCATAAGTATTTATTTGGTCAAAAGCAATATTCTTTTATCATTCGCATAACTCAAGACAACTTTATGTAATTTCTGTGTATACAACTGATGAATCTTCGATTTAAATATATGCATTGTATCAGAAATTATTTTTCTTTCAAATAATGACATTTTGTAGTCTATTATTGATAAATTTTGTATACATGATTTTTTAACTCCTTTAGACTTCTTTACTTCCTTCATGTCAACCGTTTTGAATGAATACATTTTTGATCGATGTCCCACAAATTCTCTTATAATTTTCCCGATATTCTCGTCTTTTATCATGCCTAGAACTTTCTTATTTAATATTAGGAGTTTAAATATGTTATTGGGATGATACTCTGATGTATCAAACCTTAAGGCAATATCCTCACGAATATCACTATAAAAATCATTTGTTTTTATAGTGTATATGAATGGGTCTGTATCCATATAATTCAATGTTAAATTCGACTGAAATTTTGGTTTCATGTATTGATAATGAAAATCATACATTTTCCATTTTGAGAGTTCCAACACAACAAAACCTAAATAAATTGATTTGTTGTAAGTTATTTGCATAACCTGTAACTGAACTGCAAACATGTTTTCTGAAAATTGAGTTATACTCGAAAAAGAACTCTATAATGGATCTGATATTTTGTTTTTGGTGTTAGGTGTGCAATCAACTTCCTACATTTAGATTTACCAACAAATTTATTTTCTGATCAAAAGGGTAAATCATTATGAAATTCATGTAAATAGTATGGATATTCTAAATCTACCTCCAAAAAATATCCAACATCAGATGTATCCGATATAGTAGTTACATCAATAACTTCTAAAGCCGCATCATCATAAATCCACTCGAATTCTCCATATGGGAGATATTCTGACATGGCCCAACCATAAAAATTGTTAGAATCTAGATACATTTAATATTCTGAAGGCTTACCACTATCAAAGTCTTCTAAATATTTATTATTTGCTATAGAATATCTCTTTTAACATTGTACTAGTCCTCTTCTAATACCGTCTTGTATAAAATTATACATATTGACGTCACTTAAAAGTTCTAACCTTATATTGGTTGTTCTTACCATTGCATCCTACGATAAACCTGGAGCAGTATAATATTGGCATGGGTCAACTTTGTATATATAGTTTTACAGATACTTCTAAAATTTTGAAATTTTGAAAGTTATTACATTTAAAAGTTGTCCAAACCGATTTAACATGATCATAAGATTCATCAGTACAATGCGAATTATTTAAAATATTATAAAATTTTTCTTTAGCAGGAAGATTAGTTTCATTAAAGCGCTCCATCGAATCAATATAAGAATAAGGAAATACTCCTTTTCTTCTGAGTAAATCAAATTGTTGTTTTTGATTATAAGTTTTATTTAGAATTTGAAAATCACTGTCGCTTAAATTTTTGGCTAAAAATTCTAAGCTGGAGGCCATAAAGTCTAAAAAACGAATTTCAAATCCCTGATTATCTTCAACTGTTATAAACTTTGATAACGATATATATAGTTCTTTATTAAGAGGAATTCAATTTATATCTCCCTCAAATTGTGAAAGTTCTTTCATAAATAAGTGACAATCATAAGAGGAAAAATTATGTAAGAATGCTGGTATGAATTTGGCTATTTTATAATTAATATTACTCTGCTGCCCCTCTAAATTTGCCAGTTAAATGACAATGATCCCGTACTTTGTCCGCTCCTAAAATTTGTTTACATATGTGACAAATTGTTGAGAGATTATACAAAATTGTTTCTTCATTGGAGAGTGCTGTCATTGGTACGACCTTATTTAAATAGTTTCCGTACATTTCTTTGGCATCATTAATTAAATTTTCTATGAATATTATAGGAGCATCATTACCAAAATAAATATTAAACTTATCTAAGTTATCATTAAAACTACACTTAATATAATAACTAAAGGCACATGCTATATGTTTTTGTATATTTACTTGCTCGTTATCTTTTTTTTCCAAATATGTCTAAAAATCAGCATATACAACGAACGGTACATCTAACTGATTCTGATTATTTTTAAAATATAGAATGTTATCATCACCCTCTGTCATTTTCGGTACCACTTTCTTGCATTATCTTCTCATTTGGAGAGCACTGAAGACATGCATTACAAATGTAAACTGGTCCATGGTGGAAAGTTAAACTTGATCTTACTACTCTGAAATATTTAAATAATAATAATTGAATTTATAAAATATATGGTTAATTTTTTATTTAAGTTACTTTACGATATCTTTAATAAAAACGTAGTGACACTGTTCTTCGTCCATAAGAAGAAGAAAATTTATGTGATCATTCTTTACCGGAGGTGTGAGGTAATATGGTCCAAATATAGTATTACCTTCGCAGCCAAATACACTAATGCTAATATTTTCATTGTTAGTTTTAAATATCTTTATGTCTTTTAATTTCATTTGAAATTCCAGTTTTTCAAAATTTAACAGTTAATTTTCCACATAAATTTTCTCTTCATCTATTTGAATATTTACAAACCCATTACAATTCATAAATACATTTGCTTCATTATATAAGAATGAAGCGATGATACACCACTTGAAACAATATTTTATCATCATTTGGATAGTTGAAACATGCATCTTTTTCCTTTATCCAGTGTGGTAATGGTATATATTTGGAGCCTCTAATGAATGAAGTCTTATTTATATTTATTTCCAAATGCTTCATTCCTATTAGGGACCATCCACTATCCATCTCCTCGAATTCTGACATTTTTTTTACATACATACGTGTATTGTGCTTTCAAAGATTCTTCAATACTATCACTTATGGTTATAAGTGACATGGTGGTAAGCATTATTTCATCTCTATGATTTTAATGTATTCGCACTCAATGCTTTGTTTTTATTTATAGCATTCTCCAAAATTTTAAAAATATCATGGCTTACATCTTCTAAAATCCCTTGAGGATGCGGAATTTCCTCTTTTTGGTTTCTGTAGAGGTATGTCAGAATTCTTTCTTTGAGAGGACTTTTAATACAAATAAATTTATTAGAGGTGGAGGGCTCAGTTCTACCACTGACATGGGATGTGCTGGCATGAGTCCTTTCATGCTCCTCTAGATGTTTCTCTTTTGAAAACCATTTCCAACATTCCGAACAATAAAGGATCTCATGTCCTTCAAGCATCTCTCTTTAAATACTGATCAAAGGTTTAACATTTTTATACACATTCGCATACAGATATACACTTATGTATGCATAAAAAAAAGTATGTTGCTTCGTTAAACACTTTTAATTTACCAACAATTATTAAATTGAAAAAATAATTCTTAATGCAGAGGTGTATTAATAAAGAATTTTAATTTAAAAATTACTTCAAACATGGACAGATAGAAGTTAATATGTGAATTTTATGTTAATGTAAATTAAATAATAATAAACACTATATAAGTTTAATATGTTTTTATTAAATAAATAAAAATAAAGAAACTGTTTCATTTGTAAAATTTTAGTTATAACTAAGTTCAAATATTGCAAGGCCATTTGAAGATTGACCACCTTAGTAAATAATAGTCCAGTTTTTATCATTCAATCGTGTTAAATAGGGATCTTCCGTGTTTAAAAATCGTTGCGGAAGATAAAGCCAATTATTGTTATTTAAATATGTGATAACTTTTGACCCATATTGTGTTTCTTTCCACTCAAATTTCAAAATTTTGAATGCCTGATGTAAGGGAATATCATCAATTTTTGTATACTCCGCCTCAATACCAAGAGCCAATTTAATTATTTGCTCATACATCTAAAAAAATAAAAATAAGAAAGCTTACTATTTTGTTAACTATACTATGAAGTAATCCTCAGATCAATGGTAACAAATATGATGTGATTCCTCTTTTTATACAAATTTAAAAAATAAAAAAATACTCCTTTATATTTAAATAAGTAAATTGAATACTTTGAGTATTTCGCTTTAATATTTTAAATAGAGAAAAATATTAATTTAGGTTACATATAGAAATATTGAGTTATATACTAATTATGTAAATAAAATATACTCCCTCTTAATTTGTTATTAGAATATTCAAAATTAATTATGACCATACTCAACAACCTTACACAAGGTTATTTTTTCCATATAAACAAAACAATTCTCAAGTTTATTTTCCACCTTACAAAAAACAAAAATAACCATATAATAATATATAAATGAATAAAACAAAAATACTCAAACGCTATTTATACAAGTCATCAGTTTTTAATTTCATCATAATTAAAAGTGCAAAAAATAAAAAATTGTCTTCCTGTTAAATTGTTTGTATGTAATTTTAATATAATTACATACATACATATTATTATACAAAATAAATACATTGGTTTTCAATTTCATAAAATGCAAAACAATTTTTCCTCCTATTAATGCATATACAAGAAAAAATTACAAAAACAAATTTTATACAAACAATTTGCTCTTTAAAATTGCTCTTACTCCTCATTGAAAACAAAAACAACTATTGCCTTCCTATTTCCATACTACTACATACGTATTGAGGAAGCCGCATAACAACAAGTACGTTTTTCCATAAAAAAAAGAAAATTAAAATCGATCGAAATATTTTTCCTTCTTTTTTAGCCGAACATATCACACTGTGCGATTCAAAAAATGAAATGGAAATAATAAAAAAAATTAAATGTAAATATAATGGAATTTCGAAATGACTGTTTCGATTTCAATGAAATTTCACATAGTATTAGAAGACCTGAGGTTTTGAGCTTGGTCTATATGGACCTACAGGGGGCTGGTCTACAGTATTTCAAGGTAGGACACCTCGGGTATAAAACTTATATCTGAACTGATTTAAAAGATTTTTATATTGAAGGATTCTGCTGGCCGAGATCCGGAAATATTATGCATATTTAATCTCTTTTAGTTTAGGAGATAATTGGCTTCAAAGATTAAAGATTTTACTTTTTAGCCTGCTTTGATGAAGTTTTTTCGCTACACCGGGTCCAAATTTCACCCGATTTTTCGATTTCAGTGTTGCAGAACTGTATTCAAGCTGCTGTCATTGATTAGATTGATCCAGATGGGAGGATCAGCGTTGAGCAATGGCGACAGATTGAGCACAAGCTCATTGAAGAAATCGCCCTCGTAAGAGGAAGGTCGGGCGAGGTATCCTTCAAAGGCGCAGACTCTATGAAGGGTGTCAAAACTATCAACTGCGGTAATAAGAAATCTTTTGAATTTCCTAAAAACGCAGTTGCTAAGTGCGATACTCTTTATCCGGAGGTGTTTCCCTCCACGCATTCCAGAGGTTGGAACCATTTTGACAGTATTAAAAAACCAGAACTCCATGACCTGTAAGAAGAACCAAGGCAGAGACTTTAGATTCGCAGTTGATCAGGAGTCTCTGAAGAAGTTGGAGTCACTGAGGGGGCTGTAAATTTTGGGTTTGGGGTGGCGAGATTTGGATACTCTAATCTGATAAACTCAATGAGGCTATCAGTGGTGCAAATTAATTTTCATCACTGTGAATCAGCAGAGGACCCTATCCAGGAACCTTGCATTAACAATACCAGGGAATGTGGCTACAGGGTATAATTTGTTCATACCATCCACACTGGATAATGTACCAACATGTATATTGGCTAGGAATGATTTGAGCATTAATCTTCTTTATTCTTTTAGTAGCGGGAACCTTACGGTTGTCCAATGGGAGGCCGTAGACATATACTGTCATCCGTGTACATGCCATACGAGGCGGCCGATCCATCAAGTATCGCTCTGCAGCACTTGGTGCAGCACACCAGGAGGAGAGGAGTGTATATGGTCTTGGGATGAAAGATAAGGAAACAGTTATAGACATAACGCTAGCGACCAAGGGAGTGAATTTGTTTAAGACTGGATATCCTTCAGTCTCGACTTTGTGAAATCAAAAGGAAAACTCTATAAGAACTCCAGAAGGATAGATTGGTAGTCTTTCGCTGAGTTAGTTAATAGGAATTTGAGGGACACGGATGTAATTAAGAATAGCTATGAGCTCAGTTATCCGGTGATTTATCCTAGCAAACGGAAACAGACGAAATGGTGGACCAGAGAATTTAGAGACCAACGGTCTACAGTTAGGAGGTTGTTTAACAGGGCCAAGCTAACGAGGAGCGATGCTGATTGGAACTGCCATAGAGAAAGCTTCATTAAATATAAGAGGGACATAAGATGGGCGAAACGGATATCATGGACGAATTTCTATGAATTCATGGACTCTGTGAATGAGTTGTCTAGATTTAGACGTGTATTATGCAACGACCCTGTGGCACCTGGATACATACAACATGCGGACAGAGTCTGGCTCTGAGTCCATCAACTTACTGATGGAGAAGCACTTCCCGGGCTGTAAGTATATAGGATCTGAACGGAAGGCAGGTAGTGTCAGCGATAACCTACAGTCCAGATCAGATGACGGTGATATTGATGCGATAGAGGAGATGATCACTGGAGACAAGGTAAGAGGACCGATAAACTCATTTGAGCCATTTAAGTCACCGGGCACGGAAGCGTCAATGATAGGGCCACCTCACTACTCGTGGAGGTATTCAGGGAATGTCTCAATGTGAGATATATTCTTACGGGGTGGGGAGAGGCTAGGGTCATTTTCAAACCCAAAGCGGGTAAAACGACTCACTCGAAGTCCAAGGACTATAGACCTATCATCCTATCATCTTTTCTACTTAAGACAATAGAAAAACTGATCGATCTGTATATTAGGAGGAGTATGGCCACTCAGGTCATCAACGACGCCTAACATGCCTACTTTTAGGGTAAGTCTGTTGAGAGTGCTCTGCATGATGTAGTGAGTTATGTGTGAAAGTCATGTAGAGACAGTTCGATGCCATGGGAAGGAAGATCGTAGCCTACGCTAACGACGTAGTAATGCTAGGATCAGCGAGAACTTTCCCTTTGGGAGGCAAGTATCTGGGTGTGTACTTGTACAGTAAATTGTCTTGAAGGAGAAATACTGAGGAAAGGGCCAGGAAGGGGCTTAATGCCTTCGACACATGTAAGAACTATATAGAGAAGAACTTGTGCCTCAAGCCGACAGTTGTATATTGGATATAGACATCGGTTGTGAGGCCTATCCTCACTTACGGATATTCGGTCTGGTGGGAGACATTAAGGAAAGAAATTTATAAGAACCGTAAGAATCACACCTTAGATAGCACTGAACACCTTCTTCCAAATGGCTGTACGGAGCTCAGATAGAAACTTTAGGCATTTAAAGGGCCTTAGGATTATTAGAGAAGAACTTTGGAAGAGACTCTGAGCTAACTATCTATGTGGATAGTCAGGTAGCACTATTGGCAATGACAAATCATTGGTGTTAGATCCAGATTAGTGTTGAGTGCAGAAAGGAATAAGGCCAATGGATGCCTGTTGGGATCCTGGTCACTGCGATAATATTGCTAATGCAATATCCGATGAGCTATCTCGCAAAGGCTCAGACCTGGACAGGTTCTTTATGGAAGTATCGGCTTTAAGAAAAACGAGTCATGCATAGAGGAATAGAACTGACTGCAAAGTATCTAGAGCGTTATGGCCTAGTCATCGAAACATCTTTTGGGAATCTAAGGGCCATTGTGGGTATGATTACTTGTCACTTCGCAATAGGGAATATGACTAGTAAGTGGGACATTAGCACGTCAGGAGCTAGAGACAGTAGAGCATATAATCTGTCACGAACTAGAGGAAGTTACAGGCAAAGGACTTAGTAATCTGATAGAGTTCGTAATGGGGATAAAGTGGCTTAAGGATAGCCGTTTTTGATTGCTATGTTATATGTTCCACTTTCTTCTATTTCTTTACCTACTAAAGTCTCTCTTTTTCTCTGTCTCTTTCCTTCTTTTTCTTTCTTGGCCGTTATAAAAGGATCACAATAGACCGACTTTTCTCTACCTAAACCAGGTCAATTTTGGGAAATCATGGTTCTCATGGTGGTGTATGATAAAAAACTTATTTTAGACATTAAAATTTGTTTCTAATAATTGAATATCAAATTGCAGTTATGTGATAAGTCACAAATCCACATTGGATGGATAGTCCACATTACCCGAAGTTCCAATATTAACAGAAAATCGAGATTTGTTTGTCTCATTACTACTTCACTTTTTATGTTCAGTAAATTTAAAATATTTGGTTTGTTAACACTTTTCAACTAAAGCGCCAAAATATTCTATTTAAAATTTTTCAGCAAAAACAAAACCGGTTAACCTGCATTTTTCAAATTTGGAAATTTCTAACCGATTTTTTCAAATGCCAAGAATTCGAAATATTCGAAACCCGGTTTTTGAAAAACCACGAATAATCAATCTCCCTACTAAATAGCAAGCTTGGAGGGTAGTGATTGCATTAAGTATTCTATTGCATATTCAACTATATGCAATTGTAATTGATATATTCCTTACTTCAAATAAAAATCGCACATTGAGTTTTCTCAATAACATTTCGATATTATTTACTTTTAAAGGATTTCAAATGTAGTTATATGCAATTATTTGCAATTAGTACGTGTTACTGTAGTTGCAAATGTTCAATTACAATTACTGTAGTTGTAATTGAAAAAATTGTAATTACAATTAATTGTAATTGAAAATAGTCAAATACAATTAAATTAATTTAATTGCAAATGTAATTGGCATCCCTGCTAAATAGTCACTTATGTCATTGTGTTTTTAGGTAAGTAATTTATTTCATTTTTATTGTTAATGCAAAGACCGAATTTTAAATTTGTATTTCTCCTTGAATAGTATAAAAGTATAATTATTCAAGTTTCATTGTTTTAATTATTTTACCCTTCATCATAGGCGTAAAGGGTATATATAAGCTTTTCATTCGGTTTGTAATTTCTACAATATTTATCTGAGACCCCAAAATGTATATATTTTCTGGATCCTTATTAATAAGGAAATCGATATAACGATATCCGTCTACCCGTCTATCTGTTGAAGTCACTTTTGAGAAAGTCCCAGTTATCGGATATATATATATATATATATATATATATATATATATATTATACATCAAACTATAGGGAATATTCCTCAGAACAACACTCGTAAAAATCTAAAAAATCAAAGTCGATCCATTAATGGCCGACATATCTTGAAAAACCGAAAAGGCCACTAAAAACGTATTTGTTTTCAACTTTTCTAAGCTCCTATATAAGCTTCGTTTTTGCAGAGAAAATTCGGAATCTTTTTTTTTTTTTTGAATGTTTTTGCGGAAGAAATGAACAAAATCGGTTCATTAGTAACTGAGATATCGGTCAAAACGCATGTTTGTACTTAGTGAAGCTTCTATATAAGCTTCGGCATTCGTTTTTATACAAATCTATCGTAAATATTTGACTAAAATTTTGGTTTTTTGAATTAACCATAAACAAATGTGTTACAGGCAAAAATTTGAAAAAAAAAAAATTAAAAATATACGCACACAAACATATATAAAAAGCAGTGCAATGACTTTGAGTGTAGTTGTTTGATTGTATATACATACACACAATAATTAAAATATAATTAAATTATGTATGTTCGACGTTTTTTAGTTGGAAATTGCAATGCTCCTGCAATGACTCAGTGTTGTTGTTTTTTGTATAAGCATTTATCTCCATACAAACATATGTTTATAAATTGATTAGTTTAATTTTATATTCTTCTTATTTAGAAAAAAATTTAATTTATTTTTGTAAGTATAAATGTGAAAGAATGAATCCATACTTTAAGGCGCAAATTTTATTATTTATCGGAAAGGTGGTGAAGAGCATAAAATATTCGGTACAGAAGAATATAGCGCTCTAACTTGTTTTTTATAAATTTTCAACTAATTATTATGGAATGCTTTTGTTAACTTTATGGTATTATATTCAGCACTACAGTTACATTTTATTGTCTGAAGTGCACTGTTGCTGAAATTAAAATAGGGTTCTCTTATTAAAAATTTCGTACCTTCTTTTTCACAAGTTAAAAAAAATATAAAAATAAAATAAAAATCCCTTAAAACTTTCAAAAATTTCTAAAACCTAAAAAAAAAACATCACCAACAAATCCCCTAATCGTCAAATCAAATTTTTCTTTCCCATTTCCCAAGAGAAATCTCCAATTTGGGGATAAATCTCCTAATCTATTGAAAAGTAATTAATATGCTTTTGAACTTATTTTTTCTATTTGTTCGTCGTAATTAAGGGCAAAATGTTTTAATTATGTTTTATTAAGATTGTATTCCTACAAACAGATATTTAAAAGTAAATAAAACAATAATATCACTGTTAATTTAATGAAAGTTATTTATTTTTATTACAATACTTACGTTTTAAAGATGATTAATAATAGTAGTAATAATAATAATGAAAATAATAAAGCTATATTTACACTACTGATTTTTTTTAACTGTTCATATACAAATTTCTTTCCTTTGTTTATGTTTTAAAATTTTTATTAAAGGGTTTCTTTTAAAATCTGAGAAGATTTTTCATGCACGTGATACTTGGATGGATCCGTTATTGCATTTAGTATTTAAATAATAAAAAAAATACCATTTTGTACTTATTTCATTACAAAATATAGTACCTGTGTATTAATTATGTATATGAAATAAAATCAACATACAATACCTGAATCACTTTCTTCTTAGCGTTTGATTTAATTAGGGTAATTTCTTTAAACACCTAAAATATCAGCATCAGCACATACAACATATACAAAAATAGAAGCACAATGGTGAATTCGATTTGTTTCATTCTAATTTCATTACTTAAAATAAATTTTTACTACTCAAATACATGTTTTTGTAAGATGAAATGAAAGTTAACGCCTTTGAATTTTTCTTACTGGCATACTTCCCTGCAAGCATTTAGTGAAGTCTTTTTCGAAATAGTTCACTTCTTCGCCACTCTTAGAAGTGCAATAGAGGATTTCTCTCAATTTTCCAACAACAAAACATATTAGTATATGAATTGAATCTTCTAAACGTAACTTCTTTAATCACTATTAGAAGTTGTTTGGATAACAGTTACAGTTATCCAAAAACGAAAACACTATATTTCAACACCTTTTCTAGCATTTGGAAAATTGTTTTTTATCAATCCACATAATCTGTCTAATTTGGCAATCTATGATGATTAATAGTAGAGCGTGCAAAACTTTACAAAAAAACACACATTAGGTTCGAAATTTTATCATAAAATCATGATTTTAGCGACTGTTTACATTTCATAATGGGGTAAAGAACAAGTAGAAACAATATAATTTTGCTTATTAAAAATATAAATTTTGAAGTGATTAGAATGAAAAAATATTGACATTAACTAAAATTATTTATTTAAGCTGATGTGGAACACAAAATTCAAAAGTTTTACTTATAAAAAGAAAGTTAAGAAAATAAGGTAAGCGTTTATCATAATTGAAAAGATATTAATATTTCAACTAGTTCTGGACAAGCGAATAAATTTAGGAAAACATTTTCATTTTCTATAAAATTAAAATATGTTGTTAATAATTTGAGGGCCAGAAAATTTTGTTTTATATAAAATTCTTAATAACTAAAAAAAACATTTTTTAAAAGTGTGGGAGTTTGACCTATATATGACATGCCCGCAACAAAAGTCGCTGTATCGCATTAGAGTATCCGAAAAATATTTTAGCAGAGCTGAATTTTTGCATTTTAAATTTGAAAAGGAATTTTCAAAATTTTAAATTAATTTTTTTTAAATTTTGAAAAGAATTCAAACATTGTTGCTGTTATTAAATATTTTGAAGAAATTGTTTTGTTGTTGTAATGCTTGAAATGTGTCATAATTTCTGGTTAAGTAGCGGTTTCAAATATCTAAAAAATTGGCAAAAATGGAACTATCGCTTAGTGGCACAGTTCTTCCCGAACGGTGTTACTAAGTAGATCAGAATTCGATAGTAAAAGCGACGCATAGCAACTTCCTGGTGTGTCGATATAGTTACGTTTTCGATAGAAAATGTTTGCAGGGTTTGTTAATATATTCATATAATATGTATGTATGTATGTATGTATGTAGTATATTATATGAATATTTTGTAAATTTATAAAAAAAAAAACAAACAAATTATAAGAAATTTTTACAATTTGTTCTTTTATTCATCTCCTGAGTTTTATGGAGTTTTATTTGATACTCCACCAGATATCAAACAAAAAAGTTTGGTAAAACACGAATGCGTGTGACACACTTAGCCAATGCGGGAAAGAGGCACAAAATTCTCTGTTCATTTATTTTGCATAATTAAATAAATAAATACTACTTTTATTTACACACTCGTATTCAGTAAAAGTTATAACATTCGCATATTTTAGAAAATGACAAAAATAAACGTATATTTTTATCACTAGCTAAAATAAACGAAAAGAGAACGAATAAAAAACGTAATATCGTTTTTTATTGTTTTAATTATTTAATAAGTTAATGGAACTTACAATTCAGTTATACAACATATCTAGTATATATCCGGATGGAAAGCTGAAGACAACCATCGATTGTCTGTAACATTCCTGTCACGTTATGATACGAACGGTAAAATAAAGTAGGCTTTACATTAAGACATACATTTTATTTCAAATCAATTCAAGCGAATGGATTTTTTTTTTTTTTTTTTTTTTTTTGTATATAGAATTTGACATTCGGTGAAGAAAATAATTTTTTACAAATGGAGTTTGACATTTGGTAGAGAAAACATTGGTAATCAGATGGCTCTCACCTTATTAGATTCGCCATACAATGACAATCAGCTGGGATCTCAATTACACATTGTTATATGGTGGATTCGCCTTGATAAAATTTTTATTTGCTAATAACTTTGAGAAAAACGTTCAAATTTCAATTATTATGTACCCCTTAAGCTATGATGACTTTTGCTTTATTCTGTAATTCGTTTTCATTCATTCATTTTTGAAGATATTGTCGGTTAAGAAATTTTTGGCGGTTAGGGCTCGATATATTTAAACAAAAATATGATTAAATGGTATTAACACATTGGGAGCGGAATTTTTACGTTTTATACATTCTATTCGTATTACTTCGCCCGATACCGCACCAAATGTGTTAATCAAAAGTCAAAAGGAA
Organism: Protocalliphora azurea; assembly: GCA_932274085.1. Classification (NCBI taxonomy): domain Eukaryota; kingdom Metazoa; phylum Arthropoda; class Insecta; order Diptera; family Calliphoridae; genus Protocalliphora; species Protocalliphora azurea. Next base: position 12,789,866 of record OW026524.1, on the reverse strand, counting down.
AATATGTTATAACTGTGAATGCATAAAAAAAATAATTTATAAACTAAATATTAAATAAAATAACGTTTTGCCTTTCTTTTATTTTTCCAGTAAAGTCCAATAAAATTAGTATTTACTGAGTAAATTAAAAATTGTTCTCTCAAAAAAACTTGTAAACAAAAAAGCCAACGTAAAATTTGTAAAATTCAGTATAATATCCACGAGTGCTAATGTAAACAAATAAAATACCAACGAAAAATAGCAGAGTTTTTATCGAAATATAAGCACTTTAGTGAATTAAAACTTAGTTTTTGCTTTTTGTTATAAAAATATCTATTGTTTTTTAATGTACTTTTAATAACATTTAAATGCAAAAAGTATAATTTTTTTAATTTTTCAAACATCTTTTTTTTTACATTTTTTAACATTTTGTTTTGTTTACTTTATGCAACTACAATTTGTAAATATTCTGCTTATAAACTGTCATTTAAGTCTCTCAATTTTGGATCTCTTTACTGGATTTTGGTTCGTGTGATAGAAAACAACTAGAAGCCAACTTGCTCTCAAAAAACCTAACTCAACTGTAAAAAAAACCAAACTCTTCGTATGTGTTAGTAAAATTTTCTACAGCACTAAAATTAATACTTGTGAAGAGAGTATTTTTTTTTTGTTTTTTTTTTTTTTACTGAGCGAATTAAAAGAGTTGGACTTCTAGTTGTTTTTTATGATGCATGTACCCAAAATCCAGTAAAGAGATCCAAAATTGAGAGACTTAAATGACAGCTTATAAGCAGAATATTTACAAATTATGGTTGCATATAGCACTAAAAGTTTTTATTGGACAGTACAAATTTTTGGGTAACTATTAAGGAATTTGATATAATCCCTTAATAGTTTGAATTGAATGACAAAATGTTTTCCTTTTTTTCAATTTTTACAGTTTACACAAAAACAATTAGTTTCTCATTCTCTTTGTGCAAACTGAAATATTGTTATAAATATTTAATGAGGTGCTGTTCATCTATCTTATGAAATCGCCGGAGAAACCTATAATTATATATATTTATGTGACCTGAAATGAAGAAAGGGACGTAGTGTACGGAAAACTAGCATTCGAGATAGCAGTAGTTTAACTGCTATCTCAAATTTTCTACGTTGGAATCGACCAAGACTTCCTTTTATTCTTTATTTATTTATTTATTTTTATTTTATTCATTTATTTATTTATTTTTTTCTTCATTCCAGTCACATATTTAAATTAAAAAAAATAAATAAAATATACAAAAAATTTATTTTGTAATATTAAATTGGTGATGTGTATATAAGATTCATAAATAAGAAACTAATTAAATTGTTATATGTAAAAGTAAGAGATGTTGTTATTTAACATCCTTGAAACCCGAAAACAATATTTCGGTGATAGTTTGCGCTAACTGACTTGTTTTTAATTCCATAACGAAACCGTAGAGACCATTAAACACTTACTTCATACACTTACTTTACAAAAGTAGCCATATCATCGAGAGGCAATTCACAGCCAGGCCACCGACAAACACCGTGTGCATATAGAGGATGATAATATTTTTTGGCTAGAAAATCTTGACTGTTCTGTGTGTGATCTTTGATATCACCCAGAATGCTACAATCCAGTTTGGAAAATGTGGGCATGTCGCATAAAGCACCCATAGGTCCTGCACAAAGGCTCCCGGCCACATCTAAAAGATTATTAACATTTATTTGCTGCCCGTGTAAAATTTGTTGTCCCAAATCCTTAACAAGATGACGTTGATTTATATGCTGCGTAATATTTTGTACATGGGCTGTTGCTATTTTTTGTGTTTCTGCACATGAAGCTAACGATTGTGGGGGCGTTGTTTGACTTCTAACCGGCGTAACATTATCTTCTTTTCTTTTTTCTTTGTTGTCTTGTATATCATTTAATTTACTTTTTTTATGTACATCATTATTTACGAAATTATCTGCCTCAACAAATGTTGATCTAGCTTCGCTATTGTCATCGTCCTCTTCATCACATTCAATTTCACAATCTCCGTCGGCAGCAATATCCAGTACTTTTTCTCGATCTATATTATCACCTACATATTAAAATAAAAAAATCTTATTCTTATATTAATAAATAATTGCAAGATCTTTTTTTTTTTTTTTTTTTTTTTTTTTGTTTAAAGATATTTTGAAACAAAAACTTTATTAAGCTAATAATGTTAAACCATATTTACGCATGAATTTGAGCGTCAACTTTATTTGTGGGTTTCCTTAACTCAAAAAACTATTTAGCTTTTGGATAAATTTTAGTCTTATATTTACATTTTCTTTTTTGCAAACTGAGATAAAAATATTGACCATTTCTTTCCTTTTACTAAATCTGTTATCTACTTTTTTTGTAGAACCTTTTCTAGCTTAAATTGGGTTTTCTTACTAATTATTGTTTTACAGTCTTAATTTTCTGTATGGTTTCTTCAGTTAATTCAACTTGTGTAGTTGAAGACTGAAATCTTTCCCAATAGTTGAGCGACCGCGTTGACAAAAAAAAAAAAAAAAAAAAAAAAACATTAATTTGCACAAATATTAATTCACTTCGTTTAAATGGTAAGCGTGATATCCAATTGTTTCTAACCATGGGTTATGGTTAACGTTAGAGTTGTGTAGTTCATGACCGAACTAGTTCAATTGAACGATTCTCTCAACTGAGCGAAGTCAATATTACACCTTTCTTAGCGCTTTCAGTTCAATACTGATCTTTTATTGCAAAATCTAATATATTTCGATTACAAATATACTCTGCTCCACTCATTTAAAATGAGTAATTTTCTTTTGTGATTATTTCTTTAATTTTGACATTCTGCTCATACTTTCGAAACGTATATAAAAATTTATGTTTTTATTATCAGTGTCTACTTTTATAATATTAAGGACTGCGCACGAAAAATTTAGTGCATACATTTCAGCTTATAAAATTGAAACCAATGTTTGAAATTCTTTGAAATTTTTATTTTGTTAAAGGATGTTATACTTAAGTTTCAAATTTAAAAGAAAATAAATTTTTTATTTATTTTTAATAAAATATTTAATATTTTCCGGAATACCCTCCATAAAAGCTTTACTGTGTTTTCGGTTACCTTTTTTTTGTTGGAATGGATCCACTTCTTTTTAAATTTTATTTTTCAGTAAGCTATAAGTATTATTTAAACATTTCTTTACTATAACCCAACACATTTAAAATGGACAAAGTTTTGGACAGTTTAGTGGATTGGCCTGCTTTGGTACATAGCAACACCATTTGATTGATACCACACAGTAACTTGTTTGTCCTAATAGTGAGAAAAGAGTTCAGGGCAGAAAAAATAGAATTTATTGTGTTTTGTAATGATAGAAAGGAATCTTTTCTGACTGCGCTCATTTGCGTGCATTTCTCTATTAAAAGTGTCATTTGTTACGAATGAAGTGTTTTTTTCCACACATGTACAAATGTCTTGCTACACCAAATTTTATTCGGCAATTAAGATTTTTTTACACGATATTTATCTGATATATTTGCCATAACATAAGTGATATTGAATGCATGACCAAAATGTTGTAAAAAGCCCGCCAGTACGTACTTTTTATCAACCTTTAAACAATATTCATATTTTTTAAATAATTTTCGTCATCTATTTTGTCTTTAAATATTTTCTAGCGTTCCTATTAGGAAGCTTTTTTACTTCGTGGGTCTTCAGGCTAGCTTTTTTTTAACTTTTTTGGTAAAAGATACAAGAAATTTAAAAAATCGGTTACATTCCATCCAGAGATGCAGAGATTTTCCCTTAAAATTCTTATTATTTTGTCTGCGATCTTACAGTTTATAAATCAGCTTTTTTCGGTTTTTTAAGGTTTCTTTTCGTTGATCGTGAACTCTTTATATTTTTTATGACTCAAAAATCTGTATCTCCCATCTCACCTGAGTCTCTAGCAATTATTTTATATGTTCGACAAGTGTTTTGATAATAAATTTTAATTATGTTTTTGAACGAATTTTGTTCAATTTTCATTTTAAGAAAAACTAATTACGCTATTACAACAAAATTTAGCACATAGTTATTGAGAATAATAACAAAGAAAAGAAGTTAACGGCACTAATTTGTTCTATAATAAAAGCTTTAAGCAGAGCAAGTTTAAATATTAAAAAAAAATAAATAAATAAAATATGCACTTGAAAAAGCATAAAAAAAGGACAAATTCATGTGTTTTCTTGTATAAATAAGCATAAATATGCTTTTTTCCTAAATTTAAAATTTTAATAGTTTTCGATTTTTGATATAAAAATAAAAAAAAAATATTAAAAATATACGCAATAGACCATGACAGTCATATTTGATAGGTCTGAATTTTTCACTCACAATTATGTACGGGATATTAAAAAAATTTAGAAAATAATTTATACTAATTTGTTAATCAAACTCCGAAAAATAACAAAAAGTAGCGTTTTTGTTAAGAAGAATAATTTTTTATTCATTATATACAAATTTATGCAAAGATTAGAATAAAATTAATTTTTGGCAAAATGCTTATGAAATATGCAAAAACTTACTTTTCAAGCGAAAAGCTTGAAAAAGTTGCCCTGGTTATAAGCCTTAATGTATAAACACAACACGCATAAACCGCCAATTTCCATACAAATTTGTTTAAAAATAAATTTTATTTCAAATTCTCTCTTGATTTTTTGTTGTTTTCTCTTTCTAATAAAAAATGTTTTTAAAAAATTATACATTTAAAGCGTGAACGGATTTTTTCGTGCGCAGTCCTTAGTTTTTGTATGTTTGTAGGAAACAAAAACAGTTAATTGTATGAATGGTTTGGAGCAGTGATGAAAAATTAAAAAAATGTCGGTATAAAATAATATATATATATATATATATATATAATAGCACTTTTTACACCCCCAAATTCCATTTTAAATTTAAAAAATGTTGACCATTGCTTACCGATTTAGATAAAATTTGGTACAGATGTAGACGACTATACAGAGGCATGTAAAGTAAATTGTTCTCATATTTATTTTGAGAACTTTGGCAACTCTATCGCTTTGAAACTGATTGACATGTTTATTTAAATGGCCATAACTTTTGTTATATAAGAGATATTAAAATTAATTTCTTGCAGTGGATTTGTTAAAGCTTGTATTTTAAGATGCCATATAAAAATTTTGAAAATATTTATATTAAACTATTTTTTTGTAAGAATATTCTTTAGAGATGTATATTTAAAAAAGTTCATCTTTAATTTTTTATACTTTTTTTTTTTGGTAGGGAGCCTTATCGCTATACTTGCTACAGAGAAAATTTCAAAGAGGCCAAAATATTTAAATTTAAAATGGAATTGCTCTATTGCAAAACCTAATTATTCAGCTCATCAAATAGACATAACTACTAAATAAAATCACTAATCACTGAATGAAATAATGATAACAATTTATTTCTGCATACCTCAAATGTCTTGTCTGTGTCTCTTTTTCTATGCACACTAATGCTATTTTTACATATTTTTATGCCTTTATTTATTTTTTCCTACATTTTCAAGGGTACATTTTCACTTTTTTTCGTACAAATTTAAACTTGACTTGTTAAATAGTAATAATTTCTAAACTATACATAGTAAAATCTTAGTTTTATTTTACTTTTAAATTAATATTATCATATCTATCTCGTGCAAAATTTCAAGTTAAAAATTCATTTTAGAAGTTATATAGCAAAATATATGTAAAATATTATTTATTTAAATATAAGCTCAAAAAAGCATACTTTGGAATTATTTTTTTAAATACATACTGGTCATTATAAAAAATTTTTGTTTTAAAGTGGGTGAAACAAAGACAAACCCTAAAAAATAAGTTAGGCGTAACAGTAACACCTGGAAATATGGTGAATACCATGCTATATTCTGCAAGTGCTTGGAGATTGTGCGAAGAGTTCATTAATAAGATAATGAAGGAGATATGAGCAGCAGTTCCGAACCTCCTTACCTAAAAACAGTAAGGAGGATGTTGGAATTAGACAGAAATGAACTACCCACCCTTATGAAATGCGGAAGTAGTCCCGGGGTGGTGTTAGTGGAGTTTTCGTGGGGCCACTAGTGGATAGCCGCTATCACTACGTCCATCAAAAAAAGAGTATAGTATAGTATAGTATAGTATAGTATAGTATAGTATAGTATAGTATAGTATAGTATAGTATAGTATAGTATAGTATAGTGTAGTATAGTTTAGTAGGTCGTGACAGATTATAAATTTCTTACTTGTTTTGTTATTGCTGATGATGTGTAATGGATAATTATTGTATGTTGAAAATAAAGATTGATTGTATTGACTATTGCCATCCAATTGGGTATTGGAATTTTGGATTTTTTGGGTTTCCTTAAAATCTTGTAAAAAACTATTATTATTATTTTCCACTTGCATTTGGATCACATGATCATTGTAATCTCCGCCAACGTGTTGTATAATGCTCGTAAAATTTTCACTATTATTTTTGTTGTTATTGTTATCGTTATTTCCGTTGGCGTATTCGCTGGCACTATCGTAATGATATATTTTTAAATAATTTTCTTTATCAAATTGCTTGTCAACATTTCTAGTACTAGTATTAAATCCATCTTTTTCGTCACCATGTTTATATAAAAAATCTCGTTGTTTATTTTCATTATGTTCTTCCATTGGTGTTGGATGTTGTTGTTGCTGTTCCTGATAATTATTCTGATATTTGTCGGTTCTACGTTCCTGTAATTTATCATCAATAGTGAAATGTGTTGACTTCTTTTTCAGTGTGATATTGTATTTCTTATTTGCTTGGCAATTTTTTTTTACTGATCGATTGACTGCTGAGTGTTTCATTTCATTCTTTTTAATTTGATTTTTTGTTATTATGCAAATATTTATGGAAATATTAAATTGAATGTTAATTATAATGATCATTTTATTAATATATTATACAAATTATTGATGAACATGTTGTTGGTTGATGTTACTATTTTCTGCTACCAATAATCAAGTATTTATCTGTTTTTTGATCACTCAGGAAATTGTATACAATGTTTGTACATATAGTTCTTAAATTAGTAGAATCTGAAAAAGGATAAATGTAAGTTGTAAATTGAATTATTTAAAATCCCTAAGGCTAAAACTAATAGAAGAATTAAAATCTAAAGGTGGAGGTGAAGACCATGCATTTAAGGAGCATCGCATTTTGTACTTTTCAAACCTTATGCTTCTTTAACGCGATAAATTTCATAATACGATTTATAAATTTATTTTCACCTATTTCTAAGTTTTCTATTTTATTTATAATACTTCACTTTGCATGCATAATTCTTTATATTTTTATACCCCGCATTTGTGCTGATGTTCGTAACGCACAGAAAAATATTTCAACACCTGCGTTAAAATGCACCGGAATCATTTTCTGAATCGATTTAATAACGTCCGTCCGGCTGGCTAGTTGTATGTCCATGTTAACCTTGTGCACAAAGTACAGGTCACCATTTTAGAGCTAATTTGACGGAATTCGGCACATATGACTATTTTGACATAATGAAACATAACTAAAACTATATTTCATTTAGCACCCATAAAAATGTCCTCCCGGATTTAATGAAATTCGGCATATATGTGCATAAATCAGTGTGCCAAATTTTATAAGTATTGGTTCATAACTTACCATAGCCCCCATATAAGACCCACTTCGATAAATCACTTTAGCGTGAATAAATATTATACAAGATAATATTTCACACAAACAAGTTTTATAAAGAGCTATATTTTTGTTATTTAATGGGCTAGGAGTGTAACATGGGGATCATATGAAAGCTTGAAATGTTCTCTAAATGATTTGATGTATAACGGTACTTTTGTAAAAAAAAGTCAAAATAAAATTTAATAAAGTATCATATTGTCTCACCATGGGTAAATGATTTGGCACTTTTTATACATCAATCGAAAGACCTTCTCAAGACCTTTCCAATGATGTTCATTTTCATTAAAGAAGGAAGGAGAAAATTGCATTCTTACATCATAACTTAAAGTACTTATAAGTCGAAAACTAACAGAGAGCGGAGAAAAAATTGTATGTAACTTTTTTAAACCAAAAATAGTGCTTTTTCCGAAAAGAATTTTTTTTTTTAAAATCAACAGTGCCGGTAATCTTGATTTGTTCCCTCTCTTTTTAAATTTAGCAAAAATCGGTCCACAATTGACTTCAACATATTACGCATATGTATACACAATGATGTAGGATACTATATGGTCGACTTGACCGACTATAGCTTATATCATATTTCATATTTACAAAAACAATATCAATTGATTAAATCTTAAATGCTGAAGGAATTAAAACTGTATACAGTATACGTGTTTGAAAGTTATACGTGTTCTCGCTCTCGATTGAAAATACTTTAGCTTTGTTGACAGAATTATATTGATCTGTACTTATTCAAAAACGATATACCATCAATGGAGGGCTACCGATCGAAAAAATCATCAAAATTTAAAAAATATATATGTCAACGGCGCTATGTGCCACATAGCTAATGCTGCAATGTTAATTATTCGCGAGTGTTTTAAGAGCATCCGAGATCATGAAGAAAAAATCTTAATAAAGAAAATTAAATTTATTTGACACATCCATCTCACTTCATTAGTTAAATATTTTTTCTTATTGGCATCATTCACTACATCTGTCAAAAGTTGTTTATGTATACACAGATTGTGAGTTAATAGAAAATGATAAATTCATTAAAAATTTAATTTAAAAGATTTGCATTTCGTTGATTTAAAGAATTTTATTATTAAGCAATAACCGGAAATGCCAAAACATACTTTGACAGTTCAGAGAGTATTTTTACAAAATCAACATACATTGATGAATTCGACGTATTTTTGTTGTTGCAGAACTGCTGCCATCTGTTTGAATTCGCCTTGACTACATCTTTAAGTTCTCAAAATTCAAATATACATACTACATATATACATTTTAAAATTCTATTCCATTTATATGCATTAAAGCAGCGTCCATAAACTTCCTCCCGGTGCTTTTCGTAGATAATAAATATATTTTTTACATTATAAGTCGAATAACAAAAAGTTCAGATAAGGCCGAACTTAGTTAAATTTATATGAAGATCTTGTTTATTTATTTATATATTTAACAAATTATATTAAATTTGAAATTTTTTGTTTATAGAAAATTTAGATTAATTTTTAATTTATAGAACAATTTTTAGAAATTCTTAATTTATAGAAATTTTCACAATTTGGAAGTATGATTTATACTTCTATAAAACTTAAGTATGCACAATATTATTATGTTACTAATTTTTATATGGGACTTATGCAACTTAAAGTGATTTTCTAAAGAGCGCCTTCTTTGGGGTCTATGGTAAATTATGAACCTATTTGCAGGTAATTTGCCGTAAGCCGGACGAACAACGTTAAACCGACTCAAAACGTGTGTCTATTGATGAACTTTTAATAAAGCCTTGTTGTGCTGTCGTTCCACAAAAGAAAAAGTCATGAGATTATTCTGTCAGATAACTCTGAAAAAAAAGTGATCGTTGCAGTTTAATGAAATGACTGATGCCTCCAATTTAAGCCAACGTTTATTTTATCTCAGAAAGTGAAAGAAAGAAAGTAGTATTGCTTACTAAATCATCATCTACGACTTCCATAGGTGTAAACATCGCGATCAGTTTTTTTAAATCACTTAAATCCACCTACAAGTAATTGTTGTGAAAAACTTATCGGATATATATTTAAAAGCGCTCTTCACTGTAGATGTAATACATTTTATAAAACCTAGTGCTTTAAGAAATATAATTATTAAAGCTCTATGTGTCAAATGCAGAACATAAGAAGTTCTAGTGAAGAGATTATACGAATTAAAAACAGAAGTAAACATTTTGCTTTTATAAAAAAAAAAAAAAAAAAAAAAAATGAAGACCTTTATAAAAAATGTACAAAAAACTATTTTTATATACATACTACTTTGCTTATACCTTTAAATTTTCCGAGACGTTAAACAGTCTTAACAGTAAACTACAAGGAAGACAAATAAATATATTAAGTGAAATTGATTCAATAAGTGTTTTTATGTACAATATTTATGGAAAAGACGTTTCAATCCCCTCTACCAAAATATTCGTGATTTATACTGCTGAATGATATCTTGGGTTCATATCATGGCGTAACCAGCACAAGGTGTCATTATAAGCTCAGCTGATTATTTTTTGCTACATTTTGTGTGTAAGACTGAAATGTTAAATGTTTTTACGTTTGCATGTGTTAGTTTGTTTACAAACAGAACCAAATTTTTTTGGTGGTGAAATTTGTATTTTTAATAAGAAAAAAAGTGCTGTATAGAATTATTTAATTTATTTTAATTCATAAAAACATTAAAAACAAATTTCTTACAATTTATTCTTAATATTATGTAATTTACATTTTTTTTTTTTTGTATTTTATAAAATAAAAAACAATAAGTTATTTTGAATTAAAAGCATTTCTACATCCAGTCTTGCGATTTTCTGCGGATGAATTATACATATGTCTACGTAGCAGGGATGGGCACGAAAATTGCTTGAGGATCGCATTATATTACTCATTTCATATACTCAAACTTCACATACTTAATTTAAGAAATTTAAGAAATCAAAAATCAATTCAATTAAATTTAATTGGTATTTTTAATTACTTGTTTAATAAATGAGTTTTATAAGGGATTTTTATAGCTTTTACAGTGGAATACAAAACTCGCAGTTTTTTTTAAATTGAGAATATCCAATTTTTAAATATCACATCCGGTGATTCGAATTAATCATCTAACAAATCAGTTATAGAGGCTTAACAAAAAATATAAGTACAGATTAGAGAGTCTGGATATAGTATTTTCTTTCTGTGATTTCGATGTAACAAGACTTCTATATTTGAATTCAAGTACAATTTCGTAACAATACAATTACTAAAATACTAGCAATTGGAAATTGCAATTCCAGTACATTTGGCAAAAGAAAAAAAAAATAGTTTTTGGTTTCTGTGTGGTCTTCAAAAAATTTTTACAATTTATTTTTCGCAGAAATTTTGATTCAAAAAGAGATCTTTTGAATCGATTCTTATGAATTACTATTTTTTTAAGATTTAATCATAAGATGTTAAAAAAGTATGCGTTTTTAAACCGTTTTGCTAAAAAATATTGAATTTTTTTCCCATGATGTATTGAAACCTTTCTTATGAATCAAAAATGTATGCAAAACAAATATATATATATATATATATATATATATATATATATATTTATAACGATCTCAAAGTTAAGAACGTTTGAAACCATTTTCGAGAAAAAACTCGAAACTCTTTTTCGCCAAATATATTGAAGACTCATTGAAACGAATTGAAGAATCAAAAGAGACTGAAGATTTTAAAGATCATTAAATTGAAATACAGTCGTACACGGTTATAACGAACTATGGCTATAGCGAATACTTTTCTTCGGTCCCAATGATTTTACCTAAATTTTCTATACAAATAACTACATTTATAACGAACACAGTTATCTAAATAAATTAGAGAATATCCTAAAATATCAAACAATCTACTAAATATTTTGCCCCAAAAGTTGGTACATTAGTATATGTATGTCAATTATTTATGACTTACAATTTAATATTATTTCGTCATATAAAAATAAGATTACTAATAATTCAATAAAAATGTATCGATAGAGTAAAAAAGAAAATTATCTCTTGAATAATACTAAAAATCAAAAAAGGATACAACTAGGGTGAATAAATCGATTTCTTTTTAAACACATAAACTGCTTTTAAAAATAACATTTTATTTCAAGAAATATGTATGTGTATGTACTAAATATTAATATTTAAATGGAAATTTGGGAAAAATTTGTTAACTGATTAATATTCGTATTCATATAATTTCTTGTTATGTTTTATAAATATAGTTAGTTAAATTGAAGTTGATTCTATTAGTTTAAACAAATATTAAAGTAATAATTATTTTGAATGAAATACGCATATCAATGGAATTAGTTTTCCTCTTGTAAAAACTGTAAAATTCTTGCAAAGAATTTAAATATTTTGGAGGTTTTTTAATTCAATTTTATTTTTTGGTAGGAGCAGAGGGATTGATACCTCCCATAGTATCCCCCATACAAAGAAAATACTAATTATCGGATAACTTAAATACTGTTACAGTAAAAGTCTTAACATTTTACGGGAATACTTCTTCCATCAACCTCCAAAGTTAGAATGAAAATGGGACGGATAGGACCAGGGAAAATGTTACCCCCATATAATGAAAATATTAAATATCGTATATCTTAAGAACTATTACAGTAAAAGTCCTAACATTATGTAGGAATAACTTCTTTAGCAACCTCCATAAGTTAAGATGAAAATACGATGGGTAGGACCACAGCGAATCCTACCACCCATAAAAAGAAAATATTTTTAAAGGCATATCTAAACAGCTATTATAGTGAGAGCCCTCAAAATGAATGGGAATTACTTCCTTATCGTTTTGCATTTATGAAATGAAAATAGGACGGATAGGACCAAATATTAATTTTCGCATAGTTAAAGTAGTAATTTTCTGAATGTTTTAAAAATTTTCATACTAAATTTTGAATAGGGCGGATAGATCTAAAGGGTAGCGAAGCGCACCGAGATAAGCTAGTACTGTATAAAACTTAGTCTCATTTTTGATGATTCTTCTTACATTAATTAAAATTTATTCCTTAAAGTAATTGTATTCAATACATTTTGACTTGAATGTTATAGATTTGTTGAGTTCTTTAAACAAATATAGTGTTTTTTGATTTAAATATTTACTTCTGCAAATAAACCGGTTAACCGCTTTTTCGGAATTTCAAAAAATGAAACCGGTTAAATTCCTAAAGTTTATGTCGCTTTTTGAAATATTGTTGACAGATATTCAAATTAATAATAATTGCTTTATAATGTATTAATTTTCGATATATGAATTTTTATATAGATTGCTTCTTAAGAGTAACGCGGTCCGCAAAAAATTTCCTCAGGTGCAGGAAGTATTTGGCAAAATAAATATTTTCTTTTTAACAACAAAATTAATACATTGTAATAATCTAAAATTTAATATGAAAGTTGCGCTAGACTAGACATGAACATATTATTAAAATAAAAGAGTAAAAAATTTAATGTGGATAACCTTTCCAATAATACATCCTGAAATATTAGAAAATTCCCTAACATTTCAAATCTATTTTAAACTAAAATAGTTACAACAGATTTAAAAAATGTTTTACATTAAGGTCAATATTAAAATTTAAATTATTCAATTTTTTTTTCTTTTTTACTTAAGAAAAACTTATTCAAAAAACTGTTTCCAGTATTTATTAAGTAATAAACTATTATTTGTTTATATAGGCAACAGTTTCTCTCTCGTTTATATTGTCAGTGTTGTGAATAGTTAAAACAAATTATTCGTTAACTGTTTTCTTCCATTATTATTTCTGATGTTCTAGAAGATTTTTGATGATAAATAGATTTTTTTATTTTGGAAAAAAATAATTATTTGGCTTATGTAAATATAATTATGTATAAATGAAATACTTTTATTTAGTTTTTGTTGGTTGCAATAACGAATATTCTGTGATAAAATCAACTTCACTATTTCATATTTGGTTTTGTTTAAATTCTTTTTATTGAAATTTTGTTAAAATTTAATTATTTTAATAATTTTTTCTGTAAAAATGCGTAATTTTTTTGTTTATTTGTCTGCAATCATTTGTCATGGTAATTTTACTGGATTTTACGAATTTTTCGCCCCCATATTGTACTTGTAAAATTTTTACTGGATTTACGTTCGCGTTCACAAAATTCGCTTCATAAACTGAGTATTTAAAAATTTTACATATAATATAATATAATATAAATTACACATTACTATACTCTAAAATACACATAGGAGAAAAAATTACGTACACTAATTTTTGATCTAAATTCACAAAATTTATTTGCACTTGAACCAAGTTTCTTGGAGAAAAATAAAAGAAAAAAAAAATAAATAAATAAAAAAATTGGTGATCACACAATTAAGTCACTCATGCATTTTCGACTACAGCTTAAGAATTAATAATAACTGCAGCGAAGATTATTAAAAAAAACGTTTTTATTTGTTTGAATTATTATCGGTTTTATTAATTTAGACCAAATAATGATTACTGGAATATCTGTTTTCAGTATTTCATATTGGTGTTATTTATTTAGTGGACAAATAATTAAGTCACCTGAAAAAATTTTATTTAAAATATAATATTTTTAATTCACAGTATATTACATTATTAATATTTAATTAGAAATCTATTTTAACAATTTTTACTGTGCACCCTTAACCATCCCAAAATTGGGGTTGGGATAATTATCTTCTAAAATTATCCGGACAATTTGACAAGTGGGTGTATTTTTCAGGTACAATAATGTACAAATTGTATTTATGTTTTTTTTTTTTTTTTTTTTTTTTTGGAATATATTAGATTTTAATGAGTGTTCGATAGCTTTTTAACATATGCAATACCAACATCTTCAAATACTATAATCTTTTATCTCCTTCACACTTTTGTATATAAGTGAACTATAAAATAAAATTTTGAGATGAATCATTTTTAAATTGAAGGCGTGAAATTTTTCTAATAATAAAAAGTGGAAGGAAAATTTACAAGTAGAAAGCATAAATATAACTTAAAGGTTACTATTGTTTAAAAATATACCGAAGATCTTTAAGTTGACTGGATAATTTAGCAAGATATTAGCACTAACTTCAATTATGGGATGGATAATACATGATTTCAAAAACAAAATACAAGTATTTCTGAGTGGAACGGATAAAATACCGATTCTTACTGCAAAGTAAATCTATAAGGTATCCTTTAAATGGCCTTCGAAATAAATAATTATCAATATTTTTTCCTTCTGTAAGATTATTCATGAGGAGTACAATATGTCCATTCCCGACATCTTCACAACTCTTGTTATTATTATTAATATTAAAAAATAGATTTCTAAATAAGTACTAATACCACGGTATATTATAAATTATATTATATTTTATTTTATTTAAAATTTTATTTTAAATAAAATGAGTTTGTAAAAAATAATTAAAAAATATGTTTTCTTTTCTAAATTGTTGTTGTCATAAATATTTAAAAGAAAATCAATTTAAATATCCTCAAAATATCATTTATTATAAGATTTCGCCAAAAATGTCACGTAATGTATTTTCGTAAAACTTAAAGGTCGCAAATGAGATCCATTAAACTGTCGCAAATGTTATTTTCATCCGATCGAAATATGATTTAAACTGGCTGATTTCAACAATAAGATTGATAAGATATTTGAAGAAATACTAATTTGAAGTAAATAAGTAACAAGTAATTCCAAATTACACATGGATTACACATACTCGAAATTTTACATAGACTCAGTGATGCCAGATAAATTTTAAGAAAAATCCCTCCGTTTTGCTAAAATAATGTTTCCCTCCTCCCTAAAATTATTTTTAATAAAAAAAAATTCACTAAGTTATTTTATGTTTGTAAATTAAATTTAATATTAAAGAAAACAAAGAAATGTTTGTAACCATTAAAAAAAATATGAACGATAACATTGCAGTTTTTTTATTCCTATTTTTAGTAGTTTTTTGAGAAAAATTTAAACAATTTGAAAATTTCCTTTATTTTGGTAAAAATTAAAATTCTCTCCTTTATTCCCTTCGCTTGAAATTTTCTTTTAAAATTCCATCAAAATGGGAAAATTCCGTCCATCTGACATCATTGCATAGACTACACATCAAAGCAAAAATGACACAATATATGTGTAATTATACATGAACTGGCCACACTAAGATAAACAAAAAAAGTAAAATGTTCGAAAAATTAAAAAAATTGTATTTTCATTCAAATTTAAAAAAACATTAAATATATTTACTAGAAAAGGAAATATTAAGTTTTTTATTCACTAAAGTGCATATATCTCGATAAGAACTCTGTTGTTTTTTGTGGTGCTTTGTATTTTTTTGCAATCAGATGTCGTGATTATTTGATTGGATTTTAAAAATTGTACGTTCGCGTACTTTTTTGTTTACAAGTGTTTCTAAAATCTTTTTAAATAGTAAGTACGAATTATGATTATTAATGTCATAAGTAATGCTCAAAACCGATGCTTTTGACAAAATTAAATATTATTTAAAGCCTGCATTTCAGGAGAAATATTTAATAGACTTCAACTAGATAAATACATTTTTGCTGTATTTCTAATCAAGTCAGATAATGGATTTTATGCTTCTGTTCATCAGTGTTAGTTAGGGTGGTCGATTATTCAGTATTTTGAAGAAACTGGTTTTCGAATAGTTGAAATTTTGAAAAAAACCGGTTAAGCGGTTTTTTTGCAAAAGTAAATATTTCCATCAAAAGACTATATTACTCTAAAAAAGCTAAACAAATCTTATAATATTCAAGTTAAAATTTATTAAATATAATTACTTTAAGAAACAAATTTTAATTAAGGTAAGAAAATAATCATCAAAAATGAGACTAAGTTTTATATAACATGTACAGAAACTATAATTAAAAACGTGTCTCATTTTCATCGAAATCGATTTTTCATGTAGGCCTCTTTCAAATACCACTCCTTTAAAATATGTAAACTATTATTACAAATCGTCACCGAAAATGCAAAACAACGTAACATCAAAATTATCATATTTGGATTTTTGATGGAATATACTTTACTTTTCCAAAATACATATGATCACAAATTTTCAGAATTATATCTACAAAAGTAACGATTATATTTATTAACAAAATTCAAAACAACGTATCAACAAGTGCACGATTTTGATAAATAAAAAAAGCGTAACGCGTTAAAAAAAAAAACGTTAAAAAATGTAAACAAAATCTTTGACTTTTTTAAACGAATTTAGATTTATAAATTATAAATTCATATCTTTGAAAGCTATTTAAAGTTTTTGAAAAAAGTTATGAAAAAGAACCATTTTCTTCTTGTTACAAAGTTATTTGTTTAGTAAAATAGTGATATAATTAAAAATTATTATGATTATATGAAAATATTCAGACTTCACTACTACTTCACTTGTTACGTTTTCTTTGATTTCAGAATAAAAACATAACATGAAAAATATTTAACACAAATAAAAAAAAAATATGCTTCACTAATATATTGGGCGATATTTAAGGATTTAAAAACTCAAAAATTTTGTTTCTAGCACAATTAATTTTGATTTTAAAAAGTTTCTTATTCCACCTGTAAAGTTATGAAAAGTGATGTTTTGCATTTTCGGTGACGAAATATTGTTAATAAAAACTCTAAAATATTTAAATTTTTTGGAAGAATGTTACAGGTGTTGCAAGAAAAAAAAAAAAAACTAATTCCATTGAAACGCGTATTTCATTCAACACAATTATTACATTAATATTTGTTTAAAATTATAGAATTAATATCAATTTAACCTTAAACTATATTTATAAAACATAACAAGAAATTAACTTTATGAATATTAATCAGTTAATAAATATTTCCTAAATTTCCGTTTGCAAATATTACCATTTAGTAGATATTATTTCTGGAAATAAAATGCTATTATTAAAACCGGTTTTTTGTGTTTAAAAACACCGGTTTATTCCACATTCGAAAAAATTAACATTTTGAAAATACCGACAATACTTAAACCGAAAAAACCAGTTGGAAAACCGAGTCGATCACCCTAGTGTTAGCCTAAAACATACATTATGTACTACTATATATTTAAAATCGTTGGGATGTGATATCCAATCAATCATTATTTGACAATGACAAAACATTCCACTCAAAATGTATTCAAAATTTTTATACATTTCTAGTTGTTAGCTGCGTGAAACTTGGTCAAAATTGACAAATTTTCAAAGGTTTAAATAAATATATACTTTAATACATTTTCTAAAACACAAAGAGTAAATGTATTTAGATCGTTTTATTCATTAAATTAAATACAAATGTGCTTTATTATAAAAGGAGAAAAAGAGTTGCACACAAAGCCGAAAAGCCGCAAATTTAGTTTATTTTAAAACAGGGACAAATAAAAAGAGAATTTAAAAAGATTCAATTTGCTACTAAAGTCGCTCAACGATAAGCTGCTCCCCACCAAGTCGAATTCAAATGGGTGACCTCACTTAATCAGCTGATTGTTTTTTTTTTTTTTTTTAGTACTTCGCACAATTTTTGCTAACCCGCTGAAGTGTCAAAGTAAAAAAAATAATAATAATAAATTCACCGTATTGTAGTGTAGGGTATAAATAGACACTAACAAATATAAAATCATTAAACTTATAGAAAAAATTTACTGTGAACCATTCTGAATTGAATTGTGTATCAACCTTGACTATAAACAATATAATTATGACACAATTAGGTTATGAATATTAATGAACAAAAAAAGTAGAACGTAAACTAAATAATTTCGACAACATAAGCCAACTGGGTACAACTAAATAATTCTAATATTAGGAGCAAAAGAATGCAAAGGTTACGAAAAAACTCAGAAAACTTAATTCACATATATGATAACAAAATTTGTTTAATAATTATTTATTATAAAAATCTCGGGTTATACTATAGAACAATCAGTATTTTGGTTTTGAACTAGTACACATATTAAAAAAACACTGATTTTTATTTTTAAATCAAATATTTTTTATTAAAAATGTAGATGTATAAAATATAAAAATTAAAAAATCAACAATTTTATCTAATAATTTTGCAATTTATGGATACATTTTTAGTCATGGTACATTTCTTTTACTGACAACGACGATATTCTCGCCCTAACTGATGTTCTTTCGACGCACGGGTGTTTTGTTGATTGTTTACAGAACCGGACGTTGCACAGTCGACTTTAAATGGCTACCCGTATCTGCCCCAAACTTATACGAAAAATGTTTAATTTTGAACGTAAATATTTTTTTTTTTTTTTTCGGATAAAGTTTCTATAAATTTCTGGTCTCTACAAAATATTCTTAAAAAATTTTATCAAATATATTTACATTCGACTACGTGTAAAAAGCGTTTGGTCGAAATAGCTAGTTTGCATAAGCTTTAATAAAAACCAACTACTTAATACCATTTTAAAATTTAAATTTTGACACTCATTTGCTTTAGAAGTTATAAAGCAAAATATAATAGAAATATGTAAAATACATATAAAAATGTATACATTTACAAAACAAAAAATTAAAGTACATAGATACTTACATTTTTACATTTAAAATAAATAATAACTTCTAAAGTAAATGAGTGTCCAACTTGAAATTCTGTACGAGCAGGAAGTAGTCACTATACATATATTATTTATCTTTATTTATTTATCTTTAAAATGAAACTGAACCAGAAGTTATTAGTAGTTAAGATGGTAAAACTTTGTTAAATGTTTAGCTTTTTTCAATATTTAAAACATCATTTTGATATGGGATCACCCAAATGTTAAATAATTCAATAAAATATTCAATTAAAAACAAAATCCTACTTTTTTATTATATTTGTGTACTTCTTTGAGTGACCTGAATTTTCTGTTTTTAATTTTATAAAACAGCATTTTAGGACAGACCCTTCACATCTTACTTTTGTATTGAATAAAAATCTACTTACCGCATCTAACGGCATTGTCACATAAAAATTATTCTAATGTAGGAGAAATTTGACTATTTTCGCAATTTTTTTCTTTTTTTTTTACTGATAATTATCTGCCGCCCGTCGCACAGTGAATCATTCCCATTCAAAAATTAGAAAAAATAGAATGAGAAATAGAAATAGAATGAGAAATGAAATAGAATGAATTCTAGATATGAATTTCGGTACATCTATCTAAAAAAATATAAAAAAATTTAAGTTTAGGAAATCCAATGCACTTACTGTCCATGCAGATGTTCTGAAAAAAAGAAATTGTAATATTTTCTGTTAATTTAAGCTAAAAATACTGAAAGTTGGTCAACATTCCACATATGTATATTTAAGTACATCGATTTGTATGAAGATAAATGTTGCAATTGTACTCCCCTAAAATTAAAGATTGATATGTTATAAACTAATCCCCAAAATATTTCGGTTCAATTATTTCGTTCCCATGTGCTGTACCACTTTTAAAATACCTTCAAAAATATGATTTTCGATAAACTGTGTACACAATTTTTAACTTTTTGTCAAAAAAAAAAAAAAAAAAAATGCAATATGTAATAGACACATTTCGTCTAATCCCTAATCAACAATTTCTTTAATTAGCTTTCATTCTAGTGAAATGAAAATTTTGTACGATTTTTTTTTTTTTTTTTATGCTATTTTATTAAAGTTTGAATATTTCCCACATTTTCCATCGTAATTTAGATTGTAGAATATCATTGGAATAATCTTATAACCCTTTATTTAAAAATGTAATATTGTGGTATCACCAGTCTATAATAGATTAAGTTAATTTTTATGGCAATTAAATTGTTATTTAAGAAAATGAATGTTACAAGAAGCATAAATTTGTCAAAAAAAAAAAAATATGAATTCGTGTAAAATAGCGACTAAACTTTAAAGACTTTCTTTTATTCAATTACACTGTGCGACAAATGGTAGGGGTCAGTGATCGGGAAGGGTTAAAACTACCGGGTAAAGTTGTATCGGTAAAAAAGAAGTTACACGTGTCCCGGCGTTTCGCTAGGTCAAGTCTAGGAATCGAGATATATCGATTTGAAGTTAGTAACTATCATACAGGGGAAATTGTGACTTTTGGTGGTCTTTTTTTTTTGACATAACTCGAGAACCACCAGCTGAAACAAATTTAAAAAAATTAGGAATTACAATTCCTTTAACCTGTTCATACAACGTTTCGCTACATAAGCAACAGTTTCGCAGTTATAAATAAATGTATGAAGAAAAAAACTATTTTTTGCCTAAAAAATTGAATTTTTTTATTTTTAATTCATAAAAAATCCAAAACGGTAAAAAAAAGTGTCAAGCCCTATTACTTTCACGTAAAGTCACATAACCTTTAAACAAAATGAGACATAGATCATGAAAATCGATGGACGCGTTTCGCTTTTATTCACAATTAAGTGAAGGTATGAATTTCAAAAATTTGCTCGAGATATGCTCAAAATTCCTTGGAAAAAACATTGATGACTTTTTTTATGATTGTCAGAATTAAAAAAAAAAGTAATAAACAAAAGGTTATTTGATTTTTATGGTAGCGGTAACAAACTAAAAAACGGTCATAAATGTGCGTGGACAATTAAAAGGCAAAAAGGAAAGTGCACTTTTTTAATTATTTGGGTTTTTTCCGTTGGCTACCTGCATGATTTTTCTACACAAATTGCATCCACATATATAAGTGGTCATGTTTTAGAACGTTTCGAAAAATGTAAAACGCACACGAATCAGGTTTATAGCCACCCTTAAAAGATGCGCGAATTCATAAGTACCTCTCAGTAAAATATTGAAACTTATGTAGTATTTATAGGTGTTCACTGATCGATTTTTGTCATTCAAGAAGTGTCTCCGAACGCGTAAAGTACGGTTTTTTCAAAGTGACGAAAAAGTAATAAAAGTATAAAACCGAAATGAGTGCAAATTGTCCAGAAAATATCAATTTATTTTGTTACGTTTGTGGCAAAAGAGCTTTTTCAACAAATGCTGCATTACTCACTGAGCAGTTCACTTCGTTTTGGTGTACCAATGATTTGGACTGTTCCAGGAGAATACAATTCCGACAACTGTTACGCTTGCGCAAACAAAATATGTGGAGTAAATCGTAAAGGCCTTAAACGAAGAGTTTACGTATCTGTTAAAAGTGTACAAATACCTCTACCGCATTCGGATGAAATACCAATTCCACCGCTTCCAAGTCCTGACAGAGAAACTTCTTTTTCTATTGAAACAATGGATCAATCGGATTTCACCTATAAACCAACACCAGAAGCCGACCCATCGAACAAAATAATTCCAATATCACAAGCAAGAATGGACAAGATTGTTGCAGAATTAAACCTTTCTCAACGTGAAGCAGAAAAACTTGCCCAGCTTTTGAAAGAAGGCAACAATTTGGAGCCTAATGTCAAAGTCACCGTATATCGAAGGCGACAATTGCTATACCAACGGTACTACACATTCAACGAAGGGAACATATTTGTTTACTGCCACGATATAAAGGGACTGATGGAGGCGATGGCCATTAATTATGTAGCAGCTGATTGGCGAATGTTCATCGATTCTTCGAAATCAAGCCTGAAAGTCGTTTTGCTACATAAATATAATAAAAAAACCAAACATTCCCATTGGCTACAGCACAGACATGAGCGAAACATACGATTCCATGAAAATAATTTTGGATAAAGTTTGCTACACTGATCACAGGTGGCGGATCAGTTGTGATCTGAAAGTCGTGGCGATGCTAAGAGGTCTCCAAGGAGGCTATATGAAAAACATGTGCTTCTTGTGTCTTTGGGATACCCGATTTAAAGGAAACCAATACGAAACGCATGAGTGGCTTGCTCGAGATCCAACGGAGAAAGGACACAACTGAGTAAATAATCCACTGGTGCTAATGGAGAACGTCCTCTCCATATCAAACTGGGAATCATAAAAAATTTCATCAAGGCGATTGTGAAGCAACCGAAAATTCTTGATTGTTTGGAAAATATTTTCCCACGAATCAGCGAAGCAAAATTGAAGGAAGGTGTTCTGTATGGGCCGGATATACGAAAGCTCTTGAAATCAAAGGAATTTAAAGGTGCTTTAGACGGTAATGATTACTTTGCGTGGAGGGCAGTGAAGAAAGTCATACGATATTTTTGGGAAGTACGCGAGCACACAATTACCCCGCTCTTGTGACCAAGATGTTGCACTACTTCCAGAAAATTGGAGTGAATATGTCCCTCAAAATTCACTTCTTGCATCACCATCTCGAATACTTCAGCAAGCAGCTAGCCTCAGAGTCGGATGAACATGGCGAGCGCTTCCATCAAGTGGCAATGCCAATGGAAACGCGACATAAAGGCAAAAGGCTCGATTCGCTGGTGGCTGAAATTTGTTGGTGGTCGCAAAAAACGTACGATCCCGACAATGAAGATGAAGAAGAAGAATATACAATGGGAGTTTCCTCCGAGGGTAAGTCACAAAAATGAAGTTAACTGACTGATTAAAAACAATTTATTTTTTCCAGATGAAGACAGATCCTCATCCGATACAGACTCTGAACAAGTGGGCGAACCACCACGCAAGAAAGTAAAGGGCGCAAACAAACGAAAATAAGTTTTGCCTTCATTGATTTTTATAACCTATGTATCTATGTAATAACCTAATAATTACCTGTAATAATTTTTAATTTTACGTGTTAATAATTATAATAAATAATATATAATAAATATTATCCAAATTCATTGAAACATAAAATCAATAATCTTGTCAAAATGAGATACCTTCACTTAATTGTGAATAAAAGCGAAACGCGTCCATCGATTTTCATGATCTATGTCTCATTTTGTTTAAAGGTTATGTGACTTTACGTGCAAGTAATAGGACTTGACACTTTTTTTTACTGTTTTGGATTTTTTATGAATTAAGAATAAAAAAATTCAATTTTTTAGGCAAAAAATAGTTTTTTTTTTCATACATTTTTTTAAAACTGCGAAACTGTTGCTTCTGTAGCGAAACATTGTATGAACAGATTAAAGGAATTGTAATTCCTAATTTTTTTAAATTTGTTTCAGCAAAATCGGACTGGTGGTTCTCGAGTTATGTCAAAAAAAGACCACCAAAGGTCACAATTTCCCCTATATGATAGTTACTAACTTCAAATCGATATATCTCGATTCACAGACGTGACCCAGCGAAACGCCGGGACACGTATAACTTCTTTTTTTACCGATATAATATTTCCCGTTAGTTTCATCCCATCCCGATTTTGACTGTCGCATAGTGTTATTATAGCTATTTTAAAAGAATTTGTCATATGTTTCCAAAATTCATGGATACTTAAGTATAATTAATACTTCCATACAACTTATTCACATAAATTGCTGATTTAACCTTTTGAGAACCAAGTGTATAAAATTTACTCTTTTGCGCTTAAGGGGTCAATTATCAATAATTTTCAATAGTAACAGAAGGTCTATTCTTCCAATGAAACCTTAAAATCAAACATTTTTAAATAATGAAAATATGACAAAAATTTTAATCAAATTTTGATATTTCGCGAATGTAAAGAGATGTAATGTAAGAATTATTTAAATGCATATTCTAAGTATTAGCATGCTTCTCTAATATTTTGAAAGATGGTGTTTTCAGAGGTGTTTTTAAAATGGCCCAGCTGACGTAAATGAAAACATTCAGATGTAATATTTTGGAAATCATATAAGAACATACTAATCTTTAATTCTAGAGAGGTACATTTGCAACATTTTTTTCGTAAGGCACTTTAATGTATATCATTATGATTATATCCTTTATAGCTTATAGATTCGGAGCAAGGGCACTTGAACCTGTCGCATAAGCATGTCATTATTATAAATATGCCAAGATTCATTTCATACATATTAAAATTAATTTACCTACACGCAGAGAAAAGTCTTTCACAACGTGGTTGCCTCAACAATAATATTTTTTCTGCAATCATGTACCGTTATCGCAAATATCTCTATTGTTGAATGAATTTTATTTGCACAATTAGGTTACTACAAAAAAATGTTTGTTATTAGTTTCATAATAGCATGTTTGGCGCAATATGTTTAGTTAAGGAAAGTGTTATTGTTGTTGAAATCCTAGTTAAAACAAAACAATTTTAATTAGACAAAATTATATTTTTTTTATGATTTCATAATATTATTTTTAGTTTTATCGACAACCATAAGCATTTTTATTATTTTAATATGGCGCTGCTTATACCCTACACCATAGGTAGTTGGGTTTTTATGCGTTTGTGATGATGTTCGGAGCGCACAAAAATATTGGTTCTATATCCGCCTTTAAGTACACCAATTGACTCAGAATCACTTTCTGAGTCTATTTAACGATGTCTGTTTGGCTGTCGATGTAAATCTTGTGAAGAAATTACTGGTCGCAATTTTGAAGATATTGTGATAAAATTTGGCACTAAGGACGAAGACTATTGAAACTGGTTATGATCGGACCATTATTTCACCTAGCCCCATACAAATATCTTCCCGGAATAATGCTTAACGATCATAAATCCTTCAACCACATTTTTATTCAGTCTCAGTCATATTATTGTTATAAACATGACGGGGTAACCATAATGTGTTTGCAGCTCATCACTGGAAATTGTTAATAACTTACTTAATATAAATAAAAAATTCCTTTTGCATTCCCCATTTTTTTTTTTTTTGGTTTTCGTATATATATATATATATATATATATATATATATATATATATATATATATATATATATTATATATATATATATATATATATATATAAACATAACATGGTTACGGCCTTTGTATTTTAGGTTTTTTAAAATAAAAATTTTGTATTTTTTTTTTCAAGTTGCCAAAAAATCTCTATATGTTCGGATGTAGAAAATTTTTGTACATTGAAAAAGTACACTCTACATCGACAGAAGTTAAATGAGCGTTCATTTTCCATTTGGCTTTTTTCATTTAAGTCAAATACTTTTTTGATATTTCGGCTTCTAATGAATTTAATCCGTGTAAATTTTGCTTATAAATATGTATGTAGTTTGAGCAAAAAAAAATCTAATTAACTCTTAATAGTATTATTTTAAATTTTATATATTTATTTTTAACTTTTAATACATATTTAATAATTTCCAAAGAATTCAGTAGCCTCTACCCACATCCTTTATCTAGCAACTCTTGGTTGTGCTGGAAGAGGAACATTTGCAATATTTTCTTTATATTTGCTTATAGTCATAAAAAAATAATAAAAATAAATTAAATTGAATAAAATTTCAAAATTTATGCAATTTAACGAACAATATGCAAGATTATGCATTTTACTCAAAATATCCAAAAATATGTAAAACAAATCGATGCCATTTTTAGTCAAATCCTTTAATTTGCAAAAATAATTGTTCAATATTGATTTTCAGTTGCTCACTAAAAACATGAATTTGCATGAAAATATCAACCGTGGCTATTATAGCCAGTAAAAATTTGGTAATGGCGTGTAGTTTAGTAGTTTAAGTACTTTTCATTGACAATAACATACCGTTTGCATTACATTGAAGTAATTTAGTGACTAATTTTTTATAATTCGCTATGTAATTACCAAGGCAACCAAAAATATGCAAATTCATATTTTTTCTTGGGCTTCAAATGAATCAAATGAATTTATCCGTTTCAGACAATTTTAAGAATTTTGGCATCGATTTGTTACAGCATATTTTGGGCTTAGCAGCATATTTTGTCATATTAATTCATATAAAATCCTTATTTAGGGCATATTTTAGCAATTTAAAAGATATTTTTTTGCATTTTTTATACTTAAGGGCATAATTTTGCATATATTACACTAAAGAGAATGATTTTGCATATTTTACATTTAAGAGGAAAATTTTGCATATTTGGCACCCAATGGAATTTTTTACATAGTTTGCCATTAGTGAAATTTTTTTACTGTCACATATGTTTTTCAATTACGACCCCCAATAATTTTCATCTTATAAATTGATAGAAATTTTGTAAATTCCTGATACATTGTATCAGCTCTAAATGTTTTAAGTGCAAATATAAAATATTTCTTAGAAGTTACTAATACAAATCAAGTTATTTTTCGCATGATTAAAAGATAATTTAAAATTTAGCAAAAAAGAAAAATATTTTATGTGCATATTTTTTATAAATTTACGGACATATTTTTAAATTTTGGAGCAATTTTTATGTGCATAAAACACTTTTTAGAGCATATTTTTGGTTGCCCTGGTAATTACTTATTTGCGGTCAGATTTCTGAAAATACTACTCTTTATTGATTTCTTGATTCAGTTTATCAATTCACACATTTAAAGACGGGATAAATTATATCCTGACATTTCATTAGTTGTTCGTAACCTAAAATGTAACTAGTTCCTATTTTTTTTACTTATAATGACTTCGTAATACTTTAAAATCAATGAGTTATTGAACAGCTTGGAAGTAATTAGTTCCAGTAATGACATTCTAAAATGCCTATTTATAATAACATGAGGAAAGTAGTTGCCTCCAATGTTATTCAGCTAATGCGTAAGTAGTGAAGAGATATTATAATTGCTTCTTAACTCACTCCATGGCGAATAAAGTTTTTGCTGAGATAATATCGAATAAAGTCAAAAAGCGTAAAAATATTTTAACGCATTTTCTTGTTTTTTTTACCTCAAAGTTTGTCTTAATTCAACAAATAACGAACGTGTTAAAGTGAGTCATCTTCCTAACTTTATCCAGAGATAACTGTTCTTTATTTATTATGAATTAGTGCAATATAAACAAAAATTAGTGTAAATAGACCAAAGTTAAAAAAAAATAATAATATTACACATATTTCTCTTTTTTATCTCAAATTTAGCCTACAAAAAGAAAAGAACGAACGTCTTTGTCTCTTTTTTTACCTTAAAGTTTACCTGGAAAATTAACACAAGGAACCTCAATTTTGTTGGAAGAGAACACCTTTGAAAAAAAGCAAATGTGTTTAATTTGTTTATTTATTATTTATTTAGTTATAATTAAAAGTATAAAAAATAAATAGTACAACATACAAATTATATTTTATTTTTCTGATGTGTTAGCTCAAGAAATTTTTAAATTAGTTCTGTTATTTATTGTTAGTAACTTTAAGACTTCTTTAGAATTCAGATTATCAGAAAGTGCTCTTTTTATACCCTTCACCACAGGTGTAAAGGGTATATATAAGTTTTTCATTCTGTTTGTAGTTTCCATAATTTTCGTCCGGATCCTTATAAGAAACGAAGTCGAAATGACAATGTCGTTCCGTCCGCCACTCCATCCTTTCATTTGTCGGTTGAAATGACTTTTATGAAGACACCCGATATATTTGATGATATATATCTAAAGATCGTTATCCTTTCGAGAATTTTTTTTTTCAAATTTTGAGGCCTCTATATAAGTTATATCGTTCTTTCACAGAAAATTTGGACATTTTTCTGAACTATGTCAATCAAGAGATATCGGCAAAAAAGCTATGAATAACAGCTCAACATGCGTGAGAGGTATATAAGATTCGGCACAGCCGAATATAGCACTTTAACTTGTTTATTATGAATTAGTGTATTATATCGAACAAAGTCCAAAAACCTTAAAATAATATTAAGTTAAATCTAAGTTAGCCTATTTCGAATAATTAACAAGAAAAAAAACCGTAATTCTCAAAAAAAAAAAAATTGCTTCTTTGGAAAATTTCTGCAAAATCGTTACATACACGTTACATACGCCTTTGCTATGAAGAGTTTCTGTAATTGTGTAAAATTTTGCTAGATTTTATTTTTTTGTTTATAAATTAATGAAGTACTAGAAGAAATAAAACTTATAAAATTGAAAAAAAAAAATATTAATACCTTTTTTACTTTTTATAACCTCAAATTTTACTATATTAATGAAAAATGCATTTCTCACCAACCGAAGTTTTTATAAATATATATATGATATGATTTTAGCACCCTCTTGTGGCCTTCGTAAAGCTGAAAATTTTTTAACGACTTCAGAAAAAAATATTATATTTTTGTCTATGAAAAGAAAAGAATCACAAATTCTCCAACCTCGTTTTTGGAGAAATGCATAATACGAATAGCACGTAGATGGAGATTGTAGCAAAATTAAATCATTTTGTGATTTCAACCGAAACCAAATTTAAATTTGACAGTTGCGAAATTAACTCACTTTACTTAATTAAATTGAAATTATGTGATGCACATCTCAGTGCAATTATGTATACCATGTACAACATACATACATATTACAGCAATGAGATATAAACAAAAACAGCAGAAATTAAAACATATGTCATTTAATCAGTATGAACAGGTTTAATTTCGTTCTTAATTTCGCGCCGGTCTGAACATGCTATTAGGATCACGACTGAAGTTTTTTGAACTTAATATTTAATCAAGCCCTTATTTTATAAAACATTACACCTCACATTTAAGTATATGAACAAATTTTTTCTCGTGATAAACACTCGTAACGTTATTTCAAATAAAAATGCATAGAAACTAAATTTTATAAATTACCTCGTCGGAAAACTCTTCATACCTCAATTCAGTTTTTCGCTTTAAACCTCAAATTCAAAGTATAAAGGTTGAAAGATGGACTTGCGCTTTCTAAACATTAAAATTTACAAAATTTGTTAATGAAACAACATAGCTGTTATACGTTAAGTGAATATGTATGAATGTGCGCATCTCAGCAATTATTGTACTGTTCCCCGAGGCAGTTGTTTTACTAGCTTATGGTAAGAAAAAAAAAAAAAAAAAAAATACCGGGGTGTTAATTTGAAAATAAATATTTCTCAAAAACAATTTCTGATTAGTGAAACTATTTGCAATAAAGAACAACTTCTTTTAACGTCATTACATAGATGTAGTAATAGATGTATTCTTTTGAAATCCGGCATCAAACAGTGAGACGCAATAGCTGCCGTATATACGTAATATAATATGTACATATATTACGTTTATACATATATATCGCTAATTTACTTTAAGAATGCCATAAATCAAAAAAAAAATAATAATAATAATAATAATAATGAAAATAAAATTTTGCAGAAAACACATTCAAAGTTGTTGAACTTTTTATAGAGTTTTTCAGTATTTTTACATTCGGGTTCAAGTTTATTCCTTACAAGCAAAATAATGCGAAAGTGATTCGAATTGCATAGAAGAAAAATGTTGTTGTCGCAAAAATCATATTCGTATTGCGGAAGTTTCCCTCATTGGGAGAGATTGTGCGTCATAGGCAATACAAATAAGCAATAAGAAATCAATATGCAATATATAATCATCTAGGTGAAAAAAAGAAGATACCGCCAGATAATAAATATATAGAAAAATTATCAGTAAATAAATCTTGAAATAATATAATAAAGAAAACTTTTACTAAAACGCTCACGTAAAATATCATTTTTTGCTGAAAGACAAACCAATTTCCTTACTGTGAAAAATAGTGACTAAAAAATAAAAGTATTGCATTAATTCCTTCCAGATGATTTCAATGGGATATCATCAATTTATTGCGGAGGTGATAATAACCTTACTGAAAAAAGGGCGATATTTTGAAAATAAAATATACTGTGTAAATAACAAATAATAAAATGTTTATATATTTTTTTGTTTTTTATTGTATAATTTTCTTTAAATTAATAAAAATACAATATTAGAAAATATTGCTTTGATCATTTTCTTTCAAATAATAAAAAGAAAATATTGCGTAAATATTTTCTATGGAAGATATCTTCCAAATGTTTGTAGGAATTGAATAATTGTATAAGAATATATTGTAAAAGTTTTATTTTACACTCGGCAGAATGGAATGCATTTTCTAGGCAGCCACGACCGTCATCAGCACTCTTCAGCGTTCCACCTTGGTGTTCTCTGTAAACATTATCTATTTAACTCACAACTTTTCGGGAAATGAAATCTGTGACTACAGAAAACAATACGGTGGGACGCTGAAGAGTGCTAATTACGGTCGTGGCTGACTAGAAAATGCATTCCATTCTGACGTGTGTCCAATAAAAACTTTACAATGTATTCTTCTACAATTATTCAATGAACTTGAGCCCGAATGCAAAAAGTTTTCAAATTACTATTACCTTAATAGAAAAGTTAACGCAATCCGTGACCATAAAAGATATGAACACGATGTTTTTACAGAAGATAAAGCTTAGTATAACGTATTTTATACATCATTAACTTAAAAATCTAGTTTTTTGAGTTATTACGTTCTTGAAGTAAATGAGCGCTTTATGGCTCACTTAAAATCCTTAAAATGGTAATTAACACCACGACCAATACACAAGGGATACACGAGTGATAAATGATCCAAAAGTTATTATTTAATATTATTGTCTAAAAAGGGCACAATGTCATTATGAAAACTGCTGAGATGTTACTACTCTGTTTGAATGCAATGTCTCAATTTTCTTAAACTTAAAGCTTTCCTTTGTAGTCTATGTGATTATTTTTATTTGCCATAAGACCGGAAGATATTTGTTATATGTTAACGGACTTAAAATATTAATTTAAACAAAGGCATGTATATGTATAACTTAAAAAAAAATAAAATTTTATAAATATTGGAATTGATAATACAATTGTAAACGACACTGCTTTTTTTAGTTAAATTAAAGGAATTCAAAATACTTTTGTTTCTTATTTATTTTATTTACTTTATAATTAATCTGATGATGAATTGAAAGTTAATACTTTGTCACTTTATTAAAATTATTTGTTTATTTATGATATATATGTATTTGTATGGAATATTACTTAATTATTGTCCAATTTAGTTTTCAACGTTTGGTGCAGTTTTATTAACTTTAAATGCAACTGTTGTTGTGTTGTTAACAATCAAACGATTCATGATGAACTACATAAAAGTTAAGCAACACCACAGAAATAATGCAATAGTAAATAGCAACAAACAGTTGTTGTCTGTGTACCTTCAACATAAAATGCACCACCACCACCGCCCGGCAATATTTCATCTTTAAAGTACTTATGTAGACACAGACACAGCATACAATTTTACCAGTCAAACCAAACGTATAATAACTATGTACGTAAGTATATACGTACATACATACATAAATACATTGCAGTTACATTGCCGTTTAAATAAACCAGCCGTTCTCAAACATTGCTATGCATAACATTGAGACTATTTCTAGTATCTTTTGTGTGAGTGCGAACAAAGAATATTTTTTTGTATTGGTGAAAATCAATTTTATTATTTTGGTGAAAAACTTTTCTTGGAGAAATCATATTTTTTTTGTAAGAATGTTGAGCATGTTGATGAAAACCTAGTGGCAATAATAGATCTTTGTTTACTATCTTTGTTCAGTACTAGAAAAATCATGGTTAAGAATCCCTAACGTATGTTTTTGTACACAAAGCGCAACATCGCATTCGCAAAAGCAACAATAACAATAAATACAGTAAAATAGTTCTCATTACGACAAAAACAATAAGAAATATTTACCCAATTGTCCACAACTTTTAAAAATAATGTACATAGCGAATGAATTCACGTTATTTGACGATGGTAATCCCTCTATTTCTTTAAAAACTCTTGTATCGAGCAATTACTGAGATATGTTTGAACAATTTTGAATGTCTATCATTTTGAAATGTAAATATCTGTATTAAGAATACTGTGAAATTTTTTTAAATCTATATTTTTTCCATACAAATTTCTCCAAACGTTTGTTCTCTTTATAAAATTAGGGCCTTATAGTTTTAAACATTTCTCATTCTTGTAATTGAACGGTCATGCGGGCAAGTTTAATATTAAAAGATGAATACTCTTTACATAAGCAAAAATGGAAATATTTTTTTTTTTTTTTTTTTTGTATTATAAAACGAAACGTTTTGAAATACCAAAAGTGTGTATGAACAACTTTGTCAAATCTTTTGAAATTTAACTTTTTCTTTATACATAATTTTAATAATAAATAATTTCAAACTTAAAATTTTTAGAAATTACTTTATAAAAGTTAACATCAATCAGGACTTTCATACTTTGCAAAACGAAATGTTTTGAAATGTACAATTTTTTCTTAAATCTCAAAACGTATTAATTTCATTAAGGCGCTAAAGGATATGTTCTGGGTTTCGAATCTCAGAGACTAATTTTCAGTCCACTCTGACATTTTCTGTGTGTTTATTATACTGATTATAACAAATATAAAAAAATAATAATAATAAAAGTGGATTTTATTTTTTATATAGCTTTCAAATAGATTTTTAAAAAAAAGTTTATTTCAGAATTTTCTTTTCCAAATTTTACTAGATTTCTAAAAATGCAAGCCTAACAAATCTATAGCAGAAAAAAAGTATTTTGATATCTCTTATAATACAAAAGTTATGACAATTTTAACATAATTTTTATCCACTTTTAAAGCTTAAATAGAGTTACCACAGTTTTCAAAATTAAAATGAATAAAGTTAATTTTACAAATCTAAAACCAATGGCAAAAAAATTTTAAATATAAAATGGAATTACTCAAAGTGGACTTTTTGTTTAAACTATAGAACCCTAATATGTTCAGAAATGTTGAACATTATTTTGAATGATTGAGGGATTCAGTTTTTAAAGCGGAAAGTTTTGAACAATTTTACCAATTATCAGGAGTAATTTGGAATATTTTCATAAAAGCTAAGATCTTAAAATTTCATCACAAAATTTTCACAGGTTTACAAAAATACAATTTGGAAAATACGTGATAATAGTTATATGAATGTAGTAACACATACATTTTTATTAATTGTTAAAAATCAAATTCCGATTTGATTTTTTTTTTTTTGTTTAAATATAAGTTCTAAAGATCTCAGTCGACAGTTTGTTAATTTAAAATTTTGCAACGATATTCCGACCAAACATTAAAATAAATTTCCATGCCTGCGTACTCAGATTGTACTGTTTAGCACAATGGCAAAACAATTTTTAACTAAAACCGTGTACTCATAAATATAGTATGTATTAGTGTGAATATTCTAGAAACTACCAAAGTAGAAACTCATGCAATCAAATTTGAACAAAGGATTATGACAAATACATATTTTGGGGTGCAACATTTTTTATATATATATATAAAAAATATAATATAATATATAATATATATATATATATATATTATATTAAAGTATATCTATCTACCAATAAAAAGCATTGTAACTAACCTGCTACAGGAAGAGTATTTATAAGTTGAATACTTATAAACTGAAATACGAAACCCAAGTTTTATAACACTAATAAGAAATATTTTTAATATTTATTCTGTAGTAACTTTTGGCAAAAAATATCATATATATTTTATTTAAAATTACCTTTTAACTGAAATTTCTGTGAAAAATAAATTAATATTTTAAAAATATTTTTCAACGGATACTCTAACGTACTATACGTACAGGGTGAACAAAAAAAAAATTACATTTTTCAATTAAAATTAAAAGTTGACATTAGTTTAAGATATGTAGCTATTTTACCTTTTGTAACATCGGTAACTGTTGAACGTTGTATTTTTACATAAAAATATTAATGAAAATTACAATCGTTTTTGACATTCCATTTATAATGTATACAGAATTTATTCATAGATCTGACAGAACATTGCTTTATATATCCTCTTTGGTTATCCACTGACCATCCATGTATGGTGACGAACTACATATGTATGTATGCGTGTATGTATGTAAGTGTGTATGTATGTATGCACGTATGTATATATATGCAGCGTTGCCAGAAGCTTTTGACAAAAAATCATCATTTGAATATAGAAAAATCATTATTTTGCTCTAAAAGTCATCAAATTTTCCCTTTTATTTATATTTTAACTTATTTACCTATTTAGTAATTCTGATAAGTTCTGACAAATGATTAAAAAAACAACTTAACATTGCGAGTGAAAGTTCACATCTGGAGATTTGATGTGTACATCGATTAGAAAAAAGAACTTGTTCAAAATTTAATGTATAAATCAAACAAGTTCGAACTATTTTTTATGGTATGTTGGAAAGCCTCCTATTATTCCATCAAAAAGTTAACTTTGTTCAAAAATAATTTAAACAAACAATTCCATTCCCTTTAAGGTCCATATCAACATACTCTTCATAAATGAGTCTGAATGGTCTAAGCAATACAAGCGTGATTTAAAGCAGAAATTCAATCATCCAAATTAGGATAACTTAGGAGTACTGTTGTATCTGCTTGTCGTAAACTGTTTTCCATTGAAATTAGTCAAGCAGAGTTCAGTACTGTGTCAGAGCTTACGAACGTTTTATTATTATTTTGACGTTCCTGTTCTCTAAAGTCTGGTGGAGAACCGCATAATAAACTTATTTGGATACCGGAGGAAAATAAGTTTAAGCAGACTATAGAACAATAAGTAATCTTCAATTTTTCCTATAAGAATACATATGTAAGTCGATTGAGGGAATTTTGTCATCAATTATATAAAATTAAAATATAATAAAATTAAATTTTAATTAAAAAAAGGACTAAAAGTTTTCAAATAAGTTTTAATAATTTTATTTGAAATCTTATTTTAAATCTTTAATAAATTGTTATTTTAGTGATTGGAATGAAAGTCATAGTTTGTTGGAGCAAATCATCAATAATGTGATAAAATCATCATTCTGACAACGCTATATATATGTATTGAATGAGAATTGGCTGATCGATTGACGTTCATATGTACATTTTTATACATGCGTGGGAGGGAATTAATCGTGCTAAAGTTCTGAAGGAGTGGTACAATTCCGTTTCAAAACAGAGCACTTATGACACACAATTTTTTTCAAACGCATGCGAACTTATTTGGCAACCTTTATCAAAGATTTTATATTTTCTAAAGCTTTTATTTAGTCATTTAAAAACATGATTTATTGTGTCACTTACGTAGAATTAGCAAATTATTCACAAATGAAAATTAAAATTTCACAATTTTAAAACACTTTTGTCTAGTATCAATAAATAGAAAGTATAGTTTTTCAACCGATTTATGAAATCAATAAGTCAACAAAATTTTATAAATCGAAATATATTGAAACATAAGAAATTTTTGTTTTGAAAATCGTCAGTTAAGTTAACAATTATTAGATCTAGAAATATTGAATAAGGATATGTTTACTTTCTTGAACTAACATTGAGTTTTGATATGAAATAATTTAAAACTTCACCGTAAAGTAGATTGTTTCGAATTATTAACTCTATGACGGTCGGAGCAAAACTGTATAAAATCATTTTTCTAATTAGAAATATAATTACAGTCAAATTTTTGGAGGATATAAGGTTTACATAACTAGTTTATTATATCAACTAGTTAACCAAATAATTAAAATACGGAAAGAAGTTACAATAAAAATTAGTTTTAAAAAATATAAATAAGAAAAGATGCTCTGAGGCAGCCTTGACCGTTATAGTGTTAAAGATTTTACTGTAGTTGTAATAGTATGGGAGAAATTTAAATCTTAAATCAACAAGTTTTACTGCGCATGAACATATTTTAATTTTTGTTTATATATCACATTTTTGATAAAATTTTTTAATAGTTGTGCACTCCTTTATACATATCGCTCATTTATATCAAGAACGTTATAACTCAAAAAACATGATTATTGAGTTAATGATGTAGAAATACGCGTTATATCATCATCTTCTGTAAAAATATCGTGTACTTATCTTTTATGGCCATCGTTTGAGAAGAAAATTTGATGGTAATTTTTCTATTTGAAAACTTTGAATGCGATTTCTACAGAACTACTTTTTTTGAGTTATGACATTCTTGAAGTAAATGAGCGATATGTACATATAAAAATGTATAATGTTAGTTCAAATTTTTATTATTTATGTTCGTTAGCCTATTAGTTGCACAATTTTCAACTTTTTTTAATCTAATTATTTTAAAATGATATGAAAAGCCTTCCAAGTATTAGTACTGAAAATGTTCAATATTATAAAATTTAGCACAGGCCCATTGTGTTTTACTTGTGCATAGATGAAAAAAACAAACATGCAAACAAATTTTCTTTGTTTTAAAGAATAAAATCGATATTATTGACGTCGAATCTATACTAAACAAATTGCAAGGCAAATTTATTGAAGTTCACCTTCAGTTGTACAAAAACAATAGGGCGAATTATTATTTTTAAACTCACAATTGGAAAAGATGGATATATTGAGTTTGTCTTTTCGAAATATGTATATATATAGGAGAAATTCTAAGACGATCTAGCTATGTCCGTCCGTCTGTCTTGGCTCAAATATTTCTCTAATATGATGTTTGTTTGGTATTGAAAATGAGCAAAATCGGTTCATAAGCAAACAAGTTAGGGGCTAAAATACAAGAAAACCTTAGTGTCCGCCGTAACTTCAATTCATACTTTTCTGCCGATATCTCTTAAACAAAAGCATATACGCCATCGAAATTTTGCACAAATAGCTAATGGACCGATTTAAATTCAGAAAAAAAAATATGTGTGATCAGCCCCACTTTACCGCCCACCTTTAATATAAAGTGACATTTTAAATTAGGATTGCACAAAAAGTAGCAGATGGTGGGCAAAGTCGAATATAATATTCTTACTTGTTATGTATACAGTTTGACAGCTGTAACAAAAAAAGAAAAAAACAAAATAATAATAATAATAATAATAATAATAATAATAATAATTAGCTGTTTAACTGAGGTCCCCATGTATAGATTCGCCTTGATTTTGACGTTTGTATTGATAAAAATTTGACTAGTATAGACTTGTCATGATAAGGAAGAATCTTATCAAAAACCCCAAATTTTTTTATTTCATTTTGAAAAAAAAAAAATATGTATATATATAATGATAAAATTAGCTGTTTTGATTAAAACCCTATAAATTGCAAAAATAAAAACCAAGATTTCTTTTTGTTTGGAACTTGTGACCCGTTAAAGATATCTGAATAAAATTGTAATGGTATAGGAGAAATTTAAATCTTAAATCAACAAGTTTTACTGCGCATGAACATATTTTAATTTTTGTTTATATATCACATGTTAATTTTTCTATTTGAAAACTTTGATTTCTACAAAACTACTTTTTTGAGTTATGATATTCTTGAAGTAAATAATACAATTTGCGTTTTGAGAACTTAAGAGTGTTCTTCACAAGGAAGAGGATCGCAAAAAGAAATTGATCTCTCTGGAATGCAACTGGAAACATAAAACCACCGGTAGAGGGTCAAAGTTTTAGATGAGCACCATTCTCCTACTGCATCAGCTGCGAACTTAATGATAAGTTCTGAGTATGTTCACAAAGTTATACGGGAGCATAATTACACCATAAATGATTATGAACCTACCGAGAGTTGCAATAATTATTTTAACATTATTATTTAATGTGATATTAACTCCAGGAGTTTTTCCGAAAAATTTGAAAATCTCCCAAATTATAATGATACCTAAGTCAGGGAAGGATCTAACATAAAAAATACACAAAAGTATTTCAAGGAAAAATCATACCATTTTAAATAATAATAATAGCATTATTCCAGTTCGGTTTCCGTGAGCATCATGGCACTATCGAACAAGTTAATCGTTTAACTGAAGAGATTAGAACATTTTTTGAACAGAAAAAACATTGCTCTGCTATTTTTCTAGATGTGGCACAAGCCTTTGATAAAGTTTGGCACCTAGGTCTAATGCACAAAATTAAATGCTTATTGCCTAGTACCCAACGCTTACTAGAGTCTTACTTATCCAACCGATTATTTAAGGTAAAGTATAATGGACACGTGACAAGAGATTATGAAATCAATGCTGGCGTTCCCCAAAGAAGTGTTTTTGGACCAACACTCTACCTAATATACACCTCTGATTTACCAACTTGCGATAAATTGACTATCTCTACGTTTGCCGATGATACAGCGGTCCTTAGCTGACATGTGGATCCGTATAAAGCATCTAGAGAACTCGATAATTATTTAAGACGAGTGGAGACGTGGTTGAAGAACTGGGGTATAAGAGTAAATGAACTCAAAAGTAAACATGTCTTACTACATAAAAGAAACAACATATGAGTAATAAAGCTTCTAATACGCACTGGCTAATCAACTATCAATCAAAATTAAACATTGAGATAATTTTTACAGAGAACACCAAGGTGGAACGCTAAAGAGT
This sequence comes from Protocalliphora azurea, assembly GCA_932274085.1. NCBI lineage: Eukaryota > Metazoa > Arthropoda > Insecta > Diptera > Calliphoridae > Protocalliphora > Protocalliphora azurea. Next base: position 12,750,928 of record OW026524.1, on the reverse strand, counting down.
GCTGATGACGGTCGTGGCTGCCTAGAAAATGCATTCCATTCTGCCGAGTGTCCAATAAAACTTTTACAATTATTCAATTTCTACAAACATTTGGAAGATATCTTCCATAAAAAATATTTACGCAATATCTTCTTTTTATTATTTGGAAGAAAATCATCAAAGCAATATTTTCTAATATTGTACTTTTATTAATTTAAAGAAAATTATGCAATAAACAACAAAAAAAATATATAAACGTTTTATTATTTGTTATTTACACAGTATATTTTATTTTCAAAATATCGCCCTTTTTTCAGTAAGGTTATTATCACCTCCGCAATAAATTGATGATATCCCATTGAAATCATCTGGAAGGAATTAATGCAATACTTTTATTTTTTAGTCACAATATTTTACAGTAAGGAAATTGGTTTGTCTTTCAGCAAAAAAAAAAATGATATTTTACGTGAGCATTTTAGTTTCACGTGCTTTATGATGTTAAGATTAATGTACATGCTTTACAAGATGTAAAAGTTTTCTTTATTATATTATTTCAAGATTTATTTAGTTATAATTTTTCTATATATTTATTATCTGGCGGTATCTCCTTTTTTCATCTAGATATATATATATATATATATATATATATATATATATATATTTAAGAAGTGAAAAAAACACAAAAAATTTGAAATTTGTTTAGTTTCAAATTCGGATTATTATAGCTTTTAATTGAAGCCATATATATGTATAATTCTTTCAGCAATATTATTTAGAATAAGAAATCTACTGAAAAAGATTTTATGACGCAAATTAAGCCCGTAAAATTAAAAAAAAACGAGGCCAAAAATGAGAAAAAACTTTTTATCGACCTGAATACCTCTTAAACTAAAAGAGATAACCTTCACATGTAAGAGTGGTGACCATTTATGGAAGTCCCTGGGATTTCTGCTCCTCGAAATCAACTCAGAAACACTTCAGCTCTGGCCATGTCAAATTTTATTCAGATATCTTCAACGGGTCACAAGTAACAGAATTATTAAGAAATTGGTACATTGACTAAACAATTCGATTTAAATTTTTCCGTGACTAGTATTTTAACTGTTATATTTTTAATATTTTTTACCTAGGAAAAACTTTCCTTACCCGGTAAGCCAACATATTACCAAAAGGCGGTAACTACTTATAATTCGTGTGAAAACTCATTACTTTTATATGTCGATGTCCACGAATTTATGGGTCTTATTTACACATACTTTTATACTCAGAATTAAACATGACAAGTTGTTGAGCAGATCGGTAGTTGGGATTGGGGTCCGACAAGGTTGTGTCCTGTCACCACTGTTATTTAATATAGTTCGGGACACAGTCTTTGGAAGAGTCCGGGACAACGGCAGAGGGATAGTATGGGAACTGCAAGTTCGGCTGAACGACCTCAATTAAGCGGATGATAACTGTCTCTTGGCTCACAGCTTCTCAGATCTAGCAACAAATTTACGTAGCGTAACGTTGGCAGCGGCTGGTTTGAGGATACATAACGAAAAACGAAAGAAAAAATTTTTATATTTTTTGTTTTTTACTTTTCAAAATAAGTTAAAATTTAAGCCCTTCTGTTGCGCATTTTGATAAAACATGTCTTGCTTGTACCACAAAACCTTTGTTTATTTTAGCATTTTTTCAAACATTCTTGCTCATTTATGTTCGCAAGTTGGTGTTACAGTGAAAAAACCACTTGGAATGTAGCATACAAGACGAATTCAAACAGGTGACCTCACTTAATCTGCTTAGTACTTAGAACTGTCAAACTCCAAATAAACAAAATATTTGCTTACTCGCTGAAGTGTCAAACTGCATATATAAAACAAATTAAAGAATTAGCCGTATTGTTGTTTTTATAAAAATGTTGCCATCTGTTTCATTTCATCATGATTAACATAGTACAGTTTATAGGAATGGGTGACTAGATTATTACACTGTTTTTAGAATTTTCTATATACCCCAGGAGATATTTCCAAAAAACCGAATACATGTTACATACAATTTAAGTTATTTAAACGGCATTAGAATGAGAACATCTTACCATTTTTTAAAAGTAGATGCACATAATAATAATGACACAAACTCATTTTTTTATTTTTTAGTCGTACTTTTTGAACTTTACAGACATTTTTGACCCACACTTTATTAAAAAACACTTTTTTTCTAAAACTACATTTTATTAGGAATAAAATAAGCTATCGCTGAAAAAATCCGATTAGAATTGTAGAACATATGATTTTTTAAAAACGGGAAAATGGGTAATTTTTTATTTCTAATGCCGTTAAAAAAAAAACATAAATTGGATAACAGGAATTCGAGATAAAAATTTTTAATTAAAAAAAAGTTTTTTTTTTAATAATTCCCGACTTTTTAAGTATGCACATACAATTATTATTGAAACGGGTATTAAATTTTTTTATTTTGTAGCACCGTTCTCCAAACTATAATAGAACATATTTTTGGTAATTTTTTCTGGAGAAATTCTACAAAAAAAAAAAAAAAACTCACTTGAAAGTTACAAATGCATTTATGCATCAATTAAATCGTGTCTACTTTTATATGTTTTAAATTGTACACTAGGGGCATAACTATTTGCAACTTTTGCGAATATCAAAATTTCCATGGCATAGCCGTGTAGGCTACGGAAATGTATTAAGTAATGCAATATTACATTTTTGCGATCGCTAAAAAGTTTTCATGACAAACACGTTAAAGTTTTTAAATTATGAATTTATGAATATGTAATCTTTAAATATTGGATTACTTTATACAATAAATAGGTTGATTAGTGCAGCTAGCTTATATCGTCTTCAATGCAAATATTTTTTTTTTTCTTATAAAAAGTGATGTTAATGCTAAAATATTACTTTATTATTTTTTTTGTAAATGTAAAATATTTTCTACTTTAATGAAATTCTAATGTTTAATTCATAAATTCATATATTTTGAGAATACTTTTGCAAATGACATAGATTTTTAATATTTTCCATTTTATTCCGCGATTCAAATGCAAATTTTAATAACTCAAAAACAGGACAATATATGATAAATCTGACTTGATGTTTTAATTTTCGAGTTTATATTAATAAACAAATTTCTGAATCCTTTAATTTAATCATCGAAAAAAGTTATACCCCTATTGTACACCCTTTGTGTAAAACCTATACAACACTAAAATATTTTAAAAACTCATTTTTTGTGTGGAAAAAAGTGTTTTTATTTTTCTAAAATATATTAAACATTTCCATATCAAAAAATTTACTTTTTCGGGGTTAAAAGTAGTAAATTGTCTGATCTATTTATGAAAAATATTACAATGAAAGTTATTTGGGATTACAGATTGACAGATATAAAATCCAACTAATAGCCCATCTATACGTAACAAAATATGTAAGATTGTTTTGTCAGAGAGTGTCAATTTCGCTCTCTGAAATATTATGAGAATGATGTGATGAGATTGCTCTATACAACTATCTTATAAGATGAACTGTCAAAAAAATACACATACACGAAATTTTGTATGTGTGTTCGTTTATTTTGAAAATTGCCAAAAAAGCGATGTTTTTCAGTAAAATTGTTTTCTCATGATTGTTTTTCATTTTAAACACATTTTTATAAAAATTATGCTAAAAAATGTGAATTTATTAAATAAAAAGAACATGTTTACTCTGCGACTGATGGAAAATAATGATATCTTATAGAATTTATTAGAATATGTTTTCCCCTTATTTAACATAATATATATCCTCTTCTGCCGATATTAAATCATACATTATATCAGCGTCAATATCAGTTGTAGACATGAGATAAAATAGTTTCGTTTTTTATTTCCAGGTGTTGTTTATGAGTTCCACAGCTTATCTTGAATTTCGAATCAAATAGCGAAGTAAATTCCATCGATATTTTTTTGGCGTTCAAAGAAAAAAAAAAAAAAAAAAAGAAAATTATCCATAATATCGATTGAACATTCTTAACATAAGTAATAACGTCGGAATAATATTGGGAAAACCCCTTTTATGTTCAAATACATATAAAGAAGTGGAGAACATGTACTCACGATTTTGGATTTTTAAATATAAGTAACATTTAAAACAAGTGGATTTTGCAGAATATATTATAATCAACATCTCAAATTTCACCTTATGTGGGAGGTGGGCGGACCAAGCCCATTTTTGGATTCCGAGTTTATATTTATTCTCGAACTATGTGCATAAAACTTCGTCGGTCTACATGTTTTTGTTTATTAGAGATTGGCGAAAAGACATGGCCCATAACTACTATTTGTTAACCAATTTTGCTCATTTTTAATACCAAAAAAACCTTATATAAGAAAAATATTTAAGCCATATTTCGTTCCCTAGGAAGTCCGCCTTGAGCCCATTCGTCTGTGAATTTGAAAATTGTGAATATAAAAATTGCCAAATTAAGCAAACAAAAGTGAAGAACAGAAATTTGATTAAAAGTTGTTAAGAAACACGGAATATTTAATGTTCTTTAGTTTTAACGTTTTTTTTATGAAAGGATTAACAAACGTGTCGTTTCTCCAATACGAAACTTTTTTTTATTTTAATAAATGGCGCTGAACAAATAATGAAGTCAAGTTAGCAACATTACAATAACAATGTTACAACTTTAGGGTTGCCAAATTCAATCATTATAACCTCGGTCGACCTGATACTGAAATCGACCTCGTTTGCATTACCATGCTCCCTTCAATTCATTCCTTCCTCTTTCAAAAACTCATAATCTGTACATATTTATTTAATTCAGCTATAGATTCTACAACAGCTGAGAACAAATTGCAATTCTAAAAGTTGAAATATATATACTTAAAACAATATACTTTATATATTAAATACTATCATAAAAAAAATTATTGGAATTCAAATAACTTATTAATAAATGTTTAATTTCAGTACCAGTATTAGCAAAATCAATTAGGTCATAATATTTGTTCACCTAGATGTATATTCTACGAAATGAATCAAAATCTGCGAAATAGGATCTATGAAAAACGATATAAAGTGGAACATATGATCTAAGTTGTCTATTTGGAACATTAATGAATACTTTACTAATGAGATATTCGGAATCAATATTTCCGTTAACAATATTCAAGAAAAACGCTATATTTGGAACGATCCTTCTACTTTTTAAAGTTGGAAATTTTATAAGGGCTAAACGGTTACGATATGGAGGAAGGTTTGAATCACGGTTCCATCTTAGGTTCCGGAGGCAAAAAAGAGAAACTGTTTCTGGACTGAATCAAGTTTATGAATGTAAATATTATATTGTGGGTCCAGATTACTGAACCGTATTCCAGAATAGGCCTAACTAATGCAGTAAATAGCCACTTCGTTACGTAAGGATCAGTGAATTCTTTCGACCACCGTTTTATGAAACTTAAAATACCATATGCCTTATTCACAGTCACTATTATATGATTATTGAAGTTGTTTTTTGTCAAAATTTACTCCTAAATCAATGAAAGAATCAACCGAGTTCAATTTTGTATTACCAATATAATAATCATTGCAAATTGGGGAATATCTATAGAAGGATATGCAATGACATTTCTTAAGATTCGGATCCATTAGGTTAATGTTGCACCAATAATTAAAGCTGGATATATCGGATTGTAGACTTTGTACGTCTTCTTCATTTGATAAAGTTAGAAATAGTTTTACATCATCTGCATACATTAGGATCTTGCAATGTTGAATGGAATTAGGAAGATCATTTATAAAAAGTAGAAATAATAGTGAATAATAATTGAACATTACATATTATTTACGATTTTTCAGATAGGAACAAGTCCATTTAAGGAAGTTACCACAGAATCCAATTGCAACTAGTTTAGCAATTAAAAGATCGTGGTTAACTTTTTCAAAGACTAGTAGGAATAGCACTAAGCTTTGAAATTGCTCTGTAATTTATCACTGCACTTCTACTACCCGATTTATAAAGAGGAATTATATAGGAGTTTTTCCATCTTTCTGGAAAAATACCGATCTTAAAACAGTTATTATATATGTGAGTAAGAGGCATTGCTAATACTTCCGCACAGTTTTTCAGGATACATGCGGGAATAATATCAGGGCCAGGACTGAATGAACTTTTTACACTTTTTAAATATTTTAAAACTGTCAACATCCAGGGGCAATATATTAATCGATGTTAAATGTGGTATAGCAAATGGATATTGTTTATTATGTCTCCTCGAGGGAAATGCTGATGCAAAAAAAAATCAGAAAACGCATTTGCTATGTCTTTATCATTGGAAAACATTACACAATTAACTTTCATTGTAGTCGGGTATGAGGAAAATATATATATATATATATATATATATATATATATATATATTTCATTTAATGTCTAATTTCCTAATCTATTCAATCATCTGTGTTGCCTTCTTGGCCCGAAAAATTTACATTTCTACTACTATTTGGTTCCAACTTTTTTTTAACGTCGTTGAAGCTATTATACCTCTATAGAGCACAATTTTTTACATGAGTTATTTCATAGCGATCGTTTCCAACATACTTTTGAATGACGTTAGGAATAAACTTCAGGTTGGCGCCAGCTGTAGTATCAACATTTCTAATAAATACAAAGTCACCCACCTCGAACGTTTCAGGGGCACTATTATTCCTACTGAAGTACCTAGCATTATAATCCTGAGATCTGAGAATATCCTCCGTTACAGAGCGTACAACCTCAATATTAACATTTTCTAATTTTTCTTACAAAAGTTTAGTACGTTTATCTAAAATTTCTACCCTTTGCTCAACCCTAAATAATATTACGCTCGGAGTCTGCTTAATGGTACAATGTACAGTATTATTTAGAACAAATTCCATTAGTGACAGTTTTTTAACCCAAACTGAAAATCGTTATCTTAGACAGCACTGTTCTTAACTCACGGTTCACCCGTTCTACGTGGTGAAGCAACGGACACATTTATGTGAATAATATTCTGTTTCGGCATAAAACTTTCAAATTCAAAAGAAGTGAAACGCGACCCCCGATCACTAATAATACGTCTTGGCCTGCTATAATTTTCAAAGTTCTTTGTCAAGGAGCAGAATACTTCCTTGGTACCTGGTGTATTTACAGAATATAACTTTACAAATTTCGTTAACTAGCCTATTACCTCTACCCTTTTCTTTGCCGTATCGCATAGTCGTAATTTTCAAATTCTAAAATGTAACGTATAATACGAGGGTTTACAATTATTTTTCTAACGCACGTGCCAATAAATTACAATCAGTAACTATGGTAGATCTAATACTATCCAAAAACATTTTAGACCTCCTCATCCAATTCACAGCTATGATATTTAGATTCAGACTCAAAGGTGAACTTCGCGCAATAAGCTACGGAATGAAGTTTCCCATCATCTTCTTTCTGCGAGAAGACTGATCCGACATCGGTATACAGTTCAGTATCACGAAATGGACACTGATAATACAGGAACACTAACTTGACTATCCCTTGGTACAAGAGTCCGTCCGCTCAAAAACAATTTTCTTTTTAGTAAGGTCTGTAAGTGGTCTAGCAATTCTCGAAAAATTTGTTCACACCGTCAAAAATATGGAAATAATCCAAGACATCGCTGTACTTCCTTAGAGTTTGTGGGGATCGGATAATCCTGAATCGTAAATAGTTGATATCCATTCGGACGGATTCTCATTTCATTGACAGGTAATCGAATTCTCAATAACAAAACTTACACCTTCCCAAATTCAACCCTAGACCATACCATACTCAACAAAGATAAATCTTTACGCAGTAGATCAACTTATTCGCCGACAGTTTTGGTTGCTATGATTATATCATCTATATATACGACAACTCTACCGGACTCAATAAGCACCTTCAATACAATACTTATAAAGCACTGAAATATCGTTTCGCAACCCAAATGATAACAATACTTATACTATCCAAAAGGGCGACAAAAGCAGTGTACTTAATATAGTCTAGATGAACCTTAAACTGATGAAATCCAGAGACCAGCGGTCCATTGTGATCCCTTTATAAAGGGCCAAAGAAAGGCCAAGAAAGAAAAGAAAAAGAGAGAGAAAAAGAGAGAGACTTTAGTAAATAAAACATTAGAAGAATGTGGAACCTATAACCTAGCAATCAAAAATGACTACCCCTAAACTACTTTATCCTCATTACGAACCCTACCAGGTTATTAAGTTTTTTGCCCGTAACCTCCTCTAGTTCGTGCATCATATGGCTTCCAAACCACTTCAGTCTACTACGCTGAAGCTCTACACAATGACAGATTATATGCTCTACTGTCTCTAGCTACTCCATATCATCACATGGACAACAGAAGTCTGACATGCCAATGTCCCACTTACTAGTCGTATTCCCTATTGCGAAGCGACCAGTAATCATTCCCACAATGAGCCTTAGATTCCCACGACTCATGCGCAGCAGATGTTTCGAATCTGCTGGGCATGATTCATATCCATTCCCTTATGGATATGAAATATGTTCCAATTGGAATCCTAACCGATACCTCACCAGACCTGTCTTGCAAGCTACCTAATCGACTGTTTCATTATCTAGAATATCACGGTGACCAGGAACCCAGCAGAGTCTTATCCTGTAGGCATCCATTAGCCTGACATAATGGCATGTCATTGCCATTAGTGCTGTCTGATTATCCACATAGATAGTTACCACAGAGTCCCTGTCAAAGTTCTCCTCCAATAATCCTAAGGCCTTGTAAATGCCTAGAATTTCTGCCTGAAAAATACTGCAACTATCAGACAACCTAAAAGACGTCTTGCATCCGTTCCCATAAAGTAGACACCCGCCCCTGTGCCATTTCCGAGCCATCTGAGAAGACAGCACAACCTCCATGGAGCTTCTCCGCTCCGGCAGGTGACTTGTATGGTACAAATGAGTTTAGCGCCCATCTTACCTTGTCTCTAGTGATCATCTACTCTATCGCCCTTGTCTGATCTGAACTGCAGATTATCGCTGACACTACCTGCCCTACCATTAGATCCTATATTTTTACCCCCGAGCCAGATTCTGTCCACGAGTTGTCCGCACGTTGTATGTATCCAGGTGCCAGAGGGTGTTTTAATAATACCCGTCTCAACGCTGATCCTTCTCCTCCTAGGTTATCGAAGTTCGCATTTCATCCCCAGACCTGGTTGTCTTAATGACCCCCTTTTGGGGGCCCTTAAAAGAGCCGGATGGGTTTTAACCTGCAACACTCGATGAAGAAGACCGCATGCCAGAGGTTTTACCAACCCCACAAGTGGTGTCCTTGTGATTTCCACCAATAGAGCTAGTCGGCCTCTGACTTGCTGCCTTCTTACTCGTCGAGGGCTGATTATTTCCAGGCCTAGAACCCTTGATAACCTTTTGTGAGTTGATAGATGTGGTGAATGGTATATGAAGAGCTCCACCGTTGGGAGTTTTTGGCTTGCCAATCTTTACCAGGAAGGCTGTAGGTTTGGCTGGTTCTCCTCTACCCTTATTTATCGCTCCGGCATGGATGATACCATTGGGGTACTGTACGCATTCTCATACAATCCTTCAGGATAAGACATTCCCATAGAGTCACAAGTAGGTCCGTAGATCCGTTCGAATCTGTTAACGTTCCTCTTGTGCTTTCTCACAAAATACTTATCTTTGCCTGCAAGTGGCACAGAACCTCTCTTAGCACCCCTTATACAGATAAATAAGGGGTGCTGTTGTAGCTAAATACAATAAACAGTCTTTAAACTGAGTCAATAACACTTTCAAAGCGTCTTTGGCACAAGTCTGAAAATGCTTATTATAAAATTTTATTTCCCCAAATGTTTATGAAATTTGATTCCATTTTTTTAATTTTAAGAAAGGGCAACGACAATTGAAATACAAAAATGTTGAATCAATAAAAATAATAAAAACAAAATGGTATATACAACTGTCGTTGAACATAAATGATCAAACAAAATAGATACAAAGAAATTTTACCATCAATTCAACACTTGATCAACACTTTAACCATAGAAATAACTTTTTAGAATTAAGAAAGAAATTGTTTAAAGAAAAGAAGTTTGATGAATAAAGAATTAGTTGAATTTTAGAACTCTGAAGAGAAAGTAGTTTTATTTAAATGTAATTTGCGCTGACTACACTAGAGTTTACAACCAACCCGTGCCATAGGAGTTGGAGGGGAGCTGTTAGCTGTTAAGGCTCCAACAGGCACTGCTGCCAACCACCTTGACCTTAAAGTGCGCTGCATTTATTTGGTCCGCGAGAGACCCTGTGGAACTCTAGGATCGGAGATAATACACATGAACTGAACACTCAAATGATGGGACAGTACGTATCATATAACAAAATGTTCAGGTCATGTGCCTTACAATTAATCCCCACATCCGCCACCAGGGGACGCGTCCGATAGGAGTAAATGCAGCAAAGGACTCCACATGGACAGTACTCTATTACAGATAATGGAAAATTTTCCCTCATGGTTAAGGCACGATAATCAACACATATACGCAAAGCACCGTTGTTCTTCCTAACAAATACTGTAGGGAAGGCATATAGAAATTCACTAGGCTTTATTACCCCCTCTTGTAATAAATTATAAACTTTTCTCCTAACCTCGTTACGTTCCCGATATAATAATCGTCAAGGGGTACTAAAAACCGAAGTGTCATCAGTCAGCCGTATCCACATAGAATAGTCCAACTCCCCACGCCCTATAGCCGTATTCTACAGAGTTTAAATTTGGGCAATATCAATTACGCATCGACCAAGTTCAATAATACCCCTAATACTTCATGAATCATTCATCTCTGCTTTCCCGTGTCACATCCGAAGTAGTGGCAACGAATTCTTCCGTTTAGTATCATTATTTACATAACCGAAAGGCGAATTCAAAATCAAATGTTTATCAGAAGTGACTGGAATCAATCTTTCAATTACCCTTTTTATTTTCCCCCGGTATATTAAAAGACATAAGTGCACTCAAAACTAATTCATTTATTTTGTTTTTTTATTTAAATTTAAAAGCGTTTCCTTTTTATATTTTCTCTTTATACAACAAAGACGAACATTTAATTTAGATAATAAATCCTTACTTATCAACAATGGTATGACCGCCTGTTCATCGGGTAATACCAGGAAATTATGTATCACCATATGATTATTAAACTTTAATTTACACTTTACGAAACCGAAGGAACTTATATTATTCACGCCAACTCCACGAAATGATTTAACGATTTTTTTCACTACTGATCTCAAAAGGTATTATGCAACTAAATGGACTACCGAAATCAAAAAGGGAAATACTTGACTTTAGTTCAGTGCACTTATCTCTCATAATAAAGGCAACACTCACCATCTGGAACGCATCCATAAGATCTGTTCTGTTCGCATCGTTCGTAGTCGAATAGGCTAGACATTTATTTTGGTAATGGCCAAACTGCGAACAGTTATAGCATCATATGGTGTCTTCAACTGGTTTGACGGTGTGGTGTTGAACGGTAGAACTTTTCTTTACATTGGCATCGGTTTTCAGTACAGTACATTGAGTTGGCGTCGTACAAAGTTGTAATATAGCTTCCAGAATCTATAACGCCGTCGATGATTAGATCACTAGATCTTGCATTTCAATATTCGATTAGTTAGCGAGGGTCTGCATAGCAATTACATAGGTTAGACAAGATTCAGTGGGTAAGAGCTTATAGTCTGCAGTTGGCCTGCTTGCGTTAAAAAGCTTCGGCGGCTTAAATTCGGCTGTCAGTCGACTGATATTACGCACATTTTTCTAATTAAAAATTTTATATTTTCATACCCCATTAATTAACATTGTCCATAAAAATAGGACGAGATTTTTTCCAGCGAAAGTATAAACAGAAATATTAATTTATTGAAAATATATAAGAAAAAATATGGGAGTGATCTAAGGATATTTTTGGATTTCTGTATAAAAGATTAGAATAATTGATTGCATAGTGAAATGAGAAACGGTCTGCTCCGATATAAAAACATATAAATTATTAAGATATGCTGAAAAAATAAAAAAGTACAATAAATAATGGAATTTATATCAATTATTTTGATAATTCCCAACCACATATCGCTAGTGAATAGAAGTGATTTATTTGCTGACAAAACCTTGTGTACGAGTTTTTTTAGATTTCTCGCAGGATGGCGATTAAGGCTTATTAAAATTTATTAGCAACTGTTAATATTACTTTTTCACAGTATTAGCATCAAAAATAATCAATTATAAGTCATCAAAAATACTTGGTTGATTTATAATTATTTGAAGTTCAAAATGATGCTAATATTTTTCTTTCATATTTAAATACAACATAAATGACAAATACGGCATTAAAATAATAAAAAAAGTTTCGTTTTTAACATATTTTTCCTGCTTTTAAGCCGAGTTAAGCGAAAAATGTTCCTCGGCGGCTCGGCTTAGCCGAATTTCAACCCTTCGGGGCAGGGGTCGTTACTTCCGTTATCACCTTCTGGTGATACCCTTACGGAAATGTATGTACGTATGTATGTATGTATGTATGTTTTTCTTTTTTTTCATTAGGCAGGTGGAAATCTTTCACAAGATTCTCACGATTATAGATTAACCATGAGATATGTCGGATTCATACGGACTAAAACCAAATCCTTTGCCATTCAGGGCAGGGCTACGTCTGGTGTTTGTGATTTCTTCAGATTCTCTTCCGTTCTAAGTTTATGTTAGATACTTTTAATCATTGAGGATATTACATCCAAATTATCTCTCTTATTAAGGTGATGTCAACAATATTTTGCGAATTCAGTTGGCACCCAAGGACTTCTTCTGTTTTCTGTCGTTTAACATGACGTGTTCTGGGTCTTCCTCTTGGTTTCGACAGTATGGGGAGTTATCTAACCCGAATCTATACAGGTAACTTCGGTATCCTCCGTGGCCTGAAAGAAACTGCGTTAAGTGGTAGTTTACTTTCCCATGTCGTCTGTTTAGCCATACATCTATTCGCGGGTTTAGTTTAAAGGTCCACCTTCCTTTGCGGCTTTCTTCCCATCTGCTCTGCCATTGCCTTATAGAATCTTCTCTTTCAAATTTACGTACACGAGTGCCTAGTTGATTTGGATGTCTTCTGATTTCATCCAAGCTTTTGGCTTCGTCAGCCAAGATATTTACGGGAATCATTCCCGCTATGACATGGGCCGCTTCGTCGGATGTTGTTCGAAAAGAGCAGGGCACCTGTAGGACCGATAATCTGTATACAGATTTTAGTTTCTTCGCTGCGGTCTTTACTCTCAGAGCTACTGACCATATGGGAGCAGCGTAAAGTATAACTGAGCTGACCACCGTGGATGTAATCTTTCTTTTGGATTGCATTGGTCCATCTACATTCGGAATCATTCTTTCAAGAACGGCTCTAATATTTGCTGCCTTGTTAGCAGTATACTCTATAAGTGTCCTGAAGTTAAACCTAGCATCTCTGAGAACTCCCAAATATTTGAGATGGGATTTTGATGTCACCTGGTGTTCTCCAACCGTTATTCTCATGATTTCTTTTTCACGCCTGCTTGTAACTAATACAATCTCCGTTTTATGTTCGGCATGTTCTAACCCCACACTTTCCATTCAGTTTCTAATAGTCCATACTACTTCATTCGAGATTAGCTCCACTTCATTCATATGTCTTGCTGAAACCGTAACTGCTATGTCTTCTGCAAAACCTATAATGTTCGTCTCTTCTGGAATATTAAGCTCTAGAACATCGTTGTACATTATATTCCACAATAGTGGACCAAGCACAGAGCCTTGTGGAACTCCTGCAGTGACATTCTATGATACGACACCTTCGTCGGTTTGGTAACAGAGCTTTCTGTCTGTGAAATAGCTTACTATTAATCTTGTTACCGATTCTGTTTAGCTTTTGTATTATTATTCTCCAGTTCGCAGATGTATGTATATATGTAGGAATGTATGTATGCATGTATGTATGTATGTATTTATATATGTATGTATGCATGTATGTAGGTATGTATGTATGTATGTATGTATGTATGTATGTATGTTTGTATGTATGAATGTATATATGTACATATGTATATATGTATGTATGTATGTATACATGTATGTATGTATGAATGTATGTATGTATGTATATATGTATGTATACATGTATGTATGTATTTATGTATGTATGTGAGCCTAAATCACATACGTCTAACAAAACAGATCAGAAATGTGATGCTTTAATAAAAGCTATAGAACATAAGAAAATTGAAAATAACTCAATAATCTCCACAGTGACAAGATTAAAAATTCCCAGAACCAACTTGTATCATTACATTAGCTTATTAAAGGAAGAAAATCTGCATGTAAAAATCGCCGAAATAGTGGATGGTGGTAAATGGTCTGACACTTAACTTGCGCAGAATTATAGAAATTTATTCCACTTATGTATTAGATTATTTCAAATACAATTTTTTGTACTCTCTATTCTTAAACTTAAACTTTTTGTCTTATAATTTTCTGTAAGTTTTGTCAGTTGTTACCTGTGTGTTTTCATTGTCATTTAGATATTCGTGTGGCCTCGTAAATACAAAAATCATTTAAACATATTTGACAAATGCTAAATAATAATTACCCATAGATTCTCTTTTTATCCAAAAATAGTTGATTTGAAGAACGCCGAAAAAATACCAAGAGATGAAATAATCTTATTATTTTTATGACCATTAGATAGCAACCAATTTTATATAACAGTTCCATTAAAGGGTTCAAAATGTTATTGGTATTTATTATATAAAGATTAAAGTATGCTCCAGTTTACCCCAATCTCTCCTATATTATTTCAGTTATTATGTTATATGTATGTAATTTGAAATAAAACATTCCGATATGTTATGAAATTAGATTTCGACTCAAATATACATTTTTTCTATTTAATTTTCGTTTTTGCCCTCTTTAAAATCGAATTTGTTTAAAGCTGTTGCACAGTGGTCCCAAAACTATTTTTATGGAAATAATCTTCTAACCTGCGTTAGAGATATCTCAATAAAATTTCACAAGATCAGAGCTGATGTATTTTCCAGTTGATTTAGAGGAGTACATCTCCCTAGTGGGTCAAGGGTGTGGAGCATAAACCTATAAAATTGATAACCTCTGGTAGGCAATTTTTTAAAAAATTCGCCAAAAATTCACTTATGACTTGAACGTCCTTACAAATTTCTACAAAAAACATGCTTACATATGTTAGTTATCCCTTCTAGTTTAAGAGATATTTAGGTCGAAGCAAATTTTACCTTCATTATTGGCCTAGTTTTTTCAGGTTTTTTTAAACTTGGCGGCCTTAATTAAGGCCCAAATTTTTTTTGAAAATTTCCACTAGATTTCTTACAAAATTCTAAATAACATTGCTGCAAGAATCGTATAAATATATCAATCCGATAAAGAGTTATATTAATCTGAACTTGAAACTTTAAAAGAAATCACTTTTTTTGGGGTTATTTTCCGGAAAGTGGTAATATACTATCTCTTCTGAAATAATTTTATTGCTCCGGACAAGAGAATTTTTGAAATGGTTTCAAAAGAAATCTTAACGTAAATTCGTGTAAAGTAAAATCGTAAACGCTTTGGGTACCGATTTCCCCTAAGCCCTATCCAAACTTTGTCAATTTTGAAAAAGTTTTTTAAATTATTTTGTAAAATTCTCAAATGTCAAAGTCGAGAGCAACAAAAAGTATATTGGCTATATACCCCCATATGTTGGTCAAACAAACAAAAAATATTTTTGGAGCCACGCCTTTTACAACGGCGGGGTGATCATTTTAATGAAAAAAGTTAATTTTTGAAACAAGTTTCATAGGTTTTTAGATATCTTGGTACAAAATAGTGGGAGTTTTTTAATTCTCTTATTTTAGAACAATTTTATCTATACCGTGCCAAAATTTCATTGGAATACCCCTATTTGTTTAAATTTTATTTAAATCCAAATATTAACATTATTTCTCAAAAATATGCCTAAAATCCAAATTTTATATTTTTCGGGTCAATGTCTAAAGAAATTTTACCGTATTTAATTTACTGTCACTAATTATGATTTTCCATGTTCAAATGTTTCCTATGATATCAAATACTTTCATAAAATTTTTACACTTTTCTTTAAAATTAACAAACATTTTGTCTTCACAAGTAATTTTTATCGCTTTTCCCATGTATTTTATGAAAAATGTCAATACAGTACGAGCAGTAATGCAGTGTTAACTTCTTCTGTTACTTGTATTTGTATCATGCCTGCATTTTTCATACAAAAATATGAAAAATTGTCAAAACTTGCAAGGTTTATTCTTAGTTTTTTGTTCAGATGTAAGCTGTATATATAATGATTTGATATCTCTGAACTCGTAAGATTGTGTAGAATTACAACTAGTGACAAGAAATTAAATGCGGTGAAATATCTCCGGACCATGACACGAAAAACGTAGCTCAAAAAATATTTTTCATGTGTTTAACCAATATATGGAGGTATATATCCAATATACTTTTTTGTTGATCTCTGCTTTAACATTTGAGAATTTTACAAAAAAAATTAAAAAACTTTTTAAAAATTGACAAAGTTTTTGGGGGAAACCTTTGCCCAAACCATCTCCAATTTTACTTTACACCCATTTAAGTTAAGATATCTCTTAAAGCCATTATAAAAATTCTGTATTCCGGAACAAAAAAAAATTATATTTTACAAGTAAGAAGATAATACCACCTTATTGGAAAATAACCCCAAAAATGTGACTTTTTTTAAGATTCAAGTTCATATTAATATAACTTTTTATCGGATGGATATATTTATAAGATTCTTGCAGCAATGTTATTTAGAATTTTGTAAGAAATCTGGTGGAAATTTTCAAAAAAATTTTAGAGCCTAAATTAAGGCAACCAAGTTTAAAAAACTTTAAAAAAAATCTAGGCCAAAAATGAAGGAAAAATTTCCTTCCACCTAAATATCTCTTAAACAGAAAGGAGTTACCTATCTATGTAAGCAAATGTACATTTTTTTTACATTCAAGTCATAAATGAATTTTTGGCAAATTTTTTAAAAAAATTGCAAACCCGGGGTTACCAATTTTGAAAGTCTACCCTCTACCCTTGTGACCCGTTAGCAAGCTGTGCTCCTGCAAATCAACTGGAAAGCACGTCAGCTCTGATCATGTTAAATTTTATTTAGATATTTCAAACGGTACGCAAGTTACATAATTATTTCTAAAAGAATCGTTTTGGGACTACTGTGTGTTACGGATGCGTTATTATGAATTCGTAGATATAAACATTTAGGTAAAAAATGAAAAAAAAACTATCTTATTAAAAGAAAAAGGAATACAACACCTTTTTAAGAATATAGAGAAACCAGAAACCTGAGGCAAATACAGGAATTCTGTAAATCTTACCATTTTTTATTCTGTGGTGTTTAAAACACTAGATTTTTAAGCTTGAAAATGCATAGCGCAGATGTCATATACATATGTACACGTGTTTTGTATCTTGTGGTGAAGCGATGTACAAGCATGAAGTACCTGAAAAGTCATATTTTAATATCTACATCATTTCGACGTCATATTTTTTAGAAACCTACTAGGAACTTCGAATTAAACTGTAACCCCGCATATATAGGTTTTCAAATTTAACTTTTATTGTTTCTGGATCTATCTACCACAAAAGAGAACACATGTTTTTATTACTCAGCAGAATTATTGCGCTTACCCAATTTCCAAAAACTACACTTAAACCGTCTGAAGCCCGTTTATAGAGAAAAACTTGATTGAAAAAATTTTCGTCATTTGAAACACCATAATGGAAAACTTCACTTGCGAAAAGTCAAAGGCGTTTATTTTATAACCAATATTCGGTGCCTTTGTTGAAAGTGCAACAGGGAATTGCATTCATCTCCATTTTTTTAGGTTTGGATAAGGCGAATCACCAAAAATGCAAATTTATTATCTCTTCGCAAAGTGTTATTTTTAAACGCACACATATTTCTCCTTCTTAATTTCTTTTTTCAAAATTGCCCTTTGCCTAGAAGCAAGGGTTGTCTTTTATATGACAGCTTTCTCCAGAAACTGTAAAACTTTATTTTTGATAATATTTGTATTAAAAAATAAACATCAAGCGCAATATAATACTTAATAAGAACGGTCGGAAATACAAACCTCCCACTAGTAGAACTCAAAACTATGCTATTGAACGTAGAAGCCATAATAAAATCTAGTCTAATTGTACCAGCATCCTGTGATCCGTGCGAGGCTCCTCCGAGGCTCTTCTTAATAGTGTCCTTTATAAAGACTCTACCCGATCCAAATTCAAAAAGATGAAAACTTAATTACTTGAAACGGTTTCTAGTCTTATTGTGTCTCAATGCACGTTTGACAAAGGAATTAAATTCTTCAGCAACATTAGAAAGTAAAGTGAACTCAAGACATCAAGAAAGTAAAGGTCGGAACCATAGTAACCGTTCACGAAGACTATGTTCCGCCGCATAAGCGATTCTTTGGTAAAATTGTTGCTGTCGAAACATCTATTGGTTAGTTTAAATTTGAATTTCGCGGCATAGTAGACTATGCTGCTACTTCGAAAAGAATAATAAATAGAAAAAGAGAAAGAAAAGTATAAATCAGTACATAAACAATGTATCGTTTATAGTTTGGTATTTGTTGTCAACTAGTAAAGTTCTTTTACGCTACTTTATTTAATCAGTTAATTCGTTTTGCATTAAAGTAATGAAATCTGTTTAAGACTGAATTAAAAAATAAATTGAATTGTTAAACTTTATGTGGATTGATATTAATTTTTTTGGGGCAAAAACTATTTATTTATAAAAATAATAATAATAATAACATGATGACGTTCGAAAAGAAAAATTAAGTAAGCGAGTTTTTGTATGTGAATATTTGTTAACGGTTTTTATAAAAAAATGGATTTCCCGGTGCATTTCGCTACCCCATTTGATGCGGCAACTAATATTTATTTTTACGGGGGCTACTACTCTCCCTGGACCTATCCGCCCTATTTGAAAATTACTCCTACAACTTTTTAAGACTTTCACATTAATACTCCACTAGATACGTGAAAATTAATATTGTATTTGTATGGGGGCTATTTTTCTCCTTGGACCTATCCGTTCTATTTTCATTCTATCAATGCGATAAGATGCCAGATGTTCACATGAAGTATGACAGCATTCATCATAATAGTACCTTAGATATACCATAATGAATATTTGCTTTGCTCCGATAGAAATGTAAAATATCATATTTCAGTTTAGAGACACACAGGATCATGTTGTGAAAATTTTAAACAAATCGGTTCAGTCGTTTGAGTTGTGGGAGTAAAATATGGGCGTGACATCCAATCGAGACATAACATAGCCTAGAACTACCTCCGGCACTGGTACTAGCTGTGTGTCAAATTCGGTTCAGCCGTTTGACAGTTTTAAAAAAGTGGGCTTGGCGTCTGATCAAGATCCAATATAGCCCACAAAATTCTTCAGAGCAAACACTACCTATGTGTCAAGTTTCATGTAAATAGCTTCATTGATAACGTGCAAAATTGAAGAAATTGATTTTTTAAAAGTAATCGTTGTGGGCGTGGCATTAAATTGAGATCTAACATATCCTGTAATCACTTCCGGTGCTATCTGTATGTAAAATTTCGTAAAAATCGGTTTATATATATATATCGATGGGTAGAAAAAGCTAATTAAAGTAATAAAAATTTAAAATAAAAGTTAAATTTACTTAACTGTTCGGTCAATTACGGACCGATCTGCTTAGACAAGGCTCATCTGTGATTAATTTTACTTAAATGCAGACATATGTAAGACATTTATGAGTATTAAACCTGTGTTTGGGAAACTTTTATATGGGGGCTGAGTGAAATAATGATTCGATTTTAACCAAGTTTATTGTGTTACAGAGGTTTAGGCCAAAAAATATTTATAAATTCTTCCCTTTCTTAAATTAAGCGCTATTTTTGGTGATTGTACCCCACTGTGCGACAGCCTTCTTGATAAAATTAAAATCCGAATAACACTAGAAAGTGGTTAGAATTTCGGATGAAAATTTTCTAATTTTATTATTATTTATTTGTCACTCTTAAAAATACATAAAAAAAATTATTTAAAGAAATAATTAAATATTAATTAACATCTTCACTCTTAGCTATAATTTCGTGGAACTGTAAAAAACATGCTACTGCTTACGAATAAATTGCTAATAGTTAAATTTACGTCCATGGACATTATGACATGCACCCGAAAATGTTTGCCGGTATATACAAATATGCTTATACAAAAAACAAACAACTCTGATAGTCATTGCGATGCTTCGGTTTAAATAAATGTTTCTGTGTATGAATATTTTCAATTGATTTTTTCAGTTTTTTGTCTATAAATAAACTGAATTTATGGGCCGATTGTTTAAATCAAAAAAATTGAAAATTCCAAAAAAAAAAATACAAGAGCTCCGCAACTCATATAGAAGCTTCATAAAGTCCAAAAATGGGTTTTGGCCTATATCTCGGTTACTTATTTCCGAAGATTAAAGTCCATAGCACTTATAGGGACTTCAAAAAGGTATCTCGGTCATTTATGGACCAATTTAATTGATTTTCAATAGCGTCAAACTTATGACAATGCCCTATAAATTGATATATATTAACGTATATACATCCGATATCTGGAGAATTCTAAAAAGAGACATCGCTCTATCGCTCTATCGATTAAGGCTCCTGAATATATATACAATAATTTTTCGTACATAATTTAAGGTTTTGACATTAATATTTTTTCACGGGTAGACGAATTGAGGCAATTCGAAAAAATTTTCAACACATTATTTGGGAATCTTAGGATTTTTAAAAAAATTCACTCTTTTATTACGGAAATTATTTGAGAAAAACCAAAAATATCAAGGCAAAAAATCAAAAATTCCAAATTGTAGCGCAAATATCTTTTTAACTACAAGAGATATCATACATTAGTAAGGATATTTCTTCTTCATCTCATCAAGCTCATTATAGAGGTTTTTAAATCTTTGAAATCGGACTTTATTTTTTTTAGACACTTTTTCATACTCGAGTTGGTCAACTTTGACGTCCTGTAGCTTATCCCGTATTATTAAAGGGTTACTACGTGATTATGACCAGTAGTTTTAAAAAGATACAGATTTATTACCAAAATTTTTGCGATCGTTCTTACTTTGCGGTGTGATGAAATGAATGAACGGAACATCTATACCTTCTTTCCTCTCCATACAAACGGAGCCTCTCTAATATACATATGTTAGTGGCCCTACCTTATTCAGTTTAAAACAGAGAATGAAAAGTGGGTATAGTAGTTTATAGTTTTTTTAATTTTTTATTTTTGGTTTGAAAAGATTAATATTTTATCTAGAAAATGTTTATAACTTGTAAATTCTTTTATTTACTCAATATTTACATCCTTAAATTATAAAATTAAAAATATTTTAATTTGTTTCCGCCAGTATAGTAGTATAGTAGTAACAATTACATTTTCCAAATCAATTTATTTTCTGATTTCATTTTATGGTGTTTTTATATTAAATGTCTTTATGGAAACAAATTACATTAGCACCACATTAAAAATAAAAAATAATTCTTTACGTAATAATATGTTAAATGTTATATATAAATGATTGCAATAAAAAAGTAAAATTTACGATTACAGTTAGGAAAAACAATATTGTATTTAAATAAATTATATGTTAATGTTATGTCGTGTCATAACTATTTAATAAAGCTGCATCAACAGGTTCCATACAACTAGGGCAAGTTAAGCTACGCATTAGCCAATCGTCTATACAGTTCACATGATAAATATGCATACATGGTAAATATCGCACAGCCTCGTTCACGCAGAAATCGATCATACAAATAACACATTCTCGAGATTTTTTTGAAGAACCATCATAAGTTCCTATAGGTAAATGTTGAATAAGTCCAATTCGTTTGGCTATTTTAATTTGTTCTTCTTCCGACAATGTTGAAACTTCAGTACGACCGACTGAAGATGATGGGAAAAATACTGGTTGTATTAGTTCCTTAAATTAAAAAAAAAAAAAAAAAAAAATGTTAGTAACTGAATTATTAATAACAATATTATTTTCACATTTCGAACGTAATAGGTTTATTTCTGTAATTCAATTTCAAACGGAGCTAAAAAACAAACAATTACAACAATTTAACAAATCTCAATTCTCTGCTTACATTATATTGGTCCACAAATACGTGGAGTTTGTATATGTAATTTTGTTAGGCCAATATAATTAGCAACTTTTATCCTTATAACATATCTAGTTAAGAGTATGATAAAAAAAATTAATGTATTTTATTAAAAACAATTTCTGGGAATGAAATTTCTACAATTATAGATATCATATATCATGAATTCCATGTCTTATGAGATGGTCATAGATCTTCAGATTTCTTTCATATTTATCACATACAATAATTTTTATTTTTTTTTTAATTTTATAAAAAATTATAATATTTCACCATTTAAGCATTTTTTAAGTAAACTTAAAAATTATTAAACAATTCATTTTTTTTTATGAGAAGCTGCAGTAGTTTTAGCAATTTTTTATGATAATCCCCAACAAATATCCCCATTAACATTTTTTTGAATTTTTTTTTTTTTTTTTTTGTTTATTTACAAAACAAAAAAAATTCAAATTATTCGCTGTTTCTATTGTTCGAATAAAATGAATAATTCGAATAAACTATTTCAGATTCGTCGAATTATTCGACAACATATTTTATATAATTCAAATTGTTCGAATAATTGAAACGAAATAAAGTAAATTGTTTAGGATATTTGTTATTAAAAACTTGTTTGTAAAAGACTGAAAAGTTAAAAATTAAATCTTAAAAAAACTTTATCAACATAAATGCAATATATCAAAATAAAATTATAAATTCTTTAATAAAGATAGGTACTATAAATTCAATACAGTTATTATAAAATAATATCTATGGACTTTTGATGAAACAACTATCCTAAATTTTTAAAATTTGCCAAAAGTTCATAGACATATATGTGTATGTTTATATTACTATATTATATTGTAAATCGACTTCAATTTTTGTCTAAAATCTGCGGACTTACGCGGATGACTTAAAATCTGTGGACTTTCAACAAAACAACTTAAGTCTAATTTTTAAAATTTCTAGGGGTCTAAAAGACTAATGCTTGAGAAAAGTTAACTTTTTGTTAACTATATCCCTAAAGATGAAGATCGTAGAATGACGATGATTAGTGTTAACGATACGCCTTACAAAATTCTTATAATTACAAAAAAAAAAGTATAAGTATTATTCGTTATTCGAAAAATACCATTTTTAAATTAGTCAAATTCGTAATAAATAGTTCAAATAATTCGAAGGACGATTATTCGAATGAATACCCAGTACCCAAATAAAACTATATAGTAAAATTTCCAAATTTCAATACAATATCTTTTTTTTCAACAAATTCAACAAAAAATGCATTGGAAAAACTGAAAATGCTTTTATGTAATGCGATTATAACTAAAATTTTATTTTTGAATTATTTAACTTAAAGCGAATAAAAACCTTTAAAATGTTTTAAATTAGTACAACCGGACATCTGCGTGACTAATTTAAGTTGTACATTCAAAACAAATTTGTGAAAAACTCATTTTTTGTATGGAAATAAGTCTTGGTATTTTTCCCAAAATAAATACACTTTTATAAAAACGTGTTATTTATTAATTATGATGTTTAGAGAAGACAAAGTCGCCTCTCAATGTTTTTTATTTCAATGAAATCGGATTGTAACTTAAAAAGTTATGAATATTTAAATTATATATTTACGAAAATTATCCACAAAGAAAATATAAAATCGTGAGTTTTTCGAAATTTAGAAAATAAAGATGTCAATTTTATTTCATGGCGTAAGAGTCTGCTATATTTGAAGAAAATTGGAGGACCCAAGCCAAAAAAACTGAATTTTTTTTATCGATCTTTCATGGAATTCATGATATATAGTATGAATTGCTTAAAGAAACTACTTCGCATTTATGGCCTTGTTATTCTGCCGCAAACTTTTATGTAAAGTATCAGCTGACACGTTTTGCTTATGAGTTCCTTGTAAACGGGTACTATTTCGTAAACATAAATGTAACGTAATGAACTAATAGAACTAGATCTATGTCTCATATCAGCTGCAATGACAGTAATGCTAACTTTTTATTTAAATACGTTAAATTGCTGTTAAAAATCGCTGTAATAAATAAGCATATTTGGCACACACTATTTTTTTACGTTTTTTAAGTAATTATCAACGTAAAAATATTTACGATTTGTTTAAATTTACGGTTTTACATTTATTTTTACAATAGTGTAATGAGGCCTTTAGACTGCATCGATGTAGATATTAATTGTTAGTTCAATCCAGAGATGGAAGATGAAAATATTTGTCGGTATCAGAGTACTATAATTCAAATTTTTGTCAGTTACTTATTTTACTATTTACTTAGTGCAATACTGAAGAATGTAATTTATAATTATATCTAAAACAAATGATTAAATACGATACCAATTCACTAAATGATTTTATTCAGATCTGATGGCTGGCGAAACTCCTATGTGTTTTTGAAGAACTTTCCAGGAGAGCGAAAAAAACAAATTATTTTTTGTATTAAAGCCATACAAAATTACGCAGTAATAATCTTAATAAATTCAGAACTAAACCGGATATAATAAATTTGAAAATGGACGATTAATAACTTTTAGTCAGCGCGCCAACTATATAATGTATCCATTTTCACGTATATAATGTATTAATTTCAAAGTTTCATAGTGTCCAATGGACATCGAAGACCCCAAAATGTGTAGATTTTGTGGATCCTTATATTTAATATATATATATATATATATATATATATATATATATATATATATATAATGGCAGAGATATTGCAACGTATTTGTTTTGAATTTATAAGCTAGTGACTTCGTTTTTGCGCAGAAAATTCGGAATCTTTTTTGGAATCCTTTTGCGGAAAATTTATACAAAATCGGTTCATTAGTAACTGAGATGTTGGTCAAAATGCATTTTTGGACTTAGGGAAGCTTCTACATATGCTTCAGAATTCGTTTTTCTAAAATTTAGGATTTTTGAATTAACCATATCGGTCCATAAATAACCGCGTTATAGGCAAAAATCTGGAAAAATTATTAAAAATATACACACACAAACATATCCATATACAGTAACTTTCAGTATTGTTGTTTTTTGTATAAGCAATCAGTATTGTATATACAGACTAGTGTTGCCAGAAAGTGAGAAAAAAATAGTGTGAGAAAAAAGTTATTTCTTTTTTTATTTAGAAAAATAACTTTTTCTCGTTCTCATTAGTTGTTCATACTTTTTTAAAGATATTGTAATAAATTTATAAATAAACCATAAAGCTGCTGCCAACAAAATAACCCAATAAAAAATCAATCAAAAAATTTAAATATAAATTTGAGTTATATTTCATATGAGAAATTATTCAATATTTTGAATTGGTTTTTCCTGATTTTTGGACTACAATTCTATTTTGATTAAGCATTTTCAAATTTTTGTATGAATTTTCATATTTATAAGAATTTTTTTAAATTATATTCGTAAATAGTTTCTATGGTTAATGAAGTATATTAGAAAATAAATATAATAATCGATATAGTAAGTCCATAGAAAAAGTTAAGTTATTTTTGAGTTGGAGAATGAATGAAGCGCCGCAGAAGTTTTTTGTCAAATGTAAATAATTTAGATTTGTTGTGTGAATATACACAACAAATCTAAATTATACACAAAAATGCTTTAATGAATGAATCTGTAAAAATAAAATTAGTATTAACAAATAAGAAATTATTTTCATCGTCGCTGAAATACTAACATTATAGCCCTTTTAAGGCAATTCTAAGAGTCGAAAAGCCTAGAAAAAAGTAGTTAGCTGAGCGAAGATTTTGAGGCTAGATGCAAAATAAAAAAAGCTACATTTAACCTTAAAAAGGCTAAACTGGCAACACTGATACATACACACAATGTATGTTTTGATGTTTTTTAGGTTGGAAATACAAATATTGCAATGAGTCAGTGTTTTTTTTTTTTTTTTGTATAAGCATGTATCTATATACAAACATATGCATGTATATAAATTTATTAGTCATTTTTTGTATAAGCAAGCAGTATTTGCCTTTTGTATATACACACAAATATTTATATGAAGCACTGCAATGACTTTTATCGTTGTTGTTTTTTTGCATAAGCAAGCAGTTTAGTTGACAACAGCAGTGCTGTAATGGCTATTAGTGCTATTGTTTTTTGTATCCACAAACAAACATGTATATATATATAGATTTAGTAGTCATCAGAAGCTCTCAATGTTGTAGTTTTTTTTTTTCTTTAAGGAAGAAATGCTTGTTATGATAGTTTAGTTTTGTGTTTACATTTTTGTAGTTTGGAAGAAAATGTAGATTATTTTTGTAAGTATAAATGTGAAAATAAAGTGTAAATTTTATTATTAATCGGTAAAGTTAGTTAGGGGTATAAAAGATTCGGCACAGCCGAATATAGCTCTCTAACTTGTTTTCTATTCAGGTTCTGATTTTTTTGTGGGCATGTCTTATATTTTCCCCTTAATGAGGCAATTACAAGTATATATTTCACCATAAATCATGAACTGTTTATATGATTTAGATAAATGAAATACTAAAAGATGCAGACGTAAAATGTCAAGTCGTTCTAACATAATAGTAATAGTAGTTTCGAAGCTATTCCGAAATTAAAACTACAGAAAGAAAAAAACTACTGAACAATTCAGGTTCAAATTTATAAATAGTAATTAATTTCCACAAACAACTTCTGACCAAGGAACGATAATACATACCATAAAATATAAAAAACGAATCTCAATATGTTTTGAAATAGGTTTTTCTAGTAAACCTTTTTCAAATTCAACTGCCTTAAAAACAAAGTAAGTTATGATTAAAAATGGTAGCATAACCCAATTTCTCTGAAAATTTGAGTTACGACTTTTTTTATATTAAGCCACTGTGTGTGTGTATTTCATTCTAGTAAAATAGATTATCTAATTATTCGTTTAAAGCTAACGAACTTCTGTTCAAGTTTAAACTATAGTATATCAATAAAACAAAAAAAAAAAAAAAAAAGAAAATATATGACCAGTTTTGAGTGCAAATCAGTTAAGAAATAATTTTTAAGTTACATAAAAGCATAAGTAGTTCATATATTTCTGGCAGATAAAGAAATATGACCAGTTATCAGCATAAATCAGTTAAGAAATTATTCTTATGTTCCATTAAGGCATTAGTAGCCATAAAATATACTTAAAAATAGTTTTTTTTTATTAATAAAACGATATATTCGAAAAAATTAAATTTTGATCAAACCAACAGAAAACAATCTCTATTTTTGGATACTACAACTTTAGATAGTTTTTTCCAAAAATATTTTGTCAAAAATTATTATTTTGTTGGCTGTACGGAGCTTATTTAGACTTAAGGGTGGGGCATGCTAGCTTACTTGATGATGTTGAATTTGATTTTAGGACATTATCCATGGTCGCCTATATGGATCATGCCGGGACTATAATTGACTTCGAGGCTACTGCCGTTATTGAAATCCCTAGCAGGGACCTCTGGACTGGAGCGGAAAAGGTCCATGGAGGATGTGCTGCCTTTACAGACGGCTCCAAGATGGAAGCAGGCACAGGGGCGAGGGTCTACTATATGGGAACGGATATCAGACGATCTTATAGTTGCAGCGTTTTTCAGGCAGAAATTCTTGGCATTTACAAGACCTTAGGATTGTTGGAGGAGAACGTTGAGGTAACTATATATGTGGATATTCAGGCAGCACTATTAGCAATGACAAATCATTGTGTTAGGTTCCGACAAGTGCTTAAATGCAGGAAGGAATTGAAAAGTCAAATGGATGCCTACAGGATAAGACTCTGTTGAGTTCCTGGTCACTGCGACATTCTCGGCAATGAAATAGCCGACGAGCTAGCTCGCAGTGACTCGGAGGTCGAAAGGTCTTTTGTGGAGGCATCGGTTAAAATTCCAATTGGGTCTTATTTCAGGGCTATTTTAGAGAATGATCTTTAGACAGAACGAATCATGCATGGAGAAATAGAATGGACAGCAAGGTATTTAGAGTGTTATAGCCTAGTCTTAAACTAGCAGATTCGAAACATCTTCTAGGCGTGAGTCGGGGAAATCTAAGGATCAATGTGGGTATGATTACTGGATACTCCGCAATAGGTAAGTGGGACATTGGCACGCCAGACTTCTGTAGGATGTGCGGTGATGTGGAATAGCTAGAGACAGTAGAGCATATACTCTGTCATTGTTTAGGGCTTCAGCGCAGAAGGCTGAAGTGGTTTGGGATCCACCTTCTGCGCTAACTGTAGGAGATTACGAGCAAAGGACTTAGTAATCTGATAGATTCGTAATGGGTATAATGTGGCTTGATTGGTAGGTTATAGGTTCCACGCTTTTCAAATGGTTTATCTATTGAGGTCTCTCTTCTTTCTCTGTCTCTTATTCTTTTTCTTTTCTTTAAGGTATGCGTTCAAATAAAATATAACATATAGTTTTGGTAATAACTCCTACTGCCGTAAATTTTAACAATTTTACATATCAAAAGATATGTCAGATTTAAGAACAGATAAAGTTTTTGAAATCTGTTAGTTTTATCCGTTTGCTGAGTCAGTCAAAGAAAAATGTACAAAACATTTTTTATTTTTACTTTTTTTTCATGATGTTATTAAAAAATTTCAATTGAGTGACTTTGGATCAAGAAATTGGATTTCAGGGTAATCAAAAAGTTTAACATAGAATTAGAGAATGAGGCGAAACTTGGTTGAGAAAAAGTCATAATAATCAATTTCAAACCCAAAAAATCTAATATGAGCCAACTAAAACCTAAACATAGGCTTTTATCAAAAAAAGCTGAGAAAGTTTTATATAATAATGTTAAAAGGAATTCCGAGGTCCACAATAATCAAAATTTCTTAATAATGAAAAGATAATAATATTGATTTGGAATTTTGTCGTTACAGCACAAGCACCCAGGTATGATACACTTGGATAATGTTACTTTTGTATTCCAAAGTATTATTTCTTTAACAGCCAAGAATTATGTCAAACGTGATTATAAATTATAAATTTTTGTAGACAGAGAGCGCAAAAAATTTTATGAAATTAGTTCAACATTTTTTCAGAAGGCATACAAAAAAGTTAAAAAAAAAACTAGTTACTAATGAATTAACATACAAAATGATACATCAAAAGAATCTGCAGAAAAAATGCAACAATAAATTGATTTACTTTTATTCCTAGCTTATTCTTTTATTCAAAAATATATTATATGTTATATTTTTTTAAACGCACATCATTGATTTAAAATTATGATAATGGTATAAACCATATTTCTTCTCGAGTTCTTTGATTCTTTTCTTTTCGGAATTTTTAACAGCAAAGGACTCACAACTAAAAATGGAATACACTTGGAATGTAACATAGTGTAGTTTGAACGTATAGGTAAGTAAATTGTTACACCATTTTTAGGATTTTCTATATGAGCAAAAACACAAAACTTAAAATTTACAATCACTTTTTCGGACTTTTTTTCTTGGCTTTGAGTGAACAAAAAGCAATAATTCAGCGTTTAAAATCCGTTGGAGTGAATCACTTTCGCTAAGGGGCATAAAAGTTATCGTGGTATAAAGTTGAAAATAAAAATAAAATAAAAAAAAATAAAAAATCTCAAAACTTAAAATTTCACTTATTTACATTTTAATGGCACATACTAATAACTAAATCTTGTGAAAAACTATCACCATATTCAAAAAGACTGACCAAATTATCATTACTAGCTGAGTTACACAGAAAAAATATTTTTAAAAAATTTTTTGCACATTTTTTCAAATAATAAACAAGATATCAGATACAAATTAAAAAAAAAAAAACACGTCTTGTTAATTTCAAGATTCTTTATTTAATACAAAAAAAATTAAACTAATAAAATTAATAGTTTAAAAGTTACAGGGGTTTAAATCATGTAATCCCTTAATTTTTACTGAACATTTTTTCAAATATTTTTAATAACTACTTATTTTTTTTACTTGATTACGACAGGTTTTTTTATCTTATCTGGCAATTAGTCGTAGTTTTTTTTTTTGACATCCTAAATTTGATTTGGATAGCTAACTTGCCAACCAAAAACCGATACGATATTATTTGACAAATATTCAGCATCCTTTTTAAGTCCTACATGATATGCGTCGAAGTTTTTTATTTTTAAAACTATTTTCGGATTAACTATATGAAAATAATCAGAAGCGTTTTAAATCATTAAAATCTATTTTAAAGAAGATTTTATAACGTCTTCATTTTTGAGATTACGATAATGAATTTTTGTCCATAAATTCTAAGTTTCGGTTTATTTAAAAAAATTTTAAATAGAGTTGATGTTCCATTAAATAGTATATATTTATATATAATCTGAAAACTAAAAATATATATATTGTTTATGAAATAAAACCCAATTTTTATTCTATCATGAATTTTCTTTATTTGGGAGTTATTTCATAATGAAATAATTCCCAATTTAAATATGAAACAAAACTCAATTTTGAAATTTTTCAATTTTATTGGAATTTATTTCATTTTCTTAATTGGGCGTTATTTTTAGTCGCCGTTTTTATTATTAAAAGTTTCAAGTTAAAGCATATTTTGCAAATTATGTAAAATTTTGAAAGTTCTTTGGTAAAATGTAAAATTCACGTAATGTTTTGTCAAAGATGATATGATGAATGTTTTAAAAAAGAGGCACCGTTAAAGTTTTACTCGCTAAAATCTACTTCCAGCCAAGTTGCTTTAACAAATAATGTATACAAGTGGAACAAAATTTTAGGATTTATATATATTTTAATTTTTGGAATTATTGTTTTTTTTTCTTGTGATTTTGTTCATAATAAACTACAACTGCGTTTTTATAATTTTTGTAATACAAATACATGTTAAATCCAGATTTTATAAAAACTTTGGTATTCGGTAAAGTTCGGGCAAACAACTTACCGAACGTCACTTTTTACCGAGCCCGAAAGTTGGATTGGACACTACTAATTTATTTGTTATTATTGTTCCAGTTGGTCCTAACATGTGTTGTTAGTAATTTCAAAAAATTAATACATTGAGTGAAATTGTTTATATTCAAAATTTATTATACTTAGAATAAAAAACTATGAAATTCAATTATATTACCGGATAAATAGGTGCTGTATTTTGTTGATCTATTGTAAATTCCTGTCCATTATTGCTTTCACTTCCGCGCAATAAAGAAATATTATCTGAACTATTGATCTTTAAACAATTTCCCATGTCAGATATTAATTTTAGCGCCAAACACTGAAATAATAAATATTTATAAAATTAAATTCCTGCTTATTAAAATAAAACAGTAAAAAAATGTAGTAAACAAAATAATTATAAGATTTCTCAATCGAAATTAAAAGAAAAAATAAATTTAAAACAAAGTGAGAATGTTATATTCCTCTTAGCCGAATCTATATACCCACTATCTACAATTTTTTAAAATTTCACCTGATATTAGAGGTGTCGGTAAAGTGGGCGGAAGACTCCCCTTTTTATTTCCGAGTTTACATTGAACTATCTGTACAAAATTTCGTTGTCGTACATGCTTTTGTTTAAGAGATATCAGGAGAAAATTATGAACTGTAGTTACAACGGACACCCTTATATAATATAAATATTTGAGAAATATTTGGTCCCCCTATGTGCTCTCCCCGAGCCCTATTATATAATATAAATATTTGAGAAATATTTGGTCCCCCTAGGTGCTCCCCCCGAGCCCTATTGTGGTTTCAACAGACAGACGGACGGACATGGTTAGATCGACTCAGAATCTTACTACGACCCAGAATATGTATGTCTTAAATGATTTTTTCGACATGTTACACACAGAATACCCCCATATTTTTGATGGTGGATAGAAAAATA
Organism: Protocalliphora azurea; assembly: GCA_932274085.1. Lineage (NCBI taxonomy): Eukaryota > Metazoa > Arthropoda > Insecta > Diptera > Calliphoridae > Protocalliphora > Protocalliphora azurea. The sequence goes on along the minus strand of OW026524.1, from coordinate 12,718,794 downwards.
TGAATTAATCTAATTCTTTGTGAAAATATATAATTCATTTTTTCGAAATATCCTATAGATAATTAATAAAAATCCATGTCATGAATGGTGATTTTCAAAACTTTCAGATTTTTTTAAATAATTTGACCAATTAAAAAATATATTTATATCTACACAGATTATATTTATTTTACTTGTCAGATAATATTCTTCGAGTTTTTTAAGAAAAACGTTTTTGGTGAACATTATAACTGTAAAACTGGAAAAATATTTTTTCTCTTTTGCTAGAGGTAATAAAAATAAAAAAGTGTAGATTTAAATCAAAAAATAAAAATAATAATAATAATAATAATATATTTAGTGTCGTGCAGAATAATATCAGTGCCAACTTGTGACTTAAGTTTTCTGGAATATCAAATGTGGAAAAAATCCCACAAAATTCCAAAAAAAAAAAAAAAAAATAGGTTTAAAGTTCTCATTCTCTTTTTTATCATATATTTATCAGTTTTCAATCACATAAGGGTCGTAAAATTAAACATATAATGTCATGCATCCATTGATTAATATTATTGAGACACTATTGTAGTGACAGACTAAGAATGTACCCATTCATAACTTTGTTTTCATATGTATAAAGTAAATAATAATACGAATTATTGGAATCTACATCCGCTCTAAGACTTATACCAAAGTAGTGATTTATTTCTCTGTTAATGAAGCTCTAGTAAACATGAATAAAGCATGATCCGAACGGTTTTTTGACATTTTTGAAAGGTTATAACTCAGAACATAATTATTTATCAATACAATAGATATAAGTGCAAAAAAATGTGTGTTTCAATTTTTATATCAGTCTGTTATTGACAGTGATTGCTATAAGACGTGTTATTAACAAGTGCAGTGGCAGTGCATTTTTCCCCAATACTTTATTAAAACAAAAACATTTATTTTCAAATACTAAATGTATTTATTTGATACAACAATAAAAAATGTTTTAAAAATAACGACATTATTTATCCCACAAACAATTTTTATCACAAAACAAAATATTAAAAACAATAACAAATTTCTTGTTATTAACAAGTGCAGTGGCAGTAATGTAGTGTTAAAACAATAACAAATTAAAAATATAAAAAAATCTACTCCACAAACAATTAAACACTGCATACAAAATATTTAAAACAATAACAAATTACAAAATAAAAAAGTAAAAACAAATTATAAACATGACTACTGTTAGTGATGATGATGATGATGCTAGTAATAATGAACATGATGAATTATACAATTGGCAAACAATACCAACAACTAACACACGTTCTGATAGCAGGTTCCCAATTGGAAATGAAGCAAAGAAACGAAACATAACTGATGACAACCCAAGTAACTCTAATGGAAATCGATTTATAACTCTGTATACAGAGAACAACAATGATGAAAGGCAAGAAACTGTTGATTATATTAAGCCGCCACCTAAACAATATTGTAAATATGATAAATAATATATGTTGAATTATTCAAAGAAAATATTTTAGTTATAAGTCTATAATGAAATAAAGGTTCTGATAAGCACCGTTGTGTAAAGTGTGCACTTGATCATCCCACAGCTGAATGTACAATGAATAATTCAAACTCACCTCGTTGTATTCACTGTTTACAAAACCACACTGCAAACTATAAGGGCTGTCAATTTTATCAAAAACTTGTACATAAAAAATCAATATTCAACGTTAAACCAACTGATCCGCCAAAAAAAATTTTCATCTTTTTCTCGACCACAAAACTATACAAATGAAAATTACAATTCGAACACATCTTATGCAAATGTTTTAAAAGGTCAAAATACTAATGAAAGTGTATATGAGCGTCTTGAAAAATTAATGACAAAACAAATAGAGTTAACTAACACTTTACTTAATATGATGCCAGTTCTTGTTACCAAACTATGCAATTAGATATTACAATAGCAGTATAGAACACAAATGGGCTTTCCAATCATACACAGGAAACTGAAATATTTTTAAACACTCAATCCATTGTCATTCTTTTGATCTCTGAAACTCACTTTACGTCTAGAACTCATTTTCATATCAGAGGCTATGACACGATATTAGCAAATCATCCGGACAACAGAGCACATGCTGGTTCTGCAATATTAATAAAGTCGACCATTAAATACGAAGTACTTCCTACAATATGTCTCGACTACCTACAAGCTGGTGGAGTGAAAGTTATTACAATATTCTTTCATCTGGTAGACCAACCTACTGGCCTTCTGATCCGAACAAAATACCAGACATACTGGACTTTTTTGTTTATTCTGGAATACCAAGTAATTGTTTGGACATAGTAGACAGTAATGATCTTAGCTCTGATCACACTCCTATCATAACAACTTATAATTCCACTTTTCACAAGGTTTTATCAAATAAAACTGATATTAATTCCTCTACATATTGGATAGATAAGAACACAGACTTGAATCTTTCAATAAATAATGGTCAAGAATTAGATGAATCTGTTGATAAATTTACGAATCTTATTCACGAAGCTGATATCTTATCAACACCAAATGATCCAGAAAGACAGAATTTACAAACTACAAATAATTATATATCTGCTGAAATAGGAAACCTGATTCGCAATAAAAGGATAATCCGAAAAATTTGGCAAATAAGTAGAAACCCAGTTGATAAACGAAATTTCAACCATTTATGTAGACAGCTTAAACAGAAGCTTAAGGAATTTAAAAATGATAAAACGGGTTAATATCTGAAGTCTTTAGATGCTAATAAACATGATAACTGCATTTGAAATGTTACAAAATATTTTAAAAGACCACACAACGTAATATTCCGATAAGAGACTTAAATAACAGTTGGTGTAGATCAAACCAAAGAAAAGCTGAAACATTTTCCCAACATTTGGAAAATATTTTTTCAACCTTATTCGCAAATTAACTCGTTTAATGACGATAAAATAATGGGATTTCTAGTTAATCCTTGTCAAATGAGTCTTCCTATCAATCACTTTACTCCAAATGAAGTCAAATTGGAAATTACAAAGCTTGGAAATAATAAAACTCAAGGATATGATAAAATAGATTCCAAATTAATCAAACTGTTATCTAAAAGATTAAACCATTTCCCGAGTCAGTGGAAATGTGCTGAAATTATTATGATTCTGAAGCCTAACAAGAATGAAAATGAGATCTTATCATATAGACCAATGTTTGTTATCAACCTTTTCAAAAATATTTGAAAGAATGTTTTTGCATAGACTAAAACCATTTTTGGAACAAAATAATATCATTCCGGATCACCAATTTGGTTTTCGCAGCAAGCATGGTACTCCAGAACAGTGCCATCGAATTGTAAATGTAATAACAGATGCTTTTGAAACGGAAAAATATTGCTCGGCGGTATTCTTAGATATCCAGCAAGCCTTTGATAAAGTTTGGCACACAGGTCAAATTAAAATCTTTACTACCAACAATATTTCACCTGGTTCTGATATCGTATCTAAATGAGCGACAATTTTACGTTAATATTAAAAAAGAATACAAGTTAATACAAGCTGGTGTTCCTCAGGGTAGTGTTTCAGGCCCAACCCTCTATTCAATATTTACTTGTGATATGCCATATTCACAAAATATTACAATTACGACTTACGCCGACGATAATGCGCTAATGGCATCAGCGGATTGTCCTACTGATGCTTCTACATTGTTACAAAGGCAATTAAATATACTTCAACAATGGTTGCAAAAGTGGAAAATTAAAATAAATACAACAAAGTCTTCTCACATAACTTGTTCCCTTAGAAGAGAATGTTGCCCACCTGTTGCACTTAATGGAATGCAAATTCCAATTGTAGATAATGTTAAATACTTGGGATTGTATTTAGATAAGCGTCTTAATTGGAAAGAACATATCAAAACTAAACGGAAATTTCTAAATATTAAAATAAAAAAGATGTATTGGCTTTTAGGACCAAAATCTGAACTAAGTTTAAATAACAAAATTATTTTATATAAAGCTATTCTTAAGCCCGTGTGGACTTATGGTATACAACTATGCGGAACAGCTAAAAACTCTAATGTAGAAATCTTACAATGAGACCAATCTAAAACCCTAAGATTTATTACTCAAACGCCTTGGTTGAATTTAGTTCTAGATATATTGGAAATCTGAGTAACCATACAAATCCATTAGCCATTGACTTACTAAATGAGACAGAAGAAGTACGAAGAGAGATTTACCTTTTGGATAATAACAAATTTGTAAAATAAATAAATATAAGCTAAGGTTATATATGTATTTTTTTTTTTTTCATATTATATAAGTAGTTATAAATATTTATAAATACATTTGTTTTTGTTATTGTAATATAATTCAATAACAGCTGTTATTTATTGTAAACATTATCAAATTTGCTTATTGTTGTATAAACAGATTGCAAATAAATAATTTAATTTAAAACAATTCTTATATAGATCGACATTATACTTGCTAAAATATTAGAAAAATAAGAAATGGGATAATATTTTTGGATTTTTTTTATAAAATTTAAATTGTTTAAAATGGAGAAAAATATAATTCTTTCATATTTATATTGAACATAAATATATATTACAAATTCATACCAAATTTGACCATTAAATGTGAAAAACTACTAAGACGAACTTAATGCCAAAATCGCTTAATTGACTAAAATAGTTGCAAATATTTTAAAGCATAAATTTTTACTTAAACATAATCATAAGACTAATAGAAAGCAAATAAGAATAATTTTTCCTAAAGAGTCCATACATTTCTATAGTAATGAAATACCAAAATTTAATACAAAATAGTGAAAAAATTTTAATAATAAATAATGATGAACTATAGAATTTGGCACAAGGAAATTATAGCGAACATAATTGCCCAAATTTATATGTTGGCCATAATAACGGAAGACTTATTCTCCGCACCCACGACGATTGTCCAAAGTACTTAGATAACAAACTTGTTCCTTTCGGAGAAATTTTCGCAGATATAAGCAAATTTTCCATCAAAACGCTTCAGTCAACACAATTGGCCTGACAAAAATGTGGATACATTACAGAAATATAATTTTCCTTTTGAAAATATTTGAAGAATGTTAATCCGCAAAGCTTGTTTAGCACGTCAAATTCCATCTAGTCGACCTATTTTTCTTTAAAGAAGGAAAAAATTTGTTTGCCCATCAGTGTAATAGATGTGTCTCCACTTAATTGCAGGTATTATTATTCGTTTCACCAGGTTGCAGCACCTTATAAACATTCAACATATCCTTCTTTGCCGTCAAACCGTGTTTTGAAGTCGTTTGTGGAACTAATTTTTCATTGCCCTTAATAATCGGCTTCAAAAATGGTTCGATATCGTTGGTTTTCAGCAGCGTTTCATTCATGGTAATGCCATAATTTATCGAGCCTTTTTCAGAGCTATGTATATCTTTGGCATCAAAATTTCCGGAACAGAATTGAACAAACCACTCCTGCGTCCGGCGTTCCAAATTGACTTCATTTGGAGTAAAGTGATTAATAGGAAGACTCATTTGACAAGGATCAACTAGAAATCCCATTATTTTATCGTCATTAAACGAGTTAATTTGCGAATAAGGTTGAAAAAATATTTTCCAAATGTTGGGAAAATGCTTCAGCTTTTCACTCACAGAATCACTTTACAAATTTTTCGACATGTTTTTGCAGCGTTTTTCCATTTTTTATGGTAAAAAAGCATCACATAGCGACGAATTAAAGAAAAAAAAGAATGCTACCTTTCAAACACGTGTTTGTTTGACACAATCGAGTTAGTCTTAGATAAATGGGTATAAACAAAATCTAGTAACAAAAAACGGCGGATACTTTTTACAAACGCTATGTAAGATCTCTATTGGACGTTACTCCCACATTCTTACTTAAAAAAAAATCTATTTTTTTTTTTTTGTTATTTACATGAAATTTGGCACACAGAAAGTGTTTGGATAATGTTATAGGCTATGTTGAAACTTGATCGGATGCAACGTCCACTTTCTTAAAATTCAAACGGCTAAGAGATTTGCTTAAAATTTTCAGAGCATCATCCTGTATGTGGTACCCCTATACAAATTAAATATTCTTGATGCCATATCTATCGAACTGTTTAGCGAGAGACCTCAAAATTTTGTGGGAACTACCTTGTTATCATATTGCATTGTTGAAATAAAAATAGGACGGATAGGGCCCGGGGGATAGGTAGCCCCCATACAAAGAATATATTAATTTTGGCATATTTAAAGGCGTAATTCAGCGAGTCTTAAAAAGTTGTATAAATCATTTTCATAACAAATTTTGAATAGGGTGGATAGGTCTAAAGGGAATAGCAGCCCCATAAAAAGTAAATATTAGTTATCACATGAGAAGGCGTAGCGAAGCACACCAATTTTGATGATTCGTGGCTGTTTATTTTATTCGCAAAATAACAAACTTTATGATAAAGGAGAAAAAACTGAACATTTTTGCCGTTTTCATTTCCTAAAACAACGTTTAAAGAAAAAAAATCTTCAATTTTGCAGGAAAAAAAAATCCAGACATTAATTTCTGAATAATTCCGAAACTATTGAGCAGTGTTAAGGTAAATTGAAGCCGATTTTCGTCTTCATCTTTGGAGCTTCATTTATACTTGCCTTATTGTCTCATTAAGGGGAAATATTAGACACGTCTATATAAAAATCAGAACCTGATCAAAAAACCTGAAAGTAGATTCGCGTTCATCTAGTCCACCTATTTTTGTTTAAAGGAGGATAAAAAATGTTTTGTTGCCGAACAGTGTAATTAAATCTCATTTTGAGTTGAGTACAATCATCCTGCACAAATTTACAAATGGAGAGATTAATCAAACTACAAAATAAAGCAATGCGATCAATAATAAAATGTAATATACTTCAATACAATATATTAAAATGGATAAACATCCAAGATTTCAGCTCAACACATGTATCTTTATTTTAAAAATGAAGATGGGATATGCACCAGAATACTTAACTCAAGAACTAACATATGTGAATGCAATTTAATCGTACAATTTGAGAAACGAAAATGATTTAGAATACATAAAGTTTCGATAAAAAAGTGAAAAAATGTTTGCTCAAAAAGGACAGCAATTATTTAACCAGCTTCCAAATGATGTAAAAAACGAAACTAACATTAATGCTTTCAAGAGAAATTATGTATTGTATAGAAAAAATGGTATTTATCAGAACATTTAAATTAGAATAAGAAAATTGATGTAGGAAGAAAGCATTTAAAATATTACTAAATGAATAAAAAATAAAATAAAAAAGTATGGCGTTATATAAAACAAGTATTGCAAAATAAAACTAAAAACAAAAATTAAAAATTCGATTTTGATATAAATTTGATTAAAGGACTAAATATACATAATTTAGTGTTTCCAGATCATGGAATTTGTCACCAAATCGGGGATTTCCATTTATATTTGGAGACAAAATTTTGCGGAAGGGGTTTTATAAAATATGGATATCTTTTATATTATAATAAGTTTTCTTTTTATAGACAGTTTTTGTCAAAAGGAAACTTTTGACAAATTGTCTTCTTATAAAAAATTTACGATTTATTTACTTTTAATAGGAAATTTTCGATAAATTTTGTTTTTATATATTATTTTTATGGAAGTTTTGTATTTAATTTCATTTTCAGTTTAATTTCTTTAATGGAAAATACATTTTCTTTTAAAGGAAACTAGATATTTTTCAAGAAATATATTTTTTTTAATTTTTATAAAAATATTTAAAATTTTATTTAATTTAATTTTCTGTTAAAATATTTTGGGGGCAGAAATGAGGTTTTTTGTTATATAATGGGGATTTTAAGAAGACATGAGGCAAAATTTTTCTGGCAACAGAATTTATAAACATATCGTATGGATAGCAAAAAACGAAATATTTATTGAATGAAATCTACATAAAATTGAATTTGAAATCTTTGATAACATTAGAACTAATACAGCTAATTTTTGTTAAATGGACGAAGAATAAAACTTCCAGATGGTCTAATAAAATTTTGAAACTTATAAATAGGACTTTGCGTCGGCGACGATGTGTAATAATATATTTTGTTAAAAATTAATTTTCAGAATCATTTTGATTGTTTATCAACCAAGCCATTCCAGCGGAAGAAAAATTTAATTCTCTTTGAATTAATGTGAAAAAAATTGTTTTCTTGATCATTGTCATAGCTAGAAAATTTTTCTGGGGCGGCTAGTCCCTGACAAAAAAAAAAAGTTTTTTTCCGATGACGAACATTTTTTCAAAAATTTTATTAAAATTTTTTTTTTTTTTATATATTTCAAAAATAAAATATTTTTATATTAAGTAAATTTATTCAATATGTATGTATTTTAGATTCAAAATAAGTTGATAAGATTTTCATGCAAATGCATGTTTTTTCCGTAACATTTAAAAACTACCTTATGTAGTTATCTATCCGAATCACACATTTTATTGAAAAATGGCATCGATTTTTTAGTGCACATTTTTGTACATGTTCCATTACATGTATATTTTGTGATATTTCTCACAATATTAATATAATATAATATAATTATAATATATTATATATATATATATATATATATATATATATATATATATATATTATATTGGTATTGTATGATTGCTCAATACTCAATATTCATCATTTTACAAATCACTTATAGATTAGAGGCTTAATAAAAATAGGCTTAAAAAATAATAATAAATAAAATTATAAATATAGATTAGTGAGTCCGGAGAAACAATTTTCTTTTTCCGATTTCGTTGTAGTAAGGCCTCTAAACGTTTTAATGAGCTGAACACAGAAAAAATATTTAAAATTTTTTTAAAATAATCTACTTATTAAGCCGATATCCTATTATGCTAATGCTTCAATAATAAATATATTGCAACTTTAATTATAATAAATAAATAAAAATAATTTATTTAATACTATTTCTAAAAAAATTTAGCAAATATTTTTTCGCACATTTTGGTTCAAAAAGAGTCGATTTTGGTGAATTTTTTTTAACATACTAAGAACGGAATAAAATTATTGAAAGCCTTTTTTAATCATTAATCATAAAATATTCAAAAGCGTGAATTTTTTAATACTTAATGCTACTTGCCAAAAAAATCTAAATTTCTTATCCATGTAGTATTAAAAGTCCGCTTATGAATCAAAATTTATTCCAAAAAAGTATATATATACGAGTGCGGATCAATATTTCCGTGAGTTTTCGAACTTCGTAGTTATATGAAATGCAACACTATTCCCATCAAGTACCATCTGTTAATAGACTACTGTAAAATTTTGAGCAAGTGTCGTCATTTACTTTGCGTTTAACAGTTGTTCAAAACATACCACCTCGAGTATTTTTCTAAAAATGGAAAAGTGAATTTCGAGTGCTCATTAAACGTTATTTTTTGCGAAAAAAAAAAACGTCAATTAAACCAAGGAAAAGCTCGATAAATACTATGGGGACTCTGCACCATCGATTTCAATGGTAAAAAAATGGTTTATTGACTTTCGATGTGGTCGCACAAGTACAAACGACATTGAACGTTCTGGACGGCCAACTGAGGTCAGTACACCCGAAAATGTCGAAAAAATCCACGATATGGTATTGGCCGACCGAAGTGTAAAAGTGCGTGAGATTGTTGATGCCATAAGCATTTCATATGACAATGTGGTTTCGATTTTAAATGATCTGCTGATCAACTGACCATAAACGTAAACGTGTGGCAACTTCAAAGGATTGTTTGGAGTAGTTTAACCGCAATTCGAATGAGTTTTTGCGGCGTTTTTTAACTGTGGATGAAACATGGATCCATTACTGTACTCCGAAGACCAAGCAGCAGTCTAAACAATGGGTTTCTCCGGGTGAACCTGCTCCGAAGACGGCCAAGGTAAGTTTGTCGGCCAATAAGGTGATGGCAACAGTTTTTTGGGATGCACGCAGGATAATCCACATCGATTACCTTCAAAATGGAAAAATAATAAACGGCGAATATTGTGCCAACTTGTTAGACCGATTTAATGAGGATTTAAAAAGAAAACGACCCCATATGGCCAAGAAAAAAGTTCTTTTTCATCAAGATATTGCAGGGGTGCACACGTGTGCAGTCGCAATGGCAAAACTCTATGAATTGGGCTACGAATTGGTACCTCATCCGCCATATTTCCAAATCTAAAAAAATGGCTCGGTGGAAAGAGATTCAGCTCCAACGATGAAATTATTGACCAAACAAATGCCTATTTTAAGGACATCGAAAAATCCTATTTTTTGGAAGAGATACAAAAACTGGAGAAACGTTGGACTAAGTGTATTGAGTTAAAAGGAGATTATGTTGAAAAATAATTTTTGTTTTGCAAAAAGAAACTGTGTTTCATTCAAAAAGTCACGGAACCCCTTTGTTTTAACAAATGTACTCGTGATTTTCAATCGCTGGTAGGAAAATATAGACTCATCAAAACACATCCTTCATATGTTTTCCATTGGACATTCTAATATGTTGAAAAATAATTTTTGTTTTGCAAAAAGAAACTGTGTTTCATTCAAAAAGTCACGGAACCCCTTTGTTTTAACAAATGTACTCGTGATTTTCAATCGCTGGTAGGAAAATATAGACTCATCAAAACACATCCTTCATATGTTTTCCATTGGACATTCTAATATATATTAGAGGTTTTAAAGATCATTACTTTTAAAGAACTCATTAAATTTTTTATGTTCTTCCGTACTTTATAAAGTTAATGTTAAAGAATTCGACATTAAAATAATATTTGTTTGGAATTTATTTTATTATTGGCGATAACCACCCAAAATAACAGAAATGGAACAAAATACCGATTTGATGTAACTCCTCAATAAAATGTATAAAATGCTAATAAATTTCTACAAGGATTTTCCAAGTACTTTTATGTTTAAAAAATTTTGAAACAAGATGTGTACATAATGCTGGGCATCCGTAACATAGTTTTGCAAATGCAATTCACCATAACAAGTTCAATTCAAAAGAATAACCTAAAAAATTAATCTCCTAAAAGTATCAGAATGTACTATTTTGACCAAAAATTGTTACAATCATTTATGTCCTCAATCAAATTAATAATTTACATTTTAATATAAATTCGTGTTCAACAGCATAACAAAAACACAAGATTTCTAATAATCAGGGCAACCAAAAAATATGTAAAATCATATTTGTTCCTGGGCTTAGTTATTTATCTGTTTCAGACAGTTTTAATACTTTTAGCATCAATTTGTTGCAGCATATTTTATTATATTTTAATACAACATCCTTATTTTAGAGCATATTTCTGCAAGGGCGTTATTTTGCATTTATTACACTAAAGAGCATAATTTTGCATATTTTGCATTTAAGAAAAAATGTTTACATATTTTACATAGCTTCCCATGAGTGAAATTTTCGTTTTACTATGATGTCATTCACATCCGATTCCCTTATAATATTATTTTTCTCATTAATTGAACAGAAAAAAAAATATATAATTGAAAGTTCTTTTCATAAATATTATGAATCGAACATGACTTTTTAACAAACTTTTTTTTACAAAAATAAAATTTTGTACATGTATATTATTCCCTAATGAAAATTTCACGAATTTTGCAAAAATGTTGTTTTAGTTTTATTAGATTTGATTCAAATGCTAAATAAAAATAGTTATGCATGAAAATAATAACAATAAATCCTTTTAAATGGCAATTGCATCATTTTCATAAAAAACGCTTCTTTTATATTCTAAAAAGTCATTAAAAACTGAAAATTCTCCAAATAAAATTTCAAACATGCATTTACAAATTTAAAACATAAATTACAATTTAAACAATTTGTTAAGCCTTCTAGACCTTTGAATCCTTAAAAAAATATAAATAAAGTAAATTTTTATATTTATGCACAAAATTTGTTCTGTGTGATAGACGTTTTGCAATTTCCTGATGCATTGTATTGCTTCGAATATTTTCAAGTGCAAGAAGAAAAAAATATTTTTTAGCAATAATTAAAGATTTAGCCAGAAAAAATTATATTTTAAGAACATATTTTTAATTTTAAGCGCATATTTTCCGATTTTAAAAGAATTTTTTATGAGTATAACACATTTTTTAGAGCATATTTTTCGTTGCCCTGCTAATAATAATTAATAGAATAAATTCTAAAAATCAAGAAATATTAAAAAAAAAATATATATCTTTTTTCTTAAAAAAATAGATACAACATAGAGCTCATCTATTTTTATTTATATGTATTTGGAAATTGTATGTCGTTTCTCGAAATGTTGTAGACAGACTTTTATATAGATCAATTAAACACATTTTTATATAATTGTCTTCTAAATAAATTTTTTAAGTTATATGTAGTATTAATTTTCGGTATATGACTTTTTAAATAGATTGCTTTTAAGGAGTAACCCATGACCGTATAAAATTCGATCTGTATACATGAGATGTTAGATAACACATATGCAAAAGAATTTTTCAAAAATAATATTATTATTAAATAATAATAATAATAATAATAATAATAATAATAATAATAATAATAATAATAATATCTATTTCCGATATTCCAGAAAACGTAAGTCACATTTTCGCGCTGCTATTATTTTGCATCGCACTGTAAGTATGTACAATGTCGGACAAAATAAAGTGCAGTTTACTGTTCTCGCTATTTATTTCATATTAATTGCCTTCTAGGTACATTTTGGGCTATATTTTTGGCGTCCGAGTATTCGTCGTTTTATGTTGTTTAATTTAATAAACAAGAGAGGTTTTTGAATTATTTGTATTATGTTTGGAGTAAAAGTATCGTGGATTTTGCGACAAAATAAAGTGTAATTTTAATAAGTTTTTTAATTTGACAGATTTGAGATGCTTTAAAAATGTTTAATATAATATAATATAATACAATACAATACAATACAATATAATATAATATAATATAATATAATATAATATAATATAATATAATATAATATAATATAATATAATATAATATAATATAATATAATATAATATAATATAATATATAATATAATATAATATAATATAATATAATATAATATAATATAATATAATATAATATAATATAATATAAATATATGAGATTTTGCTTCGTACTGTATAAGCAATTTACCTTAGCTTTTCCTTTATTATGCTTTATTAGTAGTTAGTAGTGTATAGTTTATAAGGCACTGTAAGTTAGACTGGTGTATTATGTTTAAAAACATGCATCTGCAAAAAATACAATAAAATTGGAATAGGTTATATATATGCTTCGAAGTTGCTACATTGAGATCGTTTACTTTCAAAAACTTGCAACGTTAGAAAGACAGGATAGAGAATTCAATGAAAGTTGCTGGATTTTTTTTTTTTTTTTTTTTTTGTCAGCTACTTCCATCAATAATAAAACATACATCTGCTGTGGAAATAATAACATCAATTTTAGATTTGTTTTGAAACAAAAATATATTTCGAAAAAGTTTAAAAATTAAATTTAAAATGAAAAACGCATTAGTATTAAAAATATTAAAATAAAAATAGCACATTTTAATTCATATTAACGAAGAAGTAGATAATTTTCATGGGATAGTATAAAAAAATACCACTACTTATGTTCAACTGAAAACAAAAGTAGAAAACCAAATAATAAAAATAATATATTTTATTTTTTAGTGTTTTGTAATCCTTACTTATATCAATATTTTGTTGCGTTCCCCTTATTATTTGTAATGGCTTTATAGCATCTACCCTTGTATTTGACCAAGCTCAGACATCTTTCAATCGAGCACTGTTTTACAGTGCTCCAAGGCTCATTATTATTGGTAGATTTTATTTCGTAGACTTTCTTCTTTAAATCAGTCCATAAAGTCTCTATTGAATTGAGGTCGGGTGGTTGAACTGGCCACTGTATCACCCTTACTTCTTTGTATTTTGATGCTATGTTTTAGGTAATTATCTTGTTACATGACCCAAATCAGTGGCATATCTTCTGAGGCATATTATAACTGACTTTGTCAATAATCTTGACGTATTCTGATGCAACCATTATGGTTTCTATATGATGAAATGGACCAATACCGTAATATGAAAAACACTCCCGCATCAAGATACTGCGTACGCCTTGTTTGACCGTCTTAGAGGTAAATTTTGAGTTGAACATACATACGACAAAGAACCTTTTCTGTCAAAAAGCACTATTTTAAACTCATTTGTCCAAAGAATACTACGCCACTTTTCAATCGGCGAGTCAAGATGATTTTTGGCAAACTGTATTTTTTTTCCTTATGTTTCTTTGATAAGAGGCAAACTTTTCTGGTGATATTATTTTGACAGAACGCTTTTGAACTTATTATGAAGTTTTACTTTACATTACACGTTTATACAACAATAAAAAAACTTACAAAATGAAAAAAAAAAACTAATTATAACGGTACTACCAAATTGTAAACCAAAATTAAAATGAACAATAATGGAACGACAAAATTAACAAATAACATATTACTGATGCTATTATTTTGACAGTAACTGTTGACAATTTATTTAGAAACGTGAAATTTTAAAAGAATATGGCGCTTTTTCGTAACTTTTGCGAAAACTAAATTTAGAAAATTCGTAAGCAAATGGTATTTTGTCAAGTCCGATGTATTTTAATTTATATGATTTTTATTGCTG